>JBBMOE010000001.1:26660742-26724839 GCA_037975065.1 Chaetodon trifasciatus | reverse complement strand
TATATATATATATATATATATATATATATATATATATATATATATATATCCTGGCTGTAACAACTTTCCCTGGTGTGGGATCAATAAGGTTTTATTTTATATTGTCTTATCTTAATGAAAGTAAAACAGACTTTTGAAGAAGAGCATACATTAACATAAAAATGACATTCAATCGAATTATTACAAAAAAAACTGTTATTAAAAATCAACTCATTAGTATGAAACGTTGCTTTTTAATAATTTGTCATTCAAACTTTGAAAATATTCAGTTATTTCACAATGTGCTGATTCTCTATTTTACACATTTATTCATATCATTATCTGTTCTATTTGCTCTGTTGAATGTTACAACACAGAGAGAGAAAGTCTGGAAGTAAGAATTGCATGACTTACAAATCAGGCTGAGGTTCACATGTGGACCCCCCCAACCCTAACCCAAGCAAAGAAAAGAGAAACAGTTACATTTTAAGTAATGCATTTGTGCAATCACAACATGTACACATTGGAAAATGAAATGCTTGCAGTAAACGCTCTGCACCTGTTTCATGTGATTTTTTTTTGATGTGCTACTCCCCTCTGCTGGAGGGAGTAGTGACATGCAGCCATAAACCAAGTGATTTGCATATTGAGCAATGCTGAACTGCTTTGTAGTTCCAGATTAACTGCCTTCCGAATAGAAAGTGCAGTGTCAAGTGTTGAACATAATCGTTTTTAGTCATTTAATCTGAGCCCACATTCACAGCAGATTCAGTGGCTACAGAGGAAAGAGATATAGAAGGCATTTTTAGCTTTCAGTCCGTTGCTGCTTCCTCTTTTCATCTCAGAATGTCATTTACATGTTTTCTTTGTCTTGTTTTCAACTTCCCATGAAGCTCTTTGATTTCACCAGGTTTCCTCACTTGCTCTTGCCCTGCTGTAACATCAGCTGCACTCCGTTGTACTCTCGTCAGTTGAAATAATTTTTACAGGGACTCAGCAACATGAAAAGGTAGGCTATGTTTTGATTCTCTTCAGGTCAGAGCCACTTAATTCTTACTGATGTCACTATTAGGCCTGAGGAATATCTGTTGGTTATTTAACATAAAGTATGGGTATGGTTGTGAAAAGAAACTTGCTGCTTGTCCCAGTTAAGAGCAATAAATGCGAACGTTGAATGATTGTGTTTGTACCTCCCTAAGTTTGGATGTGTCTATGTTTGTTAGTAAAGCACAGACAGGTTTTTGTTCTAAATGAATCCTGTTCACTTGACAGGTTGAAGTGGTGCCTCTTCTGTTGGCTGGTCCTGTCTTTGGTGTCTCATGAAATCACCTGCAAAATTCTAGGTCAAAATCAAGGTCCAGGTCAGGGTAAAGATCGAGGCTCAGGTCAGGGTGAAAATCCAGGTCCAGGTCAGGGTGAAAATCCAGGTCCAGGTCAGAGTGAAAATCCAGGTCCAGGTCAGGGTGAAAATCCAGGTCCAGGTCAGGGTGAAAATTATTGCAAGAAGAAAAATAAACCAGGTGAGAAACTTTACTATATGAATGTCTTCGTTGTTTCGCTGTTGCAGTTTTTTGAATACACTATGTATATATTGAATATCAACAAAGCATTCATTTAAACCTACAGGGGTTTCAGATGCCAGATGTTGTATGGAAGATGTGAACAACATTTTGACATATGGAAACAGCCTCGACACTATCAAGTAAACATTTTCATTCTAATCACATGTCTAATCAGATTTAAGGTTAAGGCATTCTGTATTCCAGAATTCATCATAGGTTTTAAAGAAATTGTATGATTGATCGATGTTTATAACTTCTTGTCCTTTCCCATAAGAGCCATAGAGAGCCTAGAACAAATTCTAGAGGAAACAGAGGTGACTGAGACCACGTCCCTGTTTGTCAACCATTTAGTGGCCCTCCTGCACAGACCCAAAGGTCGCTTCACAGGCCTTGAAATTTATGCCAGTGAGAATGAGGTAAGTATACATTTAATCTGAAATGGAGACTGAGTAAGACAAAATCACAGTTTTTAACCTGCCCATAGATTTTTAGCCATACTAACAGTATGGCTCAGGAGATGGCAACGTCGACAATGTCCACCACTTTGGCCGGACGTTCATGTCTCTAACATTGCCACGGATGGGTTTACATTTGAGTCAGTTGAAAACCTGGTGCATCTCATGCAGACACACAAGGTCTCCTTAGTATCCAGAGACACCAAGGGGCGTGACAAAGCTTCAGCATCTGACTGTCTGGGAATGAGACCAGGCTCAAATATCTGAAAAACACATTGCACAGCGCTAATTAGCAAATGTTACCACACTAACATACTAAGCTAAGATGGTGAACATGGTAAACATTATACCTGCTTAACATCAGCATTTCAGTGTTGTCATTGTGAGCATGTTAACATGCTGACAATAGCATTTAGCTCAATGCACCACTGTGCCTAAGGCCAGTCTCAATGACCTGCTGCCATGGCTTTAGTCTCATTTAATGTTCAGCTTACTCGGTTTGCAATGAATACTTTACATGCATTTATATGTTCATCTATCTGCATGCCTAGAAGCAGTTTGTAATAAAATGCAGACTGACAGGACTTCAATTGCTCTTTTTTTATGGTGTCGGGTATGTCTGAATTTTGCATCCAACAGGATGACATTATATTATGTCATGTGCTTGTATACAAATGTAGCTGTGAGAGTTGCATTATTCTTTACATTCTTTAGTATTTACATCGAATGTTTATCTTCCTGTTTTTGGCTCTGTGGCTCTGATATAGGCAATGCCAGAGAAGGCTGTTACTAACAGCAAAGTGAGCATTCGACTGCCGAGAGAGTTGGATCTTGGACCAAACGACACTGTTGTGTTCTGCATGCTTACCTGGCCTGAATCAAACGGGGTCAGAGACTACATTCTTTTATGTAAAACTTTGTCGAAAAGAAGATCTATAGTCCATTAGATTCAATTTAATCAATGAGATATTGATTAAAATCTTACTTTCAAAGGGGGTGTACTCACTTCCGCTGAGCACTGTATATATCTCTATACAAACACTATCAAATTTTTAAATTATTTTCACTCTAAACTTAAATGAAAGAACCAGTCTTAGCCTTAGCTAAGCTTAGCCTTAGTCTTAGCCCAATTAAGATTTACAAAAATTCCATTTTTTTTAATGGGCTCAGCCTTGGTCACTTTTGGTCTTTGTCACTTAGTTGGCACTTGTTGCCAGTATGAGCTTCTCTCTACTAGCTGCATGGTTTGGTAAATGTGACTCATGGAGGAGTGAACAGGGTTTGTGTTGTGTTGGTAAGAAGAGGAACAATGTTGCAATGTCACAAATCTGCCTTCATACCTGACATGTGATCATAGCTGAAACGAAATGATTTACTTGATATGTTCCAAGTTCATTCATAGACATGGAATGACCTCAGTGTTTCTTCTCCACCTGTCCACCAGCTCCTCATTTTAGCCACAGGAGGACAAACAGTGTCAAGTTAAGTGAGATAAATAGGGCATAGGTTGATTAATTTCAAAATGCTGATGCTGTGACCAGCATTGTTGTATTTCATCAATTTAGTTTGGCTGAGCTACCAAAAACATTTTCATATTGCATTTCTTGGAACATTCGCTATGTGGTGTTGAGTGGTTTTTTGGTTTGCTTTCTTTTATTTCGTTTTATCTTTTCCAAATCTGGCAAGATTTACAATGTGGGCCTCACTGTCACAAAGTAAAGATCTCTAAGGGCAGCATTTTATACAAATGTTCAACAGTGACAGAGGCAGAAATATTTAGCAAAAACAGGAAGAGATGTTCATTTCTGACTAAATATATCCTCAGATGCAATAGACCTGATGCTTTTAATAACAATTGAAACTGTTTTTTTCTGAACTATAAGTAGTTGCTCTTTTTTTTTTCATGACTGTTGTCTGCAGTAACATGCAAAAGGTAACTTTAGTCCCCATGAAGGCCAGTAGTTACACCAATAAAGGTCACAGCATTTCTATGTGAATGAGGATCACCTCTTGAATACACTGTCCAACTAACTGATTGTATGTTGTACTGAAGACCATATGGGGAGCCTCGGATGTATTATATGAGAGCAGACTGGTTGGTCTGAGTGTGCGGGGCAAGACTGTTTCAGGACTCCAGGAGCGAGTCAACATCACAGTGAATCTCACTATGTACGGAAATGTAAGTACAGCTTCATTCCACAGACCGTTCACCATGACCTTGACTTGTGTAACGTTGTAGACTTGTATATTATTCCAGACAAAAGTCTGTTCAAGTGATGAATGCATATAAACAACATAAACCTAATGTAAACCTGGTATATTGTTGCCTTCAGGAAACCCAAGAACTCCGATGTGTGTTCTTTAATTTTTCAACACAAGGTGAGTGACTCAGCAGATCATAAGTTGGATGCATTGTTATTATGATTATAATGTGTGATGTAAAATGTCTGTCTGTTTGTTTGACCTACCAGCATATAGCGATGATGGCTGCAAAACCCTGTGGAAACCTGGCCAGAGTCACGTCACCTGTTCCTGTGACCACCTCACATACTTTGGTGTGCTCATGGTAGGCGAGAACGACAGAGAGGCAATCGCATCAAAGTGATCAGTTTATCAAAACTCAGTGGAAGAGGATCTGAAACAGCTTTCATGTATGGACGATGCTTTGCTTATAGTAGCAATAAAAAAAATAAATAAATCAATAAAATAAGATATTTATATTACAAAATACAGTACAAATATTCTGTAATGGACCATTTTACAGCACACTAATTGACTTGTCACAGTAGGAAAAGCACATGTGTTACTAATAGCATGACAATGGCTAAGATCTATACTGATAGATGTGTCATTAATAATATTAGTGTCATTGGCAGAATATCCTGCTATATTGAAGGATAAATAATCAAAATAGTAAGTCATAATAGCAGTTCCTATGCACAAGGGTTTTAGAATTCTATTTATTATTATACTATATTAGTATATACTGATGCATTATCATACTGATTCATTGGAATAAGGTAATTAATTCTAAAGTTGGTGAGAGTGGAGCTTTAAACTGCATTATATGTATTTTCAGAGTTTAATTTATAACTCTGCATCATAAGCTTGTCTTGCTTTTATGTTTTGTATGTAAATCCTAATCTGCTTCACCAGTAACTATATCTTTATCAAATAAATGTATTAAAAAGATGGCATTTCCTGTATCTTTGTACTTTCTCCACAGGTGTCTGCTTCCCTCTCACCGACAGACCTAAAGATTCTGACATACATTACTCTGACTGGCTGTAGTCTTTCTCTTTTTGCCCTGGTCCTCACTGTCCTGCTCTTCATCACAAAAAGGTCATTTATTCTTCCTTTTTGGATGGCTCTCATCTCTTATTGTCTGTTCTTCCTCCTTACCTTTAATCTATCTTCCCCTCTCACATATTTTCAGGTACAGCAGCATTCTTCTGTCCTTGCTCCCATCACTTCTCCAGCTCCTCTGCTCTTCTTTATGTCATTATTCTGTTTTATTTCTTTACTTCTTCTGCAATGTCCTCTCCTTTCTTTCTCATCACATTTTGTCATCCATCCTTCCTTCCTTCCTTCTCTATTTACTTTCTCTGTTTCATCTTTCCTTTCTTCCTCAACTTTATATGACTTAATTTCATTGCCACCACAATATGACCATGAAGTCTGCACAATATATAACTGAACACTTACCACAGATCAGTTCTCCTTTGTGTGACAGAAAAGTCAGGGAAGATGTCTCCATGAAGGTCCACATCAACCTCACCATCGCCCTGATCCTCCTCAACCTGCACTTCCTCCCCAGTCACACGGTGGCAGCACTGTCCTCCACTGGGCTTTGCCTTTACATGGCCCTTTCCCTCCACTATTTCCTGCTGGCCACTTTCAGCTGGATGGCCCTGGAGGGATTCCACCTCTATCTTCTCCTCGTCAAAGTCTTCAACATCTATGTCAGGAGATACTTGCTGAAAATCAGCGTGGTGGGATGGGGTGAGTAGAGTCGCTAAGGCCAGGGACCTGCAAGTTGCTAGCTGGAGTCTGGAGTGATCCAACCCTTAAGTGAAAGGATCAACCCCTTGCCTAATCTGTATGTTTCAGGTATCCCAGCAGTCATTGTGTCCCTGGTGGTCATCATAGACAGGGACACGTATGGTCCTGTCCCTCTGGACTTCTCTAACTCCAACAGCACTAGAATGTAAGGGAGAAGCAGCAGCCAAGTTGCAGTCATGTACAATATAGGGCTAATAAGTAACTTGTATTTATTTAGTGTTTTGCATGTGCATTAGGATCTGTACATTTGAATGTTTTGAGAATTGGTGCACCAACCCCATTCACAGTAAAAAAAAAAAAAAAAAAGTTATTAGAGATGATTAGAAGAAACAGTTGGGTTGTACTGTTGAGACACTGACTCCCTTCTAACTTCAGGGATATTTTTACTGCATATTGCAGAATCTTTAGTCACTTGAACTGACATTTTTATCACATTTCATTTTGTGGTGTGAGATTAAATCTTCATCGATTCTCCCTCTCTGCGCAGATGCTATATCGGAAACAACACAGTGAAGATAGTGACGACAGTTGGAGTGTTTGGCTTGGTGTTCGTCTTTAACGTGGCCATGCTAGGGGTGACAATCAGACGCATTGTGAGCCTCCATCAGAGCAAAGAGGTGCGAGTGAATCAACACTCTATGCAGTCTGCTCATCTTGTCTTCACAGAGGATCTTTAAAGGATGAGTCCGGTGACGTTTGACAAAAAGGAACATATAGATTATCACCAGTCTTATCCTTTCTGTTTCTTTCTTTATTTCTACCTTCTGATATTTAAGATTTCATGTCTAGTCAATATGTTAAATAAACAGTCATTGAAACCATAGTGGCCTCCCTGACACATACAGCCTGTGTAAAAACACTCAAAATAGTGATGACCTAATATTAGCAGTATGACTCCTGAGAGCACAGTTTTATACAAATTCAGGAAGATAGATATGCCTCAACTCCAGAGGTGTAATGTTCTCAAACACAGGTTTGGTTTTCAGTATTTTCATGCCTGGTCACAGATTGTCCACGACCTGCTAATGTGTCATTTACACTGTGTTTTGCAAGTCAGTTTGGGCAGAGGGACCGTGACAGAGCCAAGCGAGACACCTGCACTCTGCTGGGGATCACCACTCTGCTCGGCATAACATGGGGCCTGGTTTTCTTCTCATTTGGCTACCTGACTGTTCCTGGCCTCTACGCCTTCTGTATCCTGAGCTCACTGCAAGGTACAACCTGCACAACCTGCCTCCACAGATTCACGTCTGTCCTGCGGTGATGTTACCGTAAATATGACAGGAAGGGTCATCGGAGACGAATATCTAAACTGTTGTATAGAAATGAATGGAGGACTTCATATGCGTTGGTTGTATATGTCAATGACAGCTGTTGTGGTTGTAAATGCAAAGCTGATCTTTTGGTTTGACATTAATAATGGTGGGAAATTTATCAGGGTACAGTCAGAGTGAGGCACAACACGGTTTACAACTGAAAGCTGAACACAACATAGTCTTTATATGGCTACACATGTTTATGCTCAATCTCACGTGGTAAAGACCAGGACCTATCGTGCTTTGTCCATGCCGGACCTGAATGTGTCATGGAAAGACAAATTTAGATAGCTTTCCATATCACAATTAATGTTCTAAGTCTCTGGATTTTTAACCATGACACGGGATTTTTATCCCTGTTGCAAACTGAAAAGATTATTCAAATACTAGGAGACAAGAGACTTTTAGAGAGTTGGACACTTCCTTGCCAAGAATAAAGGTGTATAATATTGAAAAAGCTACTCTTATGGACAGTGGACATTGACTTGACTATTTGTATATTGATAAACAGTCATGAGACATAGCCAAATTGTTTATCAGTTGCATTTGCATGATAGGCGACATCCTCTCCTCCTATACTCTCTAACCCTTTATTTGTCTCTTTCTCTTTTTCCACTCAGGTTTCTTCATCTTCCTGTGGTTTGTGATGTCTTTGAGAAAGATAGGAAACTCAGTTACCAAGATGAGTAGTGTAACACGTAGCGCCAACAGCTAACTTTGAAGTCGATAAGAGACTTCTCTTTTCTTTTGTGTGCATGTGTGCTGCGTGAATTTCTGCAGAAATACTGTACAGTCAGCCGTTACTACCTCTGCTTTAGATCATGATGTTTTCATGTACAGCAATGTAGCAGAGAAGCAAGCATGTTAGCCACAGCTAACTCATGCAAACCCTTGTAAATGACATAATATTGAATAATATTATATTATGTCATTTATTAATATTGAAATACAAAATGCTTTTACAACTCACAGTTTTAGTGCTGTTTTTTTTATGAATCTTATACCCTTTGTGGAAAACAGTTTATTTATCCTCTATACCTACCAATTATTCTACGTCACCCATTCTTTGCACAGCTGTAGGAAGATGAGAAGCAAGAATTTGGGGGCATTGTGAGACAGGTTGACACCATCTCGCTCCCATTAGTCAAAGTTTTAAGAGAGAACAATGCAGGTAGGAGATCCCATAATAAAAATGCATCCACTCCCATTGGAGTTGCAAATGCCTCAAGGTACACACCTGCTTTTCTGTCCAGATCTGATATGAGTTTTTAACTGCAAGACACCACACCATTAATCTCTGAGAGTATAGGTTCACTGGCCTCCACTTACAACACTGTGCAATGGAACATGTATCTATTACATACTGCATTTGAAATATTGATTTGTGTGTGTGTGTGTGTGTGTGTGTGTGTGTGTGTGTGTGTGTGTGTGTGTGTGTGTGTGTGTGTGTGTTAATGTCAAACTTGCATAGTTTTTTAACCTTCAGTAATCCGCCAAAGGCTGACATAATTTGTTGTCTGTGGTTTTCCAAACAATGAGGTTAGTGTTCACGATATCACATCTGTGTTGACAGACGTGGTTTGAGGTAGCAGTGAACTTTAGACTGTGACGTCAGTTTCTCGCATATACACATGAAACAGACTCATCTGCAATCATTTTGTTGCAGTGATAAAAAAAAAAAATTTGCATAAAACAAATACCTCCAGCAGAGCAAACAGTGTTTTTTTACTTTAAGTCCTCAATCATAAGCTCAAACCAGCACAACTCTCTGGTTCATCCTATTCTCTTCAGAGGTGAGAAGAGAACGTCTCTGTGTTCACTGTGTATTAATGTAAGTATTTGTTTTAAATATTCTGCTTTTATTGGGATGTAATTTGTATTTAATACTATGATCGCATTGTGGAATTAGATGGCAAAGAGTCATTTTGAAGAGTTTCATTTAGTTTCAAGGATATAGCTTTGGAAGAAATCTTGTGATGGTGCTTGTTCACATTTCCCTGTGGAGCTGTATGAAAGATTTTCCTCTATTTGGGCAACAATATGTTGAAAAGCCACAGCAGGTACTGTATGTCTGATTTCTGCTTTTAGAGTTCTGAATGTTTTTGAGTTTTGGATTTTAGATTGTGTCACCATGAGGAGAATTGACTGCTGCGTCCACGGTAGGGCAAATGAATAATAAGAGACACATGAGAAAAGAAAAACTTCAGTCACTCGTTGCTTAAATGAAAGTTAAAATCAAATCATCAGATCAAACTGACATGGCACTGTTATAACCATGATGACTGTCTCTGTAAATGTTTGGAAAAAAATTTGGTCAATTATGTCCTTTTATTGCAAAGCTGTCGAGTTTCTTTGTTTGATAATTAGGCTGCATGCTATGGCATGTTTATGATGGTTATGATGTCTTGGTTAATGTTAAGTTGTCATGACAAAGGCATCTCAATGTCAGCTTTGCATTGAAAATGTCACAAATGACCAAATGGCAATGATAACAGTCATAATCATTCATAAAGTCTCCTTCATGTTCCTTATGGTGTCATGTCAGTCTTTTGCACACCTTCAAATTAAGTGTTACCAAAACTTTGAATTTTTTCAAGACAAGAAAATCAAGTGCAATTCTTTGCTTATACCATTTAATATTTGGATGTGTTTGATTTGGTATTACTTACAAAACACTTGGCCAATGTCAGGAAAAGAATAAGCATTTGATTGTTATCCGATGCAGATTGCAGATACACTGAATATATCTGCACTAAAATATAGTTTTATTTCTTATTTTTTGTTTGTTCCATCAGTGACATGTTCAGAGGAAGCACTATGGTTCCCTTCCTGCTGTTACTGCTGCTCCCGGAGTCACAGGCTGAGAAAGGTACTGTCAGTTTTATTAGTTAAGGTTTTGTTCACCAAGTTCAGAAAGGAAAAAATGCCGAGCTCGTCACTACATCAGCATCTCTTAGATTTCCTCCAATCAAGGCAGTCACCCAACCATTACAGAAGTCTTGCCATTTTGCTTTTTTATGTTTCATAAACCGAGAAACATCTGTAAAATCCTGATGCATTCACTTACTTTTACGTCAGAGAGAACAAAAGTCAACTCAGAATAGATTGTTTAGCCACTTGATTTGAACTCAAGCAGCTGTATCTGTCATATGTCGGTGTATGTTTATTGAAATGATTTATTTTACCTTGTATTCCATCCCATGTAATCATGGTCCTGAGTCAGTAAAAATCTGAAAATGCTTAAATGGGATTTTTCATGCAATGAAACATGCAATGTTTAATGTTGTAATTCTTTCTTGTCTTCTGTGTCTGTCTTCAGTTTGTTTCAACATTTCAGATGGTGACATTAAATTAAAGCTGATCAATGCTTCCATTACTGAGGACAAACTTGGCAATGTGAATTGTATGACTGCTGGACATGCCTGCATCTTTCAATGCCCCAACAATAGGACGAGGAATGAATCATTTTCTTGCCTTAATGCTACTGTGTCTTATTCTCCTGCCGAGGTTGAGAACAGCATGGTACAATGTAAGTACACTTTCTCTCAAACAGTCCCCTACAGTGTGAAGCACACATTATCACTGATGGGGTCAGACATTGTTCAAAGATGCTGTGGCTGTTTTGTCTCCAGAAACAGGTTGATGATATGTCTGCATCTTAAGTCTGTTTCCTCTCCCACTTCTCAGTTACAAATTGCACTTTGTACTTATGCCAACCCCCAGTCATCTTGCAACTGATCCATTCAATGAACAATACCAACTCTTACCAGAGAGAAATGTTGCAATTGTTCTACATAAGGGATTTATGCGCAAAACTCTTCAGTAGCAACGATGACATTAAAAAAAACGCTATAAGGTAAGTGTCAGACCTGCTGCCAGTACTCATTCATACTGTTTTCTGTAAAACTGCTGTTAGTCATGCAAGCGGCATATCTCTGCCAGTTGGTCAACCACTTTTGTCCAGACTCACATATCTCAGCAACTATTGGGTGGATTGGTTGGTAAAGATATTCATGGTTCCCAGAGGGTGAAAAAAGAATTTCACACTGCTGTCCAAAATCAGCAGACAAAAACATGATAAATTCAGCAGTGTCACTATAGATATTAGATTTAAATTTCATCTGAAGTATTTTCTAAACAATTAAAATATTGATAGTACACTTGCTGATGATATGTCATCATAGCAGGGCTATACTGGTCTCTTCCCATTTGGTTAACATGGCTTCTTGTTTCCCTCACTCACATGTCTCACTGGCATCTTAGCTCATCTCAGTGGGGATGCGAGAAAGGGAGATGTGGGGACGGAGGAGTTTTGTTCACCAGACGGGATATTTATTTCATTCCCATTGTCTTCCTGCAGTGTGGAAAAACGCATAATCCTTAACATCATGAGGATATCCCAGCTAGAGCCTGGAGGCTCCATAACCTACGGCCTGAAGGATTTGTCGCTGCATGTCGTCCATGTCAGTGAGGTTAACCTGACAGGAAACAGCTCCAGAATGCAGATAGAAGCTCCACAGGTACACAAGCTGTGATGAAGACAGTGCTGATGAATTTAGAAGGAACAGTGAAGATTAAGATGACGTGATGGAGAATATGTCCGTGTCTTTGTTACGATACTCTGACATAACTTCAGGCAGTGTTTGATGAATTTTGTTTTGAGTGCAAACTGCAAACTGCCCTTGCTTGACATAATCTACTTATATCCACGATCAGCTGCTGCCTCAGAACACGACATTTGTCCCTCACATTTGGTTGCCGGTGCACACCCTGCGTACCATCCCACAAGAGGAGAGGATTATTGGTTTGGTCAGCTACATGTCGCACAGCCACTTCCAAGTATATCCTTTGCCCTACTTCTTCTCACATCCTTCATTCAATCCAGTCCTGACACTCTTGTGTTTCAGACTTTAATTGATGTTATAGTGCTCTGTGTTTCCTTTCATGGCTGTACTAAAACTGTCTCCTCATTAGTTTAAACAGGAAGATATCTCATCAATGGTTATCAGGATACAGCTACTGGGGGAACGGCGTCTTCATAATCTGACGACATCTATCATGATGATTTTCAAAACTGTTGCACACACAGATATTGATGTAAGTCTGTTTGTGCATGCATGATTTAATGTTTTCAACTCTGATCTCTTTTTAATTGTCAACCGTGGGTCTAAAAATAGAGGGTGCTGTACACTGTACAAACTGACCTTACCTACTCTGAACAGCAACTGTCCAATCACAGGTTACTAATTGTAACAAGGGCTGGCAGGCCTGTCAAGCTTCTACATGTTGACGTGTTGAGTATGAGGTTCTAAGAAGAGCAATATTTCAACAGTTTGGGGGGTGGTCTCTTTTTTAACTTTAGAATTCCAAAGCAACAGAAATACCAGGAAGACTAGCTACAACTCGCTTTACATTTGCAGTGAAGTGATACAACAAGACATCAGTCCAACCGTCAGATAGGTGTTCCCCATCAGTCAGGTTAATGTTCATTTTCTGGAAAATTGGGAAATCCACATAAATAATTTCTATTTATTCAGACCGTAAGGGGAGGCTGCACAGTATTTGTGGTTTACCATTAGTCATTTTTTTTGGCTTTCCAAAACCAGAAGCCTGGCCTAGCATACTGCAAAATAAATGTGTTATTGCAGCATGTTTGTTCTTGATGGCCACCTTATCATACGGCATACCACTATGAAGAAACATTTGAAACCACTGATGCATTCTCAGTGGTCTGTAGTCAGCAGTTCCAAAGTCGCGCACAGCCTTTGTCTTTAACTGCTCTAATGTAAGCAGTAAATGTTAACATATCCAGCCTATCAGTAGTAACTAAGCATTACACCCGAAGGCAATGGGCATGTTATTATCTTTCTAGTTTATTGCTATTATTGGGGTTACAGGTTACATTTCAAAAAACAACTGTTCAGGACCGACATATCCACTGTTTGTGGATACGTCTGTGAGCTGAGAAGAAGTTCTATCAGGATTTATAGTCCTGATAGCAGCTCAGTCCTGTTCTGTTTGTTTTGGGGAAGTACACACGCCAACAACTGCAGCCAAACTTGCGTTAGATGGAATCACATTTTCCACACATGGCTTATTCCTCATATCCTCAAATCATTTCTCTTGTAAAAGTGAAGCACATTGTTTATTTTAATGTCATGCTATGGGGCCAACGACGCTCACACACTTTATGTCTGCGACATGTAACTCTAGCCTCAGTCCTTTAGCATTAGGTCATGTATGCAGCCATCAAGTACATATTTAAGACCCTTTTGTGGGGTTCTCGTTTTAAAATGTGTCACATGGAAACGTCAGCTGGAGACAGACCTCTTGGCTGACTCAGAGTTTGCGCAATAACATTCAACTTACGTGACATAATTTGACTCTATTTTGATGATGACATGTGGCCCTCAGTACTAAAGTGGCATTTTTGAAGTTTGAGCATTATTTCCATGCTTGTTCCTTTAATTTAGAAACTTCAAGGGAGTGAAGAGAACTGGTTTAACTTGATTTATCCCAGTATTGTGCCACTTTTCTGTTTTTATTTTCTATTTTCTTCTTAGTCTTCTTAGATGACGTTAGCTTCTTTAACGAGGCAGGATGTATAGATGTGTGGATGTTTCATTGCCTCAGCGTAGCTCTATGTTTTTGTATTTTTACAGAATGCCTCATGGTTACAGTGTCACTATTTTGATGATTGTGGTAGGTATATATCAATTTTTGCTGACAGCATGATAAACAGCGAAACACAGGGTTATTATTCTTGTTACTATGTAGTAAGTCACTGACAAATTGATGAAAGCATGTTTTCAGTATGTTTTAGATTTCCAACATAAATCTGCAAGGTTGTCCAAGATTAGCAAATCATCAAAAGAAAAACTATGATTAACTTTGTCATCATCTATTTTTGCCTAATTGTTGTGTGAGCATGTTTTAAAATATGTGCCATTAACTGATTTAACAGAAGATTTCTGTGTAAGTTTAAGGGTGATGTTATATGCACCTTGTTGATCTTGCAACTTAGAGAGTTAGGAACTGGAGAATTAGCAGAATTAGGCCTCGATAAGTGAAGTCAGAATGTTCTCATCCCAGATTGGCAGTGGAAAACAGATGGATGTGAGACTCATGGAATCATTAACAATGAAACGGACATTATTTGCGACTGTGACCATGCAACACCATTTGCCGTCTTGCTGGTAAGGAGACACACTTGTCTGTCAGATGATATATTAACCAATTAATCAAGCTTTTATTCATTTGATGTCTTTCGCACACAAAGTAAAGAATACAGTAGTCAAAATAATAGTATTACTGGTCATCTTTATTCAACACTAGTACAGTGCTGGTATGAACTTATGACTTCATGTGAACTACAGATAATTACCACTATTCTGTCTTTTATGCAGATGAGAGAACCAATTGCAGAAGTCCACTGGGAAATACTGTCATACATCAGTTACATAGGCTGTGGCCTGTCTGCTTTCTTCACGTCTTTGTCCATTGTGATATACCTCTTCAGTCGGTAGGTATACATGTATTCTACACATTCCATGCAGCTAGCTGTCAGACAGCTGCCGTCTGTGAAACAACTACTACTGCTGGCAGTCTCTGTGTGTTTTTTTTTTTTTCACATTAGGGATTTCTGTATTCTGTTTTTCTCTGTGCAGCTCTGAAAGTGAGGATTCATTATCTTCTAAAACATCTCTTTGTATTTTGTGTTTTATGATCATAGTGCAGTTACATAGTAAGAAATGGCACAACCAAACACTGTGTCTTTGTGATTGTCATATGCCCTATGCACTGTTCTCCTTTCTCTTCCTCAGAAACCATGGAACAGATTACTCCATGTCAATCCATGTGTCTCTGAGCGGGGCCTTGTTTCTGCTCAATTCAACCTTCCTGATGAACGAGTGGGGGGCCACGGTGAAGCCAGGCTGGGTGTGCGTGTTTATCGCAGCGCTCATGCATTACTTTCTGCTCTGCTGTTTCACCTGGATGGCCATAGAGGCACTTCACCTCTATCTACTGCTGATAAAAGTGTTCAATACCTACTACAAACACTACATGCTCAAACTGTCTCTTGCTGGATGGGGTGAGTGCTGCAGGAGCTTCAACTGTATTTACTGCATACCGATGCGGTCTGTGATGACTCACATGATGACACCGGTGTAACTTAGAACAGGAAGTCCCAGGAACATCTTTCAGTGTTGAAGAAATGCTATTGAAAGAAATCTTTTGCAAGGAAGTCCTCTGAGGCAGTGCTGCACAGAAAGCTGCTGAAACAGAGGCTAGCCAGACCATGACTGGGTCATCGTTGTTGTATGTGGATAGCATGTGATGCTTTTCTTGTTGTTTTTTCTCGTGTTGTTCGTGTGTCTGTGCATGCGTGATTCTCAGGGATCCCTTGTGTAATCGTGGCAGTGTCTTTGGGAGTGACAGACTTGAAACAGTTTTATGGACTTAAACAAGTGACCATGACCAATACTAACCACACTAATGCCATGTAAGTAACTCCTAACTGATTTCAGTGAGACAACAGACACGATCCGTTTCGACAAAAGGAATCCAAATCCAAACAATTTCTTTTTTTTAAATCAAGATCTGGTCAATCAAAGAGAATGGGAAAACGTGTCATTTATATACTTTCTACATGATCACCCTTTTTTTATTTGCCTTAAAGATCATTTCAGTACAGTTTTAGTGTAAGTTTTTCTTTCACTTTATATAGATGATATGTGCACGTTATTCTGCCTATGACATGCATACATACATATATACATGGATATCATGTACACGATCAAACCCCTCTGCTGTATATCACACACAAAACTTAAATGTAAGTATAATCTTATCTTAAATTTGTGTGGAAAAAGACCATAAAATTATAGTCTGAGTCACATTTGGTGATGCTCCTTGGTACAGGTGGTAACATCAAGTGCAGTTTACTGCAATGAGAAACAGTAATGTGTATGTAAAGACAAACTGAATCCTGCAAGGACTTGGCAGACTCTGCCAACAATGAAAACTTATACAAAGAGGTAAATACAGGGTACATTGAATGGCTCCTGCTGAAAAAATACCAACCATGAAGAAAATCAAAAACAGGGTTTGATTTCATAAAAATCACAAGAATTGTAACTTAAAACATTTCCGATAATGCTTTGATTCTTTGTATGTACTGGTCTGTATGAACCCTGCATGTACAGAGATGAAATGTCTTTTCTGTTATGTCGTGAAACTATATGCTGAGAGCTCTTTGGGTGTCCTGCCTGTCCCGCAGCTGCTGGATCACAGATGACTCCTTCTTCTACTCCTTGAACTTGGTGTATTTCACCCTTATGTTCGTCTTCAATGCCGGCATATTGATGGCAGTGGCCTCTAGCATTTTTAAGATGAAACAAGTGTCAAAGCTTGGGGCAGGGTCTGAGGGAAAGACCAGGAGGGACCCGGTGAGGTTCAGTGAGTCCTGCAGAAGTAGCCTCACTGTGCTAGGTCTTACCTGCCTGTTGGGGACCACCTGGGGCCTGGCCTTCCTGGGCTCAGGATATGTCAACTACCCCATCCTCTACCTTTTCTGCATCCTCAACTCCATACAAGGTCTGCTGTCAGTTCTGACTAGTGTCTGTTGTCTGAAGTGTTTTTAACCTGTTTATTTGTCCAAGTTTATCTTTACGTTCCTTCAGATTCTTTTTTACTTGCTTGTAACTCACATTGTCTCTTTGTCAAGGTTTCCTTATCTTCCTGTGGATCTGTCTGTCAGCCCAGAAGCAAAGGAAGAGAGATATGAACGACAGAATGACTCCCGTGAAGACCTCAGGAATCAGTTCTGATTCGACCACCTTGTCTGCCATTAGTCTGGACGACAAAGCCCAGAAGTAATCATTGATAGAAATCTCCCTTCATTTAACCAAAGCAACTTTAGGTTCAGATTTCTAGAGCTGTACGTCCACTCTGTTAGTAAAGCTGTTTCTTTCACTAACGTACTGTTGAATATTGTACACATTCTTGAATAAAGTCAAGTACCATCCTTGAATATGCATATCTTTGAATAATTCAGACATATATTAAATAATCTACAGGTAACCTGAGGGTTAATTACATTTTCCTTTCCTTCTAAGTGCTGCCAACTTCAGAGAACTGTGCTGCTCTGAGTTTCACTTCCAGTTGTGTCAGTTGACCATTGTGACTTGACGTTTTTTCTTGCGTCTATTGGGAAACTGTAACATTTGGCAAGTTCCCCTATTCTTAAAGCTCTCATCTAATGTTGGAGATTTAGTCATAGTAAATATTCACATCGTTTCTTTCTATGAACACCCAGAGTCACATAGTGAGTGGTGGAGTTTCCTTTTTTCACTAATAACTCTTTAAAATAAATAAATGATGAGAGCCTGGCTTCAGAGGGCTCTTCCACAGCAATTTATAAATCCACAATGTGACATTTTAATCTCTCATGGGCACATCAGATATGTCAAGGAGATTTCTATGAAAACCAAATTCAGCAGCTCAAAAGAAGTGGATCATTAAAGCACCCTTTGAAACACATCTAATATGAATCACTTCCTGTCTGTCAGAGTCACCCGCCCCTGCTCCACCACTAGGATGTTACATATATAGATGTGAAACTCCCTCCTCACCTCATTAAGCAAACCTCCATTCAGCAGAGCAATGCTGTCCATGGGACTTTAACAGCGTTTAGGAGTTTGAAGAACAGTGAGGCACCATGTGGATTACTCTGTCTGTCGTCACACTGGTCTGCTTATCTAAGACCCAAGCTCGTGGTGAGTTCACTTGTGTTTATTGTTAATACATCCTCTGCTAGGGATTCTTACCAGCTGTGCAACACTAAAACCCACAGTTTCCCAGAGTAAGTGATGGTCTGACAGTTACAGAAAAAACAGAAAATCCTGTCTCTGCTGACATCAGTCATTTGTTGTTTTCTCTTATTCCACTGACCTCCAGTCTGTCCATCCATACGTTGTAATATTTTTGACTGCGTCAATTTCTTTTTCTGTCACTCTGACAGACTTCTGTGAAGATGTCATCTACGAGTGTAAACAAGGAAACATTTCCTGGACCAGGTGAGTCATTCAGTGGATTATAAGCGAATGCTGTAGACCTTAAAATCTCTTTTTGCATCTTTCTCCTACACTGATGAAAAACTGTAGTTTTTCCCTGCTGTCTCTCTGACATGATTGTGAGACCCTGAAACAAAAGAAGCACATAAACAAAATCTGAGCAAATCAATTCTTACAATTTACCATTTTTATATATTTATATTTGGAAGAACTTTTTCAGGTTCCAGGTCAATTTTGACCCAGCCCAAAAATCCTATTACAACAAGTGTCTATACCGCATTTAATCACACATCTGTTTAAAATGTATAAATAGCCTTTTACATTAACAAATGGGCAATTAATCCTTAATTAGTTTTTTAGAGAGCACAGAGAGTTTATTTTTGTCACTCGTTTTTGGAGAAAAGCATCTACTATCACACAATATCATGTCCTGCCTATTTTACCTAAGACATGAAAAACATAACAGCCATAATGATTTGAATATATTTGATGAAAACCAAAATAGGACAAACATTTTGAGAACTGTGGGCTTTATTATGTAACCATTTATAATCTTACAAATACCAAACACTGTCCTCACTGCGATATCATATTATCTAATTATGACTATTAACTATTGACTCATCATGAACATTTCACATTTCACAAAAAAAAAAAAAACAGAAAGTATTTGCCAATGGAAAACTAGTCTTTGTAAAACTTGTAGCAGTGGGAGGGAAATGCCCAAATGTGTTGGGAATGCAGGCGGTTCTGGTGACAGTGACATGGTCCCCCTTCAACTGACTACTGTCACTACAGTCCCATAAAGATACACACAGGAATTAGGGATTCCCTCAAAACACCATTTTCCTCGCTGATTGGATCTAAAATCCATTTCAGTAGATATCAGTCTAATTTGACCCAGAAGGCTTCAATGTACAAATATTTATGGTACTTACTACTTACTTACTTATGGTACACAAGTATAATATTTTTTTGAATATTTTTAGATATTTGGATTTTTGTGAATTTTAAGAAAAGTCATCAAATTTCAAGCAAAAAGAATAACATTTAGGTTGTTTTTACTGCTGTCAAATGTCAAAATGAGCCAAAATTTGACCTGAACAGTGTGTAAGAGTTAGGAGCTAAATGCACATGACTGTGCATTTCTTTTTATTTCTCTTTACAAACAGTGTTTTGAAATGGCTTTGCTAGCCGAATGGGTGTTCAACTTTCTCAATCCATACATAAATGACTATGTAAAATAATCATTAAAATGTCAGTTGTGTTACTGAAAATCCCCTAAAGACAGCTTGGTAGTGTCGTTTGTTCAGCTAAAACAAATACTTATTAAAGTAGTTACAGTATACTGTATGACTCCCATAACTTGGATTGCTGAAATACTGAAATCTATGAAATATGTGTTGGTAGGTGTTATGAGGACAGGATTGCAACCTGTGGACTCAGAGGCCGTTTTGCACCAAACTTCATTCGTCTGAAGGTGACTTCATCTCAAGAGGTGAGGCCATATTTTATTTTTTCAACTGGTTCTTGGTCAAATAAAATTGTTTTTTGTTATCAAAGTCATTGATACCTCTTTGCTGATGCAATGGAAGCTGTTGGAGTCATCTGGGGCAGGGTATGAACAGCAGTCATTAGAGTTGTCACATGAAGCCAAGTCTGAGTGTTTGTCACACCTCCTGTGAGGGGATGCATTGTAGGTGGGGGATGAGTGCTGTCATAGACCTCCTCCACTGTTGTGGGACTGTTGGTTTCTCTATTTTTACATTAATGGTCTCCTTTACTCATCTTTCAAACTATCTTTGCTCCCTATCCAAAATAAGTATGTTGTTGTCCTCAACTGAGTGTCCCTTATCTTTCAGGTGTACGTAAGCTGCTGAGTCTTGACCTGAGGAGTTGGCCCTCCTGTGCTGAGCCATGTTGTTGTTTAATGGTTGTTTAGTTTCCCTGATATACAAGTCTGTGCATTCCTCACTGGATTGGACTGCATACACTAGATTGCTTTTCATGTGTTTGGGGATGCAGACTTTCAGGTGGAGCATTGTCAGTGTTTTTTGACACACCTGGCACACATGGAACCACGATGTTATTGCATTTGTTCTTCTCTTCTTCACCACCTGCAGTACTGGTGTTCTGGTGTAGTTGTTTCACAAAAGCTCAGTTAGGGTATCCACAACCTGTATCCTCAGGTGTTTGTGTTCCTTCTCTTAGGCCTGGGCACTTGTTGGTACACTATCAGCTCCATGTTGTAGGGTTCTGATAACTCCTACCTGATGTTCAAGTGGGTGGTGAGAGTCAAAGAGCAGTAGATCCCAGCCCCACCTAGCCGCCTGCATCAGTGGGTTGTTGCGGCAGTCCCCCGTGGCCCCCTTTCGCAGTAGGTTCTCATGACTGCTGGCCAATGCAAACTGCACAGCGGTGTTCCCCTCCTCATCCGTACAGTCCACAGGTACCAAGGATTCAGTGTATGTGTGTGACATCCTCACTGTGAAGACTTGCACCTCCTGGTTCAGAGTTTGTCATCCACATATCTAAACCAGTGGCTTGGTGTTCTTGTGAAGGAGTTCAGGGCTCCGCCGTCTGTGTCGTACATGTAGAGGTTGGCCACAATAGGAGATGCTGGTGACATGAGTTAGAGGAATGGCGGTTTTGATTAATTTTTTTTTAGCCCGACAGCTTTTAATCTGTAACTATCTGAATTCTGTGCTGAGGAGCATGCGTCTCCTAAAAAGATCTCAGTGTCCTGGACAAAAGGGAAAAGTTCCATCCAAGTTGTGACGCAGCTTTGGTTTGTGACTTTTAGCTCATCCTTCTTCTCCTCAAAGTCTTTTAAACATGTTTAGTCACAGTAGCTCTAGGTGGCATAATGCACTCAGGCTCGAGGTACTAAATTAGCTGGTTGAATCCCTCACTCTCTACCACACTGTTTGGCAGCATCTGGGGCACACCAACTGGGGGATAGCCTCAGACTGAAGTGCAAATTAACTAATCAACATGTATATGTGCATAAATCGGCAGTTCACAAATTAACGGTTAAACACAGATATCCCTAAACATAAATTTAAATGTTTTGCATGTGTTTGTGTGTACTTGCGATTTTTAGGCTGAAGTGAGTCCCACTCTTCATCACAGGGTTCACATCCCATCCTCAGCTCTCCAAAGAAGCAGAGGAGCTGTGTCTGAGGACGAGGTACTGCTGGTGGCCACTGTGATCAACAGCACTTTCTTCCAGGTCAGTCAATGGTACACAATCTAGGACCTCTTAGTTAAGTGCAATACTAATCACAATGGACATGTAGATAAAAGGAAGTAGGAGCATTTTTAGCTTTTGGAAATCTGACTGTGCAAAAGGATCTGCAATTCAGGAGTAAGTATATGGATGAGGACCTTAATATTTTTGTACACGACACTGGCTTCTACTTCAAGTTAGCTACCTCTGTGTAATAATACAAGGCAGCACTTTCCTCTCATGCTGATTTGCATTGATTTCCATGAACTCTACATGCTCGCAGTCATCCCTTGTAAACTATGAAAATCAAGGAAAGTTTGATACTGTAGCTAATGTGGCAATTCTTCAATATGTTTTAGAAGTGGACTAATCTCAACCCAAACCAATGTCATGTGTCCCCTCTGAAACCTCTGTCTGTCATTACAGCTGAGTCCCCCTCCAGGAAGAGGAAGGGGAAGAGCACACAAACCAACCCAGCCTGTTCACAGGCAGGGCACTGTTCTGGGAGAGACTGTCCTGGCAGTGAGGGCAGGGAACCTCCCTGTTACAAACCTCTCAAAACCTGTCAAATTAACCTTCAAACACAACAAACAGGTAAAATGACAAAACCAGCTTTGCTCACATTACACTTGGAAAAAATAACAATCTGCTTTCCTCTGATTTTGAACATGCTTTTGAATATGTTTCAGGTGGAAGATGGGACTTGTGTGTTTTGGCAGGAGTCCTGGCTGGAGGATGGAACAGGTGGGCTACATACAGCATGCCAGCTCACAGTATTTTTGTTCCCTCAAAAAGAAAAAAACCCTAACAGACTAACTGAGATTTATCCATTTTGTGTGTTTTTTAGGTCATTGGAGCACAGATGGATGTGATACCAATGACACTGGAACTGAATTTATCTGCAGCTGCAACCACCTGAGCTTCTTTGCTGTGCTTGTGGTAATAAAATCTTTCTACAGAACATTTTCTTTCAGTATTCTTTTAACAGCCACATGCGGATGTTTTCACTCAAGCAGGCTCACAATGGGCCATAGTGGGCCTTTCCAACACCAAAAAACACAACAGCAGAAGTAAAAAGAACAGATTAAACACAGTGTTTATCCTCCATAATGTAAGCTGCAAACGTTAGCATGCATGTCTAATCAGTTTACTGCCTGAAATAGTAACCAAGCCTTACTTCCAAAGCTAAGCAGTGTATCATTTGCTAACTTGAGTTTACAGGATTACAGGGTCCATTTTTAAAAAGCCAGACCAACACAATCACTGTGTGGTTCTTCCCTGCTGTGTGGAAGCCGGTCCTGGATACTATCAGATAGCACCTGTGTCCTGCTCCTTATTGTATTTGGGAAGTTTACACTCCAGTAATCACATTGGTTAGTCCTCACCCTAAAAGCCTTTCCTCTCCTGATGTTTAAAGTGAAAACATGCATTTTGAAAATGCAAACAAGCTAAGCAGCTAATTTGGGTTTTGTTAGAATGAAAGAACTTTAAAATAGTCTTTATTTTTATTTCTTCTACCTGGATAGGCAGGTGAGATGCTGCCTGGCTACAACATGCAACTTTAGCCTCATCTTCCAGCACAGCAGACATCAAGAGCACACTTAAGACCCCTAATACAGGATTCCCATTTTAAAGCAAATCAGCTGAAATGAAAAGTCAGCTGGAGACAACATTTTTAACCAACTCATCGTGCTAATGTGAAATTTGCCAGCGACAGTTGGCATATTTTACAAATACAAAACTTTCTGAGTGGTAAATCTGCCACCGTTGTCATTATAAACCACAGGCGTGGTGTGCAAGAACAGTAAGCTTGACAGGCATAGCAGCATAAGTCAATGGAGAGATGAGGCTTGATGAACTGTCAGTTCAGCCTGAGATAGCACACAGACTGTAGCTGAACAGTTCTTTTTTTCTGTTGCAGAACCCTGTGTTATCAGTTGGGAAAAGTAATGCTGTAAACCTTACATACATCACCTACGCTGGATCAGCTCTCTCCGTCTTCTTCACGATCATCAGCTTGATCATCTATATATGTCTACAGTGAGTTTTCTGATGACTTGAAATAATTATTTCCACTAGTCTGGGGTGAATTATTGCAAAATATCATAAAATAACTTTGATGTTATTCTTAACAAAGATGACATGTTTATTCATTTTTTCGTCAAGTGACTGAACAAGCTGCAACTTGCTTGATTTATTTCACAGAACAACAATGTTTTCTTCCTGTAGAAGTTGAACCACAGGGCAGACATATTTATACACAGCGTGAGATTCAGCTTTCTTGTTTTTCATACTGATAATGATCTTTGACTGAGTTGACCCTGTTTCTCTTCTTACATCTGGGACTTTTTAGCTGTTCCAGTATGGCACCCCACAGTCATGTGGGTCAAAAGTTATTTACAAGTTGCATGCAAACATGATGACGTTCATTCTGATTAAAAAGCCAGTGATGGTAAAAACAGGCTAATTCTTAAATCTTGCCTTGTTGTCTGTGTTCACACGGCTGCAGTTTGATGTGCCGCATGCAAGACTGGTATGTGGCAAAAACTACAGTCAACATAAGCGCAGCCCTAACTCACTCTGCACGTTTGCAGGCAAAACATGTGGTTAAC
Source organism: Chaetodon trifasciatus (assembly GCA_037975065.1). Classification (NCBI taxonomy): domain Eukaryota; kingdom Metazoa; phylum Chordata; class Actinopteri; order Chaetodontiformes; family Chaetodontidae; genus Chaetodon; species Chaetodon trifasciatus. The sequence goes on along the minus strand of JBBMOE010000001.1, from coordinate 26,700,549 downwards.
CTCCTATTGGGGATAAGGTTCAAAACAGCAAAGAAAAAAATGATGTTCATATACTTACACATCCAGAGTAAATGCCTACCCCTCCCTTTACGCTTTACTTCACTATAATATAGAAATACTATATGATAGAAAAATCAATGAAAGCAGAATCAGGGCAAAGTCTGAAGTCACTGTGGCACAGTAGCCAGTCAGCCTGCACAGAGTGAGCAATGAAGTGTTGACCAGAAGCCACGGTAACATCACTGACTGGATGATATGTGTTTGACTGATAGATGTGATATTGTATCAGATAAACGGGCAAGACCAATATCATAATATCCTGTATGCTGTTTCTCTGTCAGACGGCGGCGTCCAGAGAAGGCCATCGGTGTGCATATGCAACTAACAGGGGCGCTGCTGTGCCTCCACCTGAGCTTCCTGCTGTGCAGCCTCTGGGTGTGGCTGCTGAAGGAGAGAGAGGAAGGCTGGATTTGTCGGGGTCTGGGTCTCTGTTTACACTGGTCCCTGTTGGCCACCTTCACCTGGACAGCTCTGGAAGGATTCCACCTCTACCTTCTTCTAGTCAGAGTCTTCAACATCTACGTCAGGAGATACTTGCTCAAACTCGGCTTGGTGGGATGGGGTGAGTGGACTGAGACAGTGTTTCTGTCAAATTAAAAGTCTTCAATTATTTTTGAATTGTAGGAACATTAGTGGCTAACAGCAATGTAAATGTAAATGTTTTCATATTGTAATACTCTTTTTCTCCCATTCTGTGGTTCAAGTATTAGTTTGCTCGCAGATACAGAGGCATCACAATGAAGCAGGCACCAGGCCACACACCCTGAAGGCCCAACATTCATTGCGTCTCAGTGTGTCTGCGATCATTTTATTGGCTTGAAATTTGTTTGGGCATGTGCTCCACCAATCTTCAACATCAACTGAAATCTGAAGGGCTTTAAACCTGCAATATATCTTTTTGCCACTTGGGGCAGCAGAAACAAACTGTAAACTGACCGACCTGATAGCAAACAGGCTGCTTAAAATACATCCAGCAAACCAGGAAGGACATTATCAATCACTTAGAGTCATATTTTTGTCCTGATTCCCACTCCCTTCCACTAACTCTGGAGGGAAATGTTTGCTTGTCATTAACTTCTGTGTTTCTGATGTTTGCTGCTCGACAGATAGCGTATAGTCAGTGAAAACAGATGCCTGCTGAGCAGAGAGGTGAGAGTGAAACAGTAAAGTTACAAACCTCAAAACCAACAATGAGCACTCTATATAGCTAAGAGGAACTGCAGCATTGGTGATAATACCTGTGGGTTCATCGCTATGAGCGACAGTTTTCACATACAAGCAGTCCTGCAAGAATAAAACTTGAAGCGGCTGTTCTGTGGGGGCTCACGCATCATTACCTACAGTATCTTATCCACCTCTCCTGTAGTGGGGCCCTGTGGCCTGTGTACACAGTGCACATCCCTTTAAAATGTGCCTTTAAAAGATAAGGCTGCCAATATTCTCCATTTTCTTTCTTGTTGATGATGTCTTGACATTATTGTCAACAATGTCAAACCAACAATACATTAGTCTGTCTCTCAGTGCTTTGTGACTCCCCTACGCTGTGGCTCTCAGGCCCATTGGTCTCTAATGAAGGTGTAAATCATTTCCTAAAAGAGCTGGGTGCTGTAGTTTTTAGCAAGCATTACTCAAAGGAGGAAGTAGCGTGCTGGTGTATGTGGAGTTAGGTCCAAATTAATGACAGATGGTTGTGTAATGAAGAAATATGTTACCTGGCGCTCTGGTGTGGCTCCTTGATGCATTTTGAATTGTTTTTTTACACACTCAGTAACTGTTGGCAGGATCAATTCACTGTTGGTGTTGATGGTAACGGGGTTTGCTGACAAAATGAAAAATACAGAATGTCACCAGTCTTAACCTTTAAACAAAGACACCATCAATACACGCCAGCAGCTTATTTTTTGACTGCGGTGTAACAAAGTCCTCCCACAGGCAGCTTTGACCAGAGTTAGGACTTGTTGAAGTAAATTCTCTGTCTTTCTTGTCTTTATGCAGGTCTCCCTACATTGACTGTAATGGTTTGTGGGATTGTTGGCGTTTATGGCAAATACAGCCTGGACCTGAGGGATGACAACAACCACAATTCAACAGTGCAGATGTAAGAAATTAGGAAGAAAAGGATTTTAACTGTTCAGCCACACAGGCTGTGATTCTAACTGTGCTCTGTTTTATTGATAACCACTTTAATTTTTGCTTTGTCTTTCACTAACCTGCAGGTGCTGGATGAGCAGCAAGTTCCCGCAGAGGCTTTTAGTCAGCTACATCACTACTGTGGCCTTCCCATGCCTGGTGATACTGTATAATTCCTGCATGCTGGGGCTGGTGGTGTTCAAGCTCTGGGAGCTGAGGAGAGACAGTGGCTGGAAGACGATGGACAAAAAGAAAGGGAGCAGGTTGTGGAAAGACTGTGCCACAGTGCTGGGCCTCAGCTGTGTGCTGGGCTTACCTTGGGGGTTAACGAGCACCACCTACATCTCCCTCCCTGGGATCTATGTATTCACGATACTAAACTCCCTGCAGGGTCAGTATGTGCATGATCCTCACATAAAGTACACGCTGTGCATTTATGATTTCCTGGAAGAATTCACATCCTTTCTTCTTTCATCTCAGGTGTATTTATGTTCCTGTGGTCCGTGGCTTTGAACTGCAAGTCTCGATCTGACAATATCTCTTCCGTCAGAGACCCTTCCTCTCAGAAAATGATGATGACCAGTTTCAATAATTGATATCACAGCAAAAAGAAATGTGTTATCCATTGCCTATATTAGGTGTTTACTGGACTCTGGTCATGTGCAGTTAAATAATAACTAACAAGGACTTAATTTTCGAATATCTTGCACCTCCTTTAAATAAAGAAAAATCATGCATCATGAACAGTATATGTGCTGCTGGTGCACCACAACCTGGATGTGACGGTGGCACATGAGTGCCATCTGCTGGCTATCCAAGGTCCAAGGTTAAATTTATTCAGCCATAAAAACATGGAAATGACTGCGCTCTCTTGCTAATAAACCAGTGCTGGTTACCAAAACATAGGAAATAATACTCATACAGTGTTGTTGTATGTCCCCTAGGTTAACATGCAGTATATGTTTACACTATGTCTACCTCATGTCAATCAACACTTTGCATAAAAAGAAAAGCAATTTACTTCTAAAGGTTTGACAAAAAAAAAAACAGAAACATGTTTCAGACTTTTAACTTTTAGGATTTTGAACTCAGTCTTATTTGCTGTAGTATTTTTATGTAAAATGTGGTTGTTACATGGATTAAAAAAACATAAATGAGATAGGGTTAGATTTGAATGAGGGCACAGCTGGCCTGTATATTTATCCATACACAGGATAAACGGTAAAGACGGATAGATAGTTTAAATAAACTTGAACAAATGAGCATGGGTAAAGTGATGCACTCCAGCTGTAACAAGCATCAATGGAAATATGACTGAAAATGAAAACCAAGAGTGGCTCTATAACCAAAAGAATCATTTCCCATTTGAATGAAAACTGAAGCACAGTGTGTCCTGTGCATTACCACATCTGAGACTTTATCTTTATCACCAAGGAATACATGGGAACATTATGTAGCAGCTCAACTAATTAAAAAAGCAGCAACAGCAGAAACTTAAAATGATGAAATTATCCACTGCTATTAACACCTGAACACCATGTCCTGACTGAGAGTCTGTGAAATCTAGAGGAAGGAAGTCCAAACAGTTTGCTAACAGCAGGGGATAAATGGTTGAAAGTGAGATAAATAAGTCTTGCAGAACAGCTCCACGAGTTCATCGTGCTTTGTACACATCCTCAGGCTCAGTGAGCACCTTTTTACACTGTCTAATGTCGCTCCAGGTGAGGCTCACAGTATGAGGCCAGACAGATCAGGCAGGACCTCAGAACCTTTAGTCTGATCCCAGTGCAGATGTCACAGGGATCCTCTCCTGGCTCTGCTTCGTCTGAGGCTTCCTTTTCAGCTGAGTGTCTGAACTGAAAATCCAGCTATGAAAGCACTAAAATGTAGGCCAGGTCTTGTGTCAAAAAGCTTTTTACAAACAGGGCTCTTCTGGCATCTTCTATTGATTCTCCAGCTTTCAGTGCTGCCCTTTTTGCAGAAGTTGTGTCCACAGTATGGTGACAGGAGTGCTGAACACATCCAGAGGGAGCAGACTGCTGACAAATCCGAAACTGAAGCTGTGAAATAACAATGTCAGCACTGAATTCTTGAATGCTTTTAGGAAAAATGTTCATGTGGGATTATTAGAATATTAGCTAAAGTTATTTGGAATGATTGTCCACAGGTGTTCATGTCTCATTTGAAGTGTTTCATCAAAATATGATAAAGCTGGTTGTTTATACAGAGTAAAACACACTCTGCTGTGTGTGTGCAGAGCTGTCATCCACTATTCCTGAAGATTACCAGACAAGTTTCAGTTTTTTTATATATATATATTTCTTATACCTGTGTTGACTGCAGCCCAGCTGTCGTTCTGAGGAACTGCTAATAACACTGCAGGGATGTGAGTGCTCTTGTCAGTGTGGCTCCACCTGTTCATACAGTTAAACTGGTCGTATGAGAACACCCTGAGAGCAAGAGGCACATAGTCATAGTCTTTTTCTCCTATCTATTCAGTGACTAGTCGTAAGGCCCTGTTGCCTTCTGATATACACAGAATGTGGACAGAGCATGTTAAAACCCCTGCAGCTGTTCAGCAAGACCGAAAACATGTGTGTAGGTCAGTTCACTCAGTTTCCCTCTGGTCACATCCAGCTGTAATATGGTGATTAATCTGGAATTTGTCTCCTCAGATGACTAAAACAGACCATGAAATGAATGAATCCCCTTAAACTGACATTAAAGGCGTCTGAAATGAAGTTATGGGCTGTTGTGGCTGTCAGCTGGATTTGGCATACTAAAATGAAGTGATGCTCTCAAAATATTGTTTAAAAAGATCATATAATAATAATCTTCTTGATTATATTGTTGTCAAATTGTAAGTCATTGTATTTGTTTGTAAATGAGTCCTAAATTGATTTGTAAATACAATTTATAATATATACTTTCTTTCTCTCTTTTTTATTATTTTATCATTATTGTAATGCTACAATTTAACTGGTTAGAATGATCCACTAAAAAGGTGTATTATCACAAGACAAAACTCCAAAAAAATGAGCTTTAACCTCATATTAAATTATTGGAACTGATTAAGTAGTTTAAGATCAATAATATGTTGACCAAACGCATGAGCTAAATAGGAATTATTTCATTCAGCACAGTGTTTCCTGACATTTCCCACAGCTCCGCCATACTGTGACGTTTGTGGTACCCGGAAATAAAGGCGGAGTGAGCGCTCTCCAGTTTTCCTCCTTTCTGTCTGCCAGACACGCCAGGCAAACTCAGACAGAGGGACAACATGGATCCTAACACGACGATTCTGCGAGTCAAGAGAAAAAGGGGGACCGACCCCGCAGATGCGTTGCTGCTGGCGTGCAAACGTATCCGTCCAGAGACGTCCCAGAGCTCTGGCGAAACGGTACCGGAGCCCAACGAAGCCGAGGTGGAAAACTCTGTCTTCAAACTCGTGGCGACAGTAGCGACACAGGTGAGAGGCCCGCTGGCACAGGCACTGTGTTAGCTAACCAAGCTGCGGGCTAACGTCAACGCAGCTGGCGGTGGAAACGGCAAATACACGTTAGCTAGCGTATCGGCCAAGACGTTTATGTTAAGCCGGTGAAGTCGACTGGCTGATAGTACTCCTTAAAATGACGGCAGTCCCTGGAAAACTACGCGTCTTCTGTGCTGGATGTTGTTAGCATAGCATTCGGGCTAGTCAGCGCTGTTAGCTGTTAACATTAGCCGTAACTCACATCAGCCAAATAGCCCGTGATGTCGTTAGCTCATTTTGTTGATGTTGAACGTAGTTGTGACGTGTTTGCAGGCCTCAAAATGATTTGACCTGAGCCAAAATAAAAGCCGTCGTAGTTATAACATGTATTTAAATACACACCGAACATCTAAGCGTCATGCAAGCTAGCTAATTATCTTATCCGGTAAACATGTTCTGGCATGACACCAATTTCTAAGGTCTCCACTTTTTCGCTTCACCGTTGTTACAAGTGACTCCATCTGCCTTCACATGAGCCTTCATATGCTCTGAATGTTTTCCTGCTCACTGTTGCGTTAAGGGGAAGTGTGTGTTTTTCAGAGGCTCTGAGAGTTGGGTCCAATAGTAAATCACACGTTTGATTTCCTTCAAGGTACAGGCGTCAGTAATCTTGTCTTGTCCGTGTTTGAGCCTTATAGATTCAAGCCTTTGTCCTCTCATCACCAGGATGCTCCTGTCCAGACACAGGTTCGACAGGCTTTGGCTCGGCCTCGCACGGCCCACGCCCTGCGCCCCTCTGCTGCCAGTTCACAGCGGATCATTGGAGACCTCCGGAGCACAAAGTGGAGCACCCGCAGGGAGGAACGCTACAGAATACTCTCCAGCCACCGCACAGGGCTGTCGAGCCCAGCCGAGCAGCAGGACCCCCAGACAGATGCTTCTGAGCGTGTAAAGGAAGCCGGGAAAGAGGCGGACAAATGTTGGGGTCTTGGTGAAATCCAGGTGGTTGATCTCGTTCATGAGAATGTAGAGGACCAGGACAAGTCTTCTGGCAAGGTGAGTTGAACATAATTGTAGCTGGTTAATATGTGTTGTTAGGATTTTGTCCTTAATGGTATCAATTACCACGCTTCTTATTGAAATGGACACTTACAAATAGTCTAATTTATTATATAAAAAAAAAAAAAACAACATCAAAGAAAACATTGTCACTGCTTCAGAAAGTAACAAAAATAGACACATACCTCTCAAAAACAACTGTCAATGGTACAAACTGGTGTAAAACAAATAGACAAAGCAGAGAGAATGAACCAGCTTGAAGTGGGCTTACATCCTTCTTGACAGCTATGTTTTTCTACAACTGGTATGAGAAATTTATCAAACAGTGGATAAATAAGTAACATAAATTAGCAGAAATGTGACAACTCGGTCACAATCAGCTCCGGCAACATCTTCATCTATAGCCAGTATGTCTCACATAGCCATCAAGAACTGTTGGGTAATATTACATTGGTATCGCATCACATGAAAGCTAACAATGCCAGATTTGCTTGCGTGAGCTGATTTCTCTTATACTAGTCGTACCTGCTAAGCAGCAAACTCTTCCTCATTTATATTTATTCTGTTGTGAACTTCTTTTTCTGGCACAGCAATCCAAAGGGACCAGTAAACAGTACTGATAAAAGAAGCTGTATTCATGAAATTCTAACTACATAGTTCCCATCTTGACAAAGATCAAATGCCTGGTTAAGATTTTGTAGAAATGGGTTATTTGTAAGACAGACAAGCATGGTATTTATAGCAGTGCAAAGCAGGGAAGTGTTTTTGGAAAGAGCATCGTAAGGAAGTCCCAAAATCAGAGTATCTGTACCATTACTGCTATGTAAATGTGGGAAAAGCCCTGAGTGAGTGGCATCACTGTGGGGGTCGGGGGTGACTGTGCTGAAGTTGGTGCTGCAGCAGCTTTCTTCACACTGTCCAAAATAAACAATACTGCACGTCTATGTCACACTGACCTTTTTAGGTTGCTGGTGTTCCCATTGCATGTAGCTGTTGTGTAGATGCAGTGAGCGTTAACTGTGTTTCCATTCACTTTGCCAAAGGGAGCGTCCAGCGCTCAGTGTTTGTCCAAAATCCTGGGCCCTGCATGGAATGAAAGTTTCTAATTAAGACCACAGAATAATGCATTCCTCTTAAATTGGAGGTAGTCACAGTAAACATGCTGGACATTTTCTTTCCTCTTGTCACCAAAGGCTTTCAGCAGAGTCAAACGTAAATATTATTAACTAACTGTTGAAAAAGGATTATTAATCTATTAGAGGTTCAAAATCCAGGCATCAGTCAACATGTCTTCATATATTCTCTGGCTTTATTTTTCTAAAGATGCTGTCCTCAGACCCAGAAGTGATCCTGTGTAACAGCACCAAGATGCTGCGGGAGCATCTGAGCATATCTGGAGAGCGACTGGGGGAAGAGCACCGGGAGCAGGACGCCGACTACGTTTACGATCTTTACTACCAAGAAACGGTCACACCAGGGTGGATCCAGGACATCCTGTCTGTCAGGGCCTACGCCGATGAGGGAGAACTGGTGTGTGTGGATGGATGGACGGACAGATGAATGAGTGCTGAAATCGGAGTGAGTGAATGAAGACATGGGTGAAGTAGAGAGTAGACATGGGGGAAAACAGGGGTGCTTAACTGCCTGTGAAATTTATAATGAGAGAAATTGGTCGTCAGCTGACATGCAGCTGGTCTTTGCCTACCTGTATATTTCTCTTGGTGTGGTTTCTCCACATGTTACTGTTCCGGTACATGAGACCACCATATGGATAAGTGGTATTACCTCAATAATATTGCCTAATTCTATATTGAAAACAGGGACGGACATTTTATACAGTCCTCAAATTTCAGCCAAAACCATTACCAACAGGATCATTTGTCTGGCATATTTTAAAGTGAATCAAAGTGATTTTCCAAAAGTGTTAATTCAGATTGATGACTGAAATGATGAGGCTGACTTTATTTTATATTTCTAATTACTATGAACAATATCTCCCAGGACACTAAAACCAATAAAGACGCAACAAAAACGAGGCTCTCAGATAAATGGGTTGTTGTTTGTCCCAGGTACCTGACCTCGTGGTTCATGAAGAGGAGGTGTATGAAGATGAGGATGATGAAAACGATGAAGCAAACTGGAGGAATGACTACCCTGATGAGGAGAGTGATGGGGACAGTGACAGAGAGGAGCGCTATGGTGGTACGCATTTATGGATTTATGAAGGTGTTATTCATGTCTGTTGGTTTGGTCACAAGCTGTTTTTGTTTTTGTTTTGTTTGAAGTCAGTATTACGCTGTGTAGGCAGAAGCTTGAGCAGTGCTGTAATCAGAATGTTTGGCAGGACATTATAGTCAAACCAGTTTAAAAATGGGGCCGGGGCTGGAGATGTGTTGTTCATCTTTATTTACAATCATCAGGGAACACACGCCTGAAGTTTGGTTCTGTTTACAAAGGACAGTCTCCTGCAGTTCCCTCTGTGGGCTCTGCAGCGTGCTTTGCCCACACCTCTCCACCCAGGATGACGCCCAAACTCTGTACTTTGCCCTCTGTTTTTATGCATCACACATGGATGTAAACTGCAGTGTGACAACCCAAGGCAGATTTTCCTGGTTCTTCCACCACCACAGCTCCAGTCATTGCTGACCAGTTGCTCAGTTGTGAGGTTTACGCTGCTTCCTGACTGCCCTGTTTGTAGAATCACTCCTACAAGCCTTGAACTTTACATGAATCAATCTTTGCGTCCTGTGTGTGCAGGTTACTGGGAGGAGGAGCACTCGTACAGCCGGAGGAGCTGGCAGCGCTACCAGAGGGAAGTGCTGCACGAGCTGGGCTGCCGCGGTGAAGATGACGACGATGAGGAGGAGGATGGAGACAAATATGACTCCGATTGATCTGTCTTTAACCCACACCTGTCAGTGGATATTCCCAATGCCCTCACAAATAACCCCATACTCCATCGACCTCTGTAGGGGAGAGTGGAGGAAAACTCCTGCAAGAGTGACACATAACAGAAACATCTCTGAAAAAATATACTATAGAAATCAAAGTGTAGCAGCTCATGTGTAGCAGTCATCAGATTTTTCCTACAGTTCAAGTGAATTTGTTTTGAGAACCATCCCATTCTTGAGTTAACACACTAGTCTACATCTTCAGAAGGTGAACTTTATGTTTGTCAACCACTATTGGTTTAGAAAACAGATGGTTTGATGGTGAAATCCATCCCTCTCTCTCCTGCACAGGTGATGGAGTAGGCGTTATTTCCAGAAGGATCCAGAGTGTCTTTTTTTTTTTTTTTTTTAACCTGTGGTGGAGTGAACTTGTGTGTATGTGTGCGCGTGCGTGCCTGTGTGTGTGTGTGTGTGTGTGTTTGTTCAAAGTGGATGTGTGTTAGAAATGTCGCATATTAGTGTTACATGCCTGGTATGCTTTGTGCTGTTAGCACTTCTGTTAGTGAGGCGTCTTGGGCCGCGTGTGGTTGCAATTTAGGGTGTTTGCATTTTGTGCATGGTAGTGTGTGTAGGTACAATTGTGCGTGTTAAGATTTTTGCATATGTGAAAGCGTGGTGCATTATTATCGTTGTGGGTGTGTGAGTTTGGTTCAATTCCCCTTTGAAGTTCAGATGTTTCTCTTGAATGCTTGTTTAATTCAACTTTTTGTAAATATGTAGATGTGTATAAAAAAAGCTTTCAAAATAAACTTCAAACATCTCACTGTCAGTTTGTCCTGCATCATAAATACTCCAGTTTAAAAAGCAACCGTTTCTACAGTGAACCTGAAAGCCTGCATGAAGTCCAGTGAAGTTGAACCAAAGATGTGTTAACGATCAGTGAAGGAATCTTTCTTTCACTGCTGGATGAAAGAAAAGTAGACGAGCAGGAAACACACTCAGCCTGCCTGTTTTAGGGTTTGATCAGATAAGCTGATGGGCTCGACTACTTCCTGAGATGACAGTGTTTTTATGAGACAGGCCAGTGTAGAAAGTTAGTCCCAGTTGATCTGAAATACTCATCGTGATCCTAAGTGTTGTCTGTTTAGGGGTCAAATGCTATTGCGTGATCAGCCTTTTTCTCTTTTTGAAGTGAAATTATCCAGGATTTAGGTAAAACTCATCCCTGTCAGGGGTTTTTACAAGGTGGCCATGAGGCACCACTGGACCAGGAGTGCCAAAGAATGATTGAATTAAAGGCACAAGATGAAGCACCAGACTGAAACCAAGAGGTGCCATTTAAGATGACATTGGAATTTTCTTAAGTTTATCAGTTAAGTGAATGTGATCTTCAGCCCTGTGCACATTGACCTTATACCTTATTGACACATTGCTTGTAGGTTTTCTACATCAAATTTATCTGTCCATCTTTGAGTTCATGGATTTAGACAGTAACGACTGGCAAGAGCTCAACATGTTTGTAATTCAATTTTTCAAAGTGTTGAAAAATGGTGCTTTCGTGCCCTCTCAGCCTGAGACTCTCGGGTGAAAATGTATTGCTTTGTGTGTGTGTGGCTCCATGAATAACTTCCAGAACCTCATGAATAAGGGTTTTTGGTTTAATTGGAATTGAGATACTTTAGAAATAGTAACATTCTGAGATAGTCTTTTTGAAGCATAGTTTGCTTGAGACCATTTAGAAGAGTGTGCAAATATGACACAACTTGACATAAAGACAGAGCACTACGATGTAAAGTAATAAAATTGCTAGATGAACACTAAAGAATTAAACTGATGGAGCAAACATGAAGAACAGAAACGGTGCAGCTTCCCTCAATGCAGGACAGGTAACCCAGCTCAGCCAACATGAACAAGAACAACATGAAATAAAAAGCCAATGTTCCACTTCAGGCGGCATGGTGGCACAGCAGGTAGTGCTCGTGCCTCACACCAAGAAGGTAGTCAGTTTGATCCCTGGGTCGGGTGGGGTCTGTGCAAAGTTTGCATGTTCTTCCCGTGCTTGTGTGGGTTCTCTCCAGGCACTCCGGCTTCCTCCCACAGACCAAAAACATGCTCATTAGGTTAATTAGTGACTCTAAGATTGCCCTTAGGCGTGAATGTGTGTATGTCTATATATGTTGCCCTGCGATCGACTGGCGACCGGTCCAGGGTGTATCCCACCTCTCGCCCATTGACAGCTGGGATAGGCTCCAGCCCCCCTGCAACCCCGAAAAGGATAGGCAGGTATAGAAGATGAAAAATGAAAAAACAAAGTACATAAAGGCAATGCCCAAATCTAAACCCAAATCTTCACATAGCAGCAGACAGAAAACATTGTCTTCCCTTTTTTCCAAAGAGGAGGTGAACAAGACACACTTTAATTCCCAGGCGAGCACATATATAAAAACATTTACCTGCTTCATCATAGAGTTCCTGTGGTCATGAGCAGCACCTCTGAAATCTCACAAGTCGCATACTACAGGCATCTATACGATTACCTGTAGAGCTAACAAGGCATCTCCGTTATAATAGAGGTCATTAAATACTGTGATGAAGAAATAAAACTGTATCAATATCCACAATACGCAGTATAACAGTACTGTCTATCCATATGGGTTGAAGTCCTTGAATGTCCTTGAATTCCAGGATAATCAATCAAGTGAACTTGTGCATCATGTGGCAGCATTTCAGTGTAAACAGGTCAGTGAAGTCAGGCCACTCCAGCATGGTGTTCAGGATAAAAACAGTCAGAAATGGTTTAATTCACAGAAGAAGCCCTGGCCTTGCTGCCTGGTGGCTGTCTGCTGTGAGGCTGCTGAGGCTGCTGGGTAAAGTTTTGAAGTGTATTGAATGCTATTCGCTTTTGTCCATCTCTGTCAGCACACAGTAGCAGGTGTACTGGGTGAAGTGAGTCAGAGAACCTGCAGTAAGAGACAACAACGCGTTAGTCCTGAAGTTGATATGGATGAAATGACAAGTGTGTCTGCTGTGTGGGATGTGTGGCAAACTCACGCAGCAGCTTGGTGATCACAGGCGGTCGTTTGGACTCTGGTAGATGGACACCCAGGAAGTAGACGGGAACCCCTGACAGGGCAATGGCAATGCCAATCAGAGAGTTGATGGTGTCACTGTAGAGAGGAACAGCCACCAGGAAAACAGCACACAGGCAGAACACCACTGGGTACAGTAACGTCAGCTGTAGAGACAGACATCAGGAGGGAGACTGTGAGCTACAAACACAACAAAAGCACTTACCGCTGTTGGTCATCAAAAGTGCATCTTCAAAACAAGACATCGGCCATTTTGTTAGTTATTTTTTGACAGCAGTTCAGTTTGAAATACTGCAGGGAGGAGAAACCCCAGCCAGCTGCAGGATGAAGAGCTGCAGGCAACAGGCTGCACACCTCCAACTTCTCAGCAAGGTAACAAGCTATCACTGTGCTCTGCTGCTCAGACTCATGCTGTGTGCAGCATAGAATCACATCACGGATGCTCACGGAATGACAGAAAAAGGCCTGACTTCTTCACTCAAATGACAATAGTTTGTTCTGCTGCCGCCACAGTGATGTGACCCGTAGTACTACACTGCATTTACTGTTCCCATCAGAGATTACTACACGAAAAAGGCCTGCATGCCAGATATCAATCATCACCATCCAAAGATTGCAACTTAACTTTGGCAGCCAGCAATCACATCACACAATCACTGACAACAGTTGTGTTAACAAGTTGGTGTTTGTTTTGGCAGGCACAAGTGCACACAGAGGTTTTCTTTCCCCTTTTGCTGTCATTTTTACCAGCAGCTCAAACCAGTATGGACCAATAAAGTACAACAAGCTGCTAGAAGAAGGTACACATGATGTTCCATTCACTCAGCAAAGGAATACTATGACTGACAGCAGGAGGTTCTGAAACACTAATTAATGCATTCTGTTCACAGGGTTAGGCTTAGCAATGGAATGGATGCATTGGCTCCCACAGGTGTGTAGAACTGCTCTCACCTTGAGAGGTCTGGGTCTGTCAGGCTCTTTCCAGCGGAGGTAGATCTGCCCGGCGATGGACAGACCCATGAAGAACCAGTAGCTAAAGCTGTAATAGTTGATGAGCTGGAAGACATCCTCCACTGTCAGGTAGATCAGAGACATGATACACTGCACAGAAGAAGAGAGGGAGGAGGAATGTCAGTGAATGTTACAGTAGTCACTGCAATACGACGATTGCTTGACTTCAGCCTCTTCAGGTCAACATTTTCAGGTGGACAAGTGGTTTAGATAAAGGAGTGTCATATTTATTAACAGGGAAAGAGCTGCCAGATACTTTCATTTTCATTAATTCCACAATCATGTTCTTGTACTTCTTCAGGGATTTACATGTGCGTGATACATTTTCCTACATTGAAGATCAGAGCGGGGATGGGAGTGAATCTCTGTATGTGGATCATGGACAGAGCGTCTGGAAGGTGACCCTCACGAGAGCCCACAAAGAACAACCTGGACACAACAAACAAGAATAAGGCGGATAACATGACACCTGCGGAGATAATAATTTTAAGATAAGCATTGCAGATGTTTGCAGTGCTGTGTGTGTGTGTGTATGCTTCTACCTGGATGCAGCTATAATGGAGGCGTTGAGGCCTCCATAGCAGGACAGAGCCACAGCAATGGGGATGGTCCAGCTCATCACACCAAGAGTGTGATCTGCAAAGGTCTGAAGCAGAGAGCAGTTTCAGTTCATACACATGCGTCTTATTCTCCATCTCATCAGCTTTGTTTGTTTCGTTTGTTTACTCACCACTGCCACTGCGTCACTGGCCAGTATAGCACTAACATCCAGAACAGCGTAGTAGGCCACATTGGTGAGGATGTAGATGATGGTGACAATGGGCATGGAGATGGCAATGGCCAGAGGCAGGTTCCTGGAACAACAGGACCTGGATCGTTACCAGCTGGTTCAACGATTCGGACTCGATTGTGGTCACACTTTCTACTGAGAAGGAAACGTTACCTCTCGGGGTTTTTGATCTCCTCAGTAACAAAGTTGAGGGTGTCCCAGCCGGAATAGGAGAAGAGGGCAGAGTAAAGCGCCAGCGCAATATCACCAGGGTCTGTAGACGATCCCTGAAAGGATGATTCCAAGTTGTTTGTGTAACCTAAGACAGAGACAAAACAATTCAAGTAACAATCCGTGATGCTGTATTGCAGTTATGCCACCAAAATGAGACTTTTAGGACTGAATACAGTTCCTGTCAGCAGATATTTCACTTAAGGCTGGTAGTTACTCCTTCATTGTATAATGCAACACACTGAGGTCACGATAACAAAATAGCCAAGTGATCCTAAGCAATCCCATCAATTATCTTCTTAGCTACCACAGTGCAGGCTGGAGAGACTGTAGAGGAACAACATGAGCTCTGCAGTGACACCACTCACCCTGGCACAGCTTGACGATGCCAGTGATGATGATGACGATGAGGGCTGCCACCTTAGCGTAGGTGAAGACATCCTGCACGCGGGTGCCCCACTTTACATATGCAGAGTTGATGAATGTCAGTAGGCCTGAGGAGAGAGGAAGATGTCACACATTCTCGGTACAGTGTCCACTCCTGCAGCTACAGCGGGACAAAGCGTGGAGCAGAAGTACTTACAGATACACGCTGCAGCGATGAGCCTGGCTGCTGCATACGGCGGTTCACATGTTGGAAAGAGCGGCTGCACCAGGTAGTTTGCAAACGTAATGGCAATGACTGCCTGACTGGTGGGCTCAATAATTAGCAATGAAGTCCACAGACGAATGAATGCAATGAAGCCACCGAATGACTCCAGGATGTATGCATAAGATGCCCCTGACTTTGTGATGGTGGTGCCCAGCTCAGCATAGCAGAGGGCCCCCACCACAGAGAACAGGCCCCCAATGACCCAGATGACTAGCGACAGCCCATAAGAGGAGCTGTAGATGAGCACACCCTTGGGGGAGACGAAGATGCCAGAGCCGATCATGTTTCCTACGATCAGGCTGACTCCATTGAGCAGCGAGATCTCCTTCTTAAGCTGCATGCTCTCTTTGGGCGGCTCCAAAAGATGGGAGGAGTGACCAGCGGCGCTGCCGTTCATCCTTTTGGATTCCTTGTGGTCGGCCATGGTGCTGTTGTCCCGGGGCTGAACCAGCGGGAGCTGAGGACCAGCTGTGGACGCTACAGGCCCTTGTCCCTTTTCTGGCAACGTCTGAAACAACCTGTCCAACAGATTCAGATGTAGCAAGTCATTTTTGGTGACAAAATAGGAGCTCAATTAGAAATGGTGAGTCAGAAGAGGGTCTCGCAGCTGGCTTTAATCTCTAACCTATCGACACTGGTGAAAGAAAGCTTCTGATCTGATAATGGCCTGAGTTGGAGACTTCTCTTTAGAGTGATTTAATGGACCATGATACGGCCATACCACCATACTGCAGCTTCAGACTGAACTAAAAGCAAGATAATGAAGTTAAGC
Source organism: Chaetodon trifasciatus (assembly GCA_037975065.1). NCBI lineage: Eukaryota > Metazoa > Chordata > Actinopteri > Chaetodontiformes > Chaetodontidae > Chaetodon > Chaetodon trifasciatus. The sequence continues at coordinate 26,684,413 of JBBMOE010000001.1, read as the reverse complement.
CCTTCACAACACAACTGACTTGTTTCTTAAAATTTAATGAGGTGTCTAAGAAAACACTCCAATGGCAGAGGTGGTGCTCTTTGTAACATAGGTGGTGAAAGTACAATTTATGTAACTATTCATCAGAGTGACGAGCTGGTTATGACAGTGGGCTGGTGCGTGTGTGTCGCGCCTGTGTGCGTGTGAGGTGCATGCTTCATTCAGTCATTAGGCATGTGTTCCACATGTGCAAACTCACTACACACCTGCTTTTCTAATGATAACAGATCAATCAGGGACTCACACAACCACACTGCTGCTAACTTGAACCTCACTGCTCAACAGTGGATGCTGTGGCACACACAGCAGTGTCCTCCTGCATGCTGACTGCCAGAACTCCAAATCAAAGCATGCCTCATGCTTCATTCAAGCTGGGAGCTGAAGGTATTGGTGGTGTGAGACTTTATGTGTGTGTGTGTGTGTGTGTGTGTGTGTGTGAACTTGTGTGTCAGCCTGCAAAATGCTTCAAGCAGTATGCAACTCTGAAGAGGACGCAATATAGGTGTGATGCACAGCGGCACAGTAAACCCTGTGACTCTTCATCCAGTGCTACAGCCAGGAATACATCGAAGGAAGCATCGACATTCAACACTGCTATCATTTTATGACTCTGCTGCAATCATCTGACATGTCGCTTTGATGTGTTATTAATTCAGAGATTCCTCTTTCCATGTGACTGTGATGTCCTGGGTTTGAATTTGGGCCAGGACCTTTGCCACATGAGGGACATGTGTCTCTGTCCCTCTTAGGTTTTCTACATCTTCTAATAAAGGCTTAGGGTCAGCATTGTGGAGGAGACTGCTGTCCATGGAGTGCTTCGACCTCCACACAGACACAGAGAGGTACAGTGTCTTTTCTCCACATGATTCAAGAAATCCAACCAAAATAATCCAAATCATGAACAATTTACTGAAAAAGCAGCTATTTGATAATCAGTAAATTGTTGAAGTCAGCTATGAAGTGCCGAATGTTGTGTGCTTCCAGACCGTCTTGTGAGGATTTGCTGCTGTTGAGTGATCATCTCCATCACCAAACAATTAATCAATTACTGAATATAATATATAAGGAAAATAATAGTTAGATGTGGCCAAAGCACACTGTAGACTAGTGTCTGTGTTTACGTGAGCATGTACAGCCAATAGCTGGAGAAAAGTGGATCCTTATCTTCTTTGGTTGCAAGCCATTTCAGAGTTAATTTGACTCGGAGTAACCGCAGGGCGTCTCAACGTAGGACGAGCTTTAAGTCAAGGAGCTCCTCATAAGGAAACCTGCTCCACTGCTCTTTTTCACATCATTGACATAGACATAACAGAATTCATACAGTTTCTTGCTGCAGGCCATCACTCTAACCAACTGTCATACAGTGCCAATAACCACGTAACACTGAAACATGTGTTCTAATAGACACCTTATTGCATGCCCTGTCGCGAATGCTGTACGTTGACATGTGTGCTAAAAACGTGGATCTATACTTTTCTCAAGCGCGGTCGATGAATAGTCTCCGCTGCTACCACAGCTCTGACCATTTACACCAGGTTTGGGTTGGCCAATTTCTCTTTTAAGCCCGATCAGTGGGGATCGGTCTGTTTACCGACATGATATTATATATATATATATTGGTAGACCCAAGTCTGCCACATAATGAGGATATATACATTATATCCTTCAACGTTACACAGCATCCACTGACAGCGTCTTCTTTCGCTAAAAAAGCCGGTGTCAAGACTGAATTCCTATACCTGACTTCCGCTATTGGCTTTCAAAATAAAGTTACAGTTGTATTAAACTTTAGATGAAGCTTTTTTTCCCCTCTCACCACTTCTTTACTCATGTCAAGTATTTTTGTGTAGACCACACCGACATATGTCACATATGGGCTTTACAGTCCAGGAGGCAAACGAAAAATAATGATGGGAATTCAAAGGTGGAGCCCAGCTCCACGCAAAACAATGACAAAAATATATACTCGCTGTAATTAGAAAGCCATGAATAAATCTAAAAGCAGGCTTGAGGAGCTCTTAATAATAACAAGCCAATTTCTGTACCTACTGTAAAACGATAGAGCATTAACGTCCTAGCTAGCATACACTCACATTAACGGTATTTGCCTTGGCTAGGTTAGCTTATTCTTTGATCTGACTCACTGCACATCATGTCTTTAAATCCTACTGGGTCAGCCCAAACGAAAAATGTTTGCCCTCACCTCTAATTGATGAAACAACACAGCCCTGTAACAGAAATACACTATTATAAGCAATAAATTGCTAACGTTGGCCTTCATTTTGAATGTGAAACTCCTCACCTCCGGTTGTATCTCGGCTCTCTGCGGTTTGCTTGTCGCGATTCCACAATGACTTCCCTTTTGTCCCGTTAATGTGCCTTAATTCAGGCACAGTTCGGTCTATCTTTAGCCAAAACGCGGACACGGTTTCTCTTTAACAGAAACTATTTACTGGGGCATTTTCCAGTCTTACCTGTGTTAGTTTGCCGCCTGTCCAGTGGTTTTGACAGCCGGCCAACACGGTGCCCGTTCACATATGCATCAGCCCCGTAAACAACAGGCTGCTGCTGCTCGCCCGGGGACGTCATGTGACGCTACTGCAAGGATACTGTATACAGTATGTCCTCACTGCTCCGCATTCACCCCGACATACCCTTTTTTGCGATAATGTACATGTAATGAGTCAGGAACGTCACTTTGTGAGACATGTTATTTGTTTGTATAATAGATGAGATTTAAGAAAGAAAAAAAAACAGTAAGAAACGTTTGAAATGGCGATGCTGGTGTGAGAGGAACACACAACACACATGTAATTAGAGCAGAGCTGTCAGGAGCATGGGGCACAGGGCTGGGCCTTTGAACGGCATGTGCCATTATCATGTGAGGGAGGTGGAGGTGATATTTTAACATGTACGCACGCACCCGTTGGAATAACTATGGGGAGGCTGTTTTGGGCTGCCTCTACACAGCGCAACTCTTCATAATAAAAAGGTCTCAGGCGACAAAGAGGCAGGGTCCTAGATCAGGAGTCCAGTGTAGCTGACATGCTGTTATTACCAGCTAATACCAAATGAACCATCTGTGTGAGGACGGGATGGTGGTAGGTCGTGTGGAAACAGGACCCAGGAGTCTAGAGACAGGGGACAGAAGCTCGCCTGGGCAAATGTGCCTGTCCTGAGACCAACCTGACAGAGCAGCTCTGGCCAGTCTGTGTGAGGTGTTTCATTTGATCAAATATGTTTAAATGACAGTTTTTGTTTACAAAACATGTCTTATTAGATTCTTTATGTTTGGTGAGGAAGTAAAATTTGGAGTGAGTTCTTTGGCACATCAGATAAAAAGCACAAGTTTAAAGGAGATGAGTCTTTTATGTCATGCATTGTTAATAAACTGTATTTTTGGTATTGCAGTGTGGCTCCACTTTATTGATTATTCCCTGGTCTCATTCAGAGCTGACAGCCACTATGGCTGGACAGATGTAGAAAGAGTGCCACCTGCAGACACTGAAGCACCACTGCAGTGAGCCCCTATTCACACAGCACCAACCACGAAGGCCAGAACAGTGAAGCACAGAACAATGGCACACTTTTACAAATGTTCAGTAGATTTTCTGGTCACACTGGTGGAGACGCCTTGTTGAACAGCACACCTCTGGGTCTGGTACATAGTTTGACCTGCCATGTCTGCATCGGGTGGCTGTGTAGAGGAGTCACGTTTGAGTGTAAAAAAGGCTGTTTCAAGTTTTTCTGGTGGCTGTTAAGTCAGCTTCTTCCAAAACTGCAGGCATACATGGTGGCACAGAGCCTGAGAATTTCAGTGGCAAAGAAGCAGCATGTTTGTGAAGAGAACAACAAATCTAAAACCTCCAGGGAGGAAGCACACACAAAGATAAGGAGGGACGACTGAGCAGGAAAACAGCAAGCCTCAAATGTGTTTACTTTGCACTGGTACAGTCACATTTAGACATACCCAGCGTTTAGTTTAATAATGCAGAATTACATCCACAAAAACTCACATATACAGAATTCGAATGACATAAATTTCACTTTAGAAAACAAAGTGCAAGTATCACAGCATCTATAGATTCACTTGTGTTGTGCTAGGGATGAAAGAAATGTTTAAACTAAGTTCAGTTTCAAATAACAAACACATGTTGGTCCATTTTGAAGGCAAAGACCTGAGAATTACTACAGTGTGTATGATGTTAATTATTTTTGACGGTCTCAAAATGGCCATCCTGGAGTCTATTATAAAACATTCAGCTATTTTACAATGCAATACATACTGGATATGAAATCTTTACTATGTGTATTAGAACAATACAAATGACAACTGTGAGGTTCTAAAAGTAAACCTAAAAAAAAAAAGACAATCCAAAGTGCTACTTTACAGAATGAATATTCGATACAAAAGAAATGCTTACGGTACAAAATCACAAATTAAAAAGCTTATCTAAGGTTCAAGGGGAGCTTCAGTTATATATTGTCTTTCTGTACAGACAATGGAAATCACAGAACAATTATCTGTAATCATTTAACTTCCCTGACTGGAAAAAGCCTCAACTTATCCCAAGCTGACAAGTGAAAATCTCAAATTATTTCCCTTCTTTAATTAGAGTCAGTCTAAGTATTCTGCAAACAAAGGCTCCAGGCCTGTACAATGAGTTCCTGAGTGATGGTGTCATTTATTCTTAAGCTGGTGCTGACAGACTGTCTCATGGCAGAAGTCTACCCTAACATTTCGTTACCTTGACAGGGATAACAAATTAATGCCACTTACAGCCACAAAGCAAGCACTGGGTCTGAACAGCACCAAGAGTTTAACGATCGAAGATCAGTTCTGAAAAATCCAATCATGTTAATTTCACTCAGTGTGCTTGTATTCACCAGCCCAGCTGGTTCGCAGCACTAAATACTAAAGCATGGCAGAAGAATGAGAGGTGGAGTAGATGGAGAGTTCGTGCACTGCTTTTTGAAGGCACTCTTGTGGGTTGTCGCTCAAATTTGGCAGCAGTTTCCACAGCAGACAGCAGAGTTTCATCTGACTAAACTGTGAATCTACAGTGTGGCAGTCAGTGGTTGAACATTCTTCTCCAGTTTGTCATTCAAGAAAACTGGATTTTTACAAAAAAAAAAAAAAAAAAAAAAAGCTTGATTGCTACAGCTTTGACTTTTCCGCTGTATTATGTGCCACATGTTCTTCTCGGTCCATCTAACTCTTCTCCTGGGCCTGCAGCATGTGTTGTCGGGTAGATCCGGTGCTGGTGCTGCCTAGAGCAGAGCCACTGGCCTGTTTCCGCACCCAGTCCAGCATGTAGAACCGCAGCATCAGGAGGAAGCCTGGAGGAACAGACCAGAACCAAGGTTCAATCCCTCACTTCTTTTCTCTGTCTATGATCACTTCTCTGGATCACTGGGCCAAAAGCTGGCATGGACGGCACAGACACATTCAAGGAAGGTCAAGATAGGTCCCAAATACACACACACACACACACTCAAGACAATGTTCCAGTGGGAACAGCTAACTTCACCTGTTCAAAGGCTGGAAGTATTTTCCTAAATCAGAATATTTAACTGTAGGATATTGTCACTTGTTTTATGGGATTTTTGAATCTGCTCCTTTGGCTTCATTCACTGTTACAGGGTGTTGGTATGTGAATTGTAACTATTTTAAAAGAATTTCAGCTACATTTTAGTTTGATGAGGGAAGTGTTTTGGTTTTGAGTGAGTCAACAAAGAATCAGCTTTGTTGCAGCTCATCACTTTGAGCTTGTTTACAGTTGTTTCATAGAACTAAGTTTACAAGACTTGATCTGGGACAAAGTGATTACTGTCACAGTGTATTGTCTGTGACCGTCTATATCCTTCTTACAGTACACATAGAATATCTGCTTTCTATATACTACTTCATGGTGTGTGAATGTACAGTGCAGAAGATGCTTTTGCTTTGCTTCAGATTTAGTTTAAGAACAGCCACTGTTTAAGAGATGTGGAAATGCAGTTTCACTGCAATAAATGGGAGAGAACTTAGTGTCTAATTATTGTATCTGTAAGATTTAAGTTTAAAAATGATTAAACATGAAGAGATGTGCCTATACAGTTTGTTTAAGATGAGAAGGTCAGTACCACTCTACCTATCCATATCTGTCTGTATCTATATAGATGTCTATCCAAAGGTACATCCCGCCCACAACTTGTTATTTTCACACTTTGATTTTTGTATGGATTAAATGAACTAAATATAATGTGTTAATTATTGAGCTTTACAGCTGCAGATAGGTGGATTTTGTTACCTCTGGACAGAGCCAAGAGAGCTGTTACAGCTATTTCTAGTTGAGCTGAGCGAAGCTAGCCCGCTCCTGGCTGTAGCTTCATATTTAGTGTACAGACATAAGAGCGATATCAATCTTCTTCTAATATAACATCCACCTAATTTAAAATTCCAATGGATCAATATGGGGCCATGCATACTATTGATAAAGGCCTAAACAGTTGTATCACCAAAACTGTCACATTAGCCACTTGGTGCAGAACATTATCCTATTGAACTACCAATGGGCAGCAAAAATGGGGTTAATAAGTTGAGCTTTTGGACCTGAATCAAAAGCATGTGAGAGGAAACAGGCTTTATTCTGATATGCACCAGTAACAGACAACCTTGATTAAGCATGGCCATTGTCTCATTCCCACACTGATACAATGGACCACTGGCTCCAGGCACACAGTCACCAATCTCTGAGGCAACAATGAAAATATCCCTGTCCAAAGACTGACTATATATAGTTGAACGTTCTGTGAAGGTGGAATAATGCAGTAAAACTACACAAACATGAAGCTTGAATTGGTTCAAGTCCTTTTTCCCTTTGGATCAGTATATTTGCTTTGGTGAGTGATGCCATATTTAGACTCTGTATAATACCTGAAAATGCAAGTCTCTGTCCTGTTGTGATAGTTCTGTGGTATGGTCTATTATTAATGACAAAACATACAAAATAGTCCACAGAAGTTGACAGATACCGACAACCATGCATTCCTCCTCATGGTTGCCATGCTGAGTAGAACAACATAGTATAAACCTCACGCAGACTGACTGAAGTCTGTAACTGTGTTTGACTGGCACAGTACACTGCAAGTACAAACCTTGGAAAGAGGTGAGGGTGCAGGAGAGGAAGAGAACAAATTCAGAGAGAAGTCCAAAGTCTATGAAGGTCAGACCCCAAGGTGTCCCAAAGAGGCAGCTCAGGCCCCAGATGCTGAGAAAAGCCACCCGGTTCAGCCTCCATTCGTCCCTCGTGCGAATCTCCCTATAGACCAGGAAGAGCATCACAAAGCCCGAGGACACCAGGATGACTAGAATTGTGATATTGATGAAGTAGTGGCCCAGCAAGGCCTTCGGGGTGGGTTTCATCCAGCACCTGGAAACACCAAATACACTCAGAGAAGGAAAAGCAAGTAATCCCAAAAATGACAAATAAAATGGCGAGTTTTCTGAAACTGACGTTAGACTGAAGACTATTAAAACATGGGCTGTGTGACTTTGTGATTTACTGTGCTAGCTTTTATTTGTACAGCATCCAGGGATTATCTGCACGTTTGTCACCAGCAAATATCTTTATCCAGGTAGTGCTGCTTACATCAGATAAGGATCAGCTGTGACATCACATGACTGCACCTTTCTCACTCCATAAATGTCACCTATTGCCATCAAGATGATGACAGGAACAGCAGGGAAAACTGGAAAACAGGTTTAAAGGTCATATGTTAATATCATCTTTACCTAAATGTGCCATGAAGTAGTTTTCTTTTTGGAAATGTTGCTTCAAACACTCACCAAAGCCGACCAGGTTCCATATGTAGGGCTTTGGGGAGGGTCTGAAAACCACGTGGACCAACCAGAAGGTGTGAAAAACTTCAATGCCCATCCAGGCAAAGGAGCTGAGCAGGGTGTAGTGGAGGGTTGCCCCCACCCAGGCACACACTCTCTCCCCTCCCACATTGGCCAGGATCGCAGTTAAGAAGAAGATAAGATTGAGGAAGGCCATCGAGACAGCTAAGCCCAAGTGGATGGTTGTGGACTGCTCCTTAGCTCGCCTGCTCAAGGAAGACAGCGATAGAAATCAGTGGAATACTTAATTGTCCCAAATGACTTTTTTTTTTTTTTTTTTGGATAAACTAGATCAGACCTAAAAAAGTCCTATTACCTCTTCTTGCAGAGAAAAATAATGAGAGCTATACAGCTGAACACAGACAATGCACAGCCCAGAGATGTAATGATGGTCAGGGCCAGCAGGTGGCACACTGGGCGAGGCTCTAGTTGCTGTCAGGGGACACAGAGCAATCAGCAAAGTTACCCTATAACACCAAAATATCAGAGTGTATGCGTTTCTGTGTATTTTTTGTATGTTTTGTCACCATAAATTGATCTGCTGCGTGTCTTACCACTAGTACTGAGAAGAAAGTCAGATGGTTACAGAGGCACTCGGTGTGTTTTGCTCCCTGTTGACGTGTCTCACATCCATCCACCAGCCAATTAACCTGCAATGGATCTGCACAGAGAAACTACAGATTTAAACATACGTCATACAAATAAACAGGGAAATACACGTGTATGTTGAATGAATATTGGCTTTATGGTTCTAAAGGGTTCCAACCTTTCCTGGTGTCCCATGAAACACATTTCCTTGAATGCGTTTTCTGAAATGAGGAGGAGGCAGAGATGTGAGCAGTAATCATTTCTCATCTAGATGAGCACATTTTTATTCATATTAACAAAGTTTCAGGTGCTTTGAAGCAACCACTGCATACTTTGATTCAGGAGCGCATGAAAGAGCAGCTACTGTAAATAGTTGCATATTACTTCTGTCCGACGTGCAAAATCTGCTGCATGTCCCCCATCACCACAGATAGTTCGAATTACAGTGTAACAGAGATCAGCTATGACACTAAATGGTAAGTTTATGGGGATGTGTGCATTGCAAAAAGGAAGCAACAGACAGTAAGCGTACAAACAGCACCACCTGTTTTCGCAAAATGTGAGGTAAGACAAGAAACCTTCAAGTGGTTTCCATGTATTCTCTGTGTGGAGGTAGACAGCTCGAAGACACCATGAAACTGAAACAACAGCATCCGCAGCGAGCCCACATTTGAGAAGTCTGTGTGTCAACTGACACGTATACTGTAAACATTATGGGAACAACAGAACATTTGCTCCAGTGTTTCAGTTTTAGGACAACACTCTGGGTTCTGCAACCTTTCAGGACAAAATTGGATTCCGTGTCAACTGTTCGTAAAAGCAATATATTTCTGTGGCTACCGTTACACAACCAAACATTGGTACCACACTAGTAACCAAATCATTAACTCCTCTGTATGTAGCATCAAATGACTTGTTGCAGTTTGGATAGGGGACCTTTTTCCAGTGTTCATCACCCACGACTGACTTAACATTTGAAAGTATGGATTGAGACAATGTCAAGAGGACAGTGATGACACTGACACAGACCAAAAGACACAACAAGCACACAAACTTACAGGTATGACATCATGGTGAAAGCCAATCCTGATTGGCTCAGACAGATTGGTGATGATCTCATTCTCCACTGTGATTCCCACGACATCATCAAGAATCCTGGCCTTCTTGAAACTCTCCTGGAATACAAACACACGCCCACTTCTTTACCTGTCCTCTCGTGCCACGCACCTTAATATTAAGTATGATCAGTACTAAGAATGAAGCATTTCAGTCTTTTAGCATTTCTGTCAGTAGAAATGGTGTATTGTGTATCAAGAAAGAGTAGAATTACTGCCTCAGCCTCAGGGGAAATACCTGGAACAGAGAGTTGTTTTTGAAGAAAGTGCAGACTACTTTGTTGGTCTTTTTCGCAGCTTGCTTCAGAGCGGGGGGGATCTGGACGGTGATAGTGGACAATGCAGATACACCTTGAGCAGCCTGGAAAACAGAATATGTACAGAGCAAATGACCACAATGTTGCGCTGGGTTTGAGTCAATTCACTTTCAAGTCAATATGTGAAAAATGAACATGGGAACCACTATCCATAAACCAGCTAATCGTTTCAGTATCGATTCTTAATCAGGATCAACGTCAATGTTTTCACATTTTCAAATTTTGAGTTAAATCAGAGACAGGACTTGTACCACCCTGCTGGTTTCTTGTGAGTGTGCATCACAACCCTATGCTGTACACAGCGGTAATTAGTAGATGTGCATGTGGATTGCTGGGTACTTACACAAATGGCCCTATTTTAAGATAGTTTGGAGGACAAATGTCAGCTTTCTACTGTACTTGTCAGTAAAATGCTACTATCACTCACTTTCATGTGGTTAATCTGTCACCTTTTTTCTCAACTAAATCACCACCTCCCTCGACTTGAATGAAAATGTTACGGCAGTTACTCATTCGCTGGGATAAAAACCTGCTATGAAGTAAGCCCCTGATTTAAAATGGATGCACATAGTCACTGGAGGGAAGCAGCCTACTCAGCTCAGCTGTATTATTCTGTCGAGTAGAGAAAAGGGAGTGCAGTCTGTCCACCATAGCAAAAATGAACTTTGAGTGAAGAAATGAACACATAAGTGAGTTTATTTCTGAATCAACAGGTTTGTTTGCATGTGAACTGCAAGACTTTCAACCCATGGCAACCACTGAAGAACAAATGTTAACATGTTATATGATTTTTTGTAGTGGTTGCAATCTGTTTCTTACACAGGACTACTTGTATGAATAGCATGAAATGATCAAGTCACATAGTCAGTGTTATGAGTGACTACTGAATGCTGAAAAAATCCTATTCCATGGTTCCAAACAGACATAAGAGCACAAACAATGAATGTGTTTCTGTTTCTGTTGGTGTCAGAGAGGAAATGTGCTTCATTTTTGAATATGCTGCTAAAATACAACTAAGACTAGACCAGTGTGGTTACAATCTTGCTGATGAGGCCTGTGCAGACTGCAGCATAGGTTGACACATGACCTGAGACCATTCAGTGTCAATTCTGTAGGTCAAAGTTTATTCTTGACCCAAGAAACCCATGACGAACTTGATCTGCTGAGGAAGATCATATCAAATGTTGGGAAGATCCAGTTGTTGCTAAATGGACCTTGTGGTGAGATTCTCTGCCAGATCTTACTGTAAATATTGCTTTTAGTTCTGGTATCCTTCTAACTGTGATAATGAGGCACATTTGAACTCTTTTTGCATGTATCTTACAGGCGATGTCAGGCTGTAGCCGCTGAAATTCTGCTTCATCTCCACCTCAGAGCTGTGAGCGCAGGGATGCTCAGCAACCTGTGCAGTCTGGGATCTTTTCACAGTGTCTTCAGTTCTGGGCACACACATTAACACACACCGTGTTATAATGTTAAGTTAAAAGCTGTGCTTTCAGATGGCCTTTTCAAAGAAGTAGCATTCACTTTGTAACCCCCCACCCTAATACGGTACAAAGCTTAGCTTCCTGTTTGTGGTCAAAAGCTTCATAACAGTGGTCTTAGTAATTAAGACAAAGCTGTATGAGAAGGAGGATGTTGACAAAAACACCCTATTATGCTACTTCAACAACAAATGTGAGAAAAAAAAGAGGAAATTACGTGTTGACTTGGGTGGATCCGAAGTTCACTTGATCACATAATTTTTCTGGAAAAAAAAAAAGGAGAAGAGTTTGACACACTACAGACAAACGATACATACATACTCTGAACTGTGACACTTAAACAGAATCTGATTCTCAATCCGTTTGTTTCATCTGTGGATTTTGAGTTGAATCAAGTTCTGAGGCTTTCTATTTTAAAGATGATTCTTCCATATACACATTTGACTGCACAAAAGGAAATTTTAACAATCAATGTTGAAAAGCTGACTTAAGTTAAAACCTTTCAGTTATCTCAAATCAGTTAAAGCTTCATCTTGTTAAATATAATAGATTTGAGGCAGATAACACCCATTCTCCCTTACTGCAGTCAATCATCTCTCCCTTGAACTCGTAGGCTGTCCGTATTTCGTCGGTGATTGCATCATTATTGACTGTTCCATTCCTGATGCCATGGACTGCTTCAGGTTTGTTGGCGCCCTGAGACAGATCTGTGCAGCATGACGTTTGCAGGCTGGCAGGCCAGCACAGAGTAATGTTCTTTCCTTTGATCTGTACGACAAAATAAGACAAACAAAACAAAACCAAACAACCCTCGTTAACATCCTCAACGAGGAGGCTACTGGAGCACATACACTGAATCTGAGTCTCATTTCACCTACATGCACATTACTATTTCACTTTCAGAGCTGATACCGCACTCTCCATATGTTGGTTACGTTTTGACACCTTCTACTTTCTAGAATCCTGATTCCAAAGAAATCAGAATGTGATCACTTGCTAATTCCTTCTGACATATACTCAACTGAAAACACAGCAAAGACAATATATTTAATGTTTGAACTCATCAGCATCATTGATTTCTGTAAACATCTGCTTATTGTGAATTTGATGCAGCAACATGTTTCAAACAAGTTTGGCCAGGAGCAACTAAAGACTGGGGAAGAAGTGGAACATTCCCCAGGTAAACATGTTCATTGGTACCAGGTGATAGTATCATGAGTGGTATGAAAGGGGCATCCTGGAAAGACTCAGTCGTTCACAAGCGAGGATGGAGGGAGGTTCACCATTTTGTGAACACACAAGTGGATAAAGGAGATTACTACATGGACTCAGGGACACTTTATCATTTTGTGTATTTCTTCCTGTTTCTGGTTTACCTGCAGCTTCAACTGGTCCAGCAATGGCTCCCAGTACAAACAGAAGTGACTTTCCCCTGGTGAATCAAGTCCAAACTGCTTGAGGGGAATGACATCAGACCGCCTGCACTTGGCTGTGATCTCCCCATCGATGGACAGAGAGCTCTCACTGGCTGAGATTAAGATCCCTTCACAGCCTGTGGAGATGTTGACAGCCAGGTTCAGGTCCTTGCCATGGTGCCAAATGCCACAAAAGTTCAAGCCCAGGTCATTTTCACTCGAACCTGAAGGAGACAAAAAGGCACACACAGAAAAAAAAATAGTTTAGTTTCCTATTAAGTGTTACAAAACTGTTGTGAATGTAATACTGAAACAGAGAAGTTTTATACACAAACCCACAGAAAAACAGATGAGCTAACACTGTGTTCATCACAAAAAAGGAATTTCATCAATTTCCGAGTGTTATTTTTCTGATAATTAGCAAAGTCTACTTGTTTCAAGAGTTTTTTGGAAACCACATTCTTACAAGCTCAAATGGTGGTCATTAAGATTTTGGGAAAAAAAAATACCCAAAGCCTGTTGAAACCTTTGAAAAAATTTGAACGTAACGTAAAAATAATAATAATAATAATTTGATAATATCTTAATATAATTTATTTATTATATAATTTTCCTTTAGCTGCCTAATGTCCGCAGAGCTGCACTTAACATAACACACGGTCACTATGAGGTCATTAATTGTAATTATTTAGAACTTATATTTACACACTGAGAAGTTACATCTGTTTAAAGTTGCTGTGTTCTTTGCAAACATGCAAATGGGCGCAGCAAACGCCCCAAAATCTGACCAGATCATCTACTTCACTGAGGAAACATGTTGCATATGCTGTTTTTGAATCTCTCTTGAATATCGCTACACATGACTACATAGTGTATACCACAGACACAGGCATGGAGCTACAGTGTGTATGAGGCTAAAAGAAATGTTCTGTTTCCAGTGTGGTTACCATACCTGTGGAAAGGAGGATGATCAAGATGAACACAGCTCTCATATTATCTGTCAGTCAGGGCTCCACTGGTAACAACTGCCACAGGGAAACAAAGGAAGCAAAATGTAGTTGGAAAAGAGGAACAAATCTACGGTTTATTTCTGCATAGGCAGATCAGAAGTCAGTCAGTCAGCAAATTAAAAACCCCGCCACTGTCTCATAAAGTGGAGGATTAAATGAAAATGCACTGTGTGCATTTGCTGCCAGTTTAGAACTGTAAAAGGCAAAAACACGAATATATCTGTCATGTAACTTTCTCTCACTCAACACTTTCTATGTGCAAACACACATCCTACAGAAAACAAAAAGTCCATTTCTAGAGGTTTTTTTAAAGATACTATTCTTATCCAGATGCCTGGCTTGCTATCTACACTCTCTTATCAATTAATACAAATGAGTTCAGGCTCAAAATACACACACAGGGACCTTTCTGTGCTGTTATCAATGGAAACAGTCTTTCCCTTTAACTGGCACGCACATGCACACGCACACACACACCAATTCAGTCTTTCCATCAGCCAATAGCAAGTTGATTTTTCTTGTTCCATGTACAAAAGTAACATGCTTGCCATATTAATATGCTACAGGCATTACCGAATTTAGAGCAGTAGAGGAGAATATAATGCAGAGTTCACTAAAAAAAAAAATCTACATTTTGCATCATTGTTAGACTTCCTGAGAATCATGTGAGTATTACCAGACACATATGTGTCAATCAACCACACACACACACACACACACACACACACACACACACACACAGCTGTGTCATTTTCGATTTCGACCAAACACCAACTCATCCCAGACAGTTCTCATCATATGGACTTTCAAGCTTTACTTGTTGCCCACACAACCCACTTGCCAGCCTTGTCACAGCACTGGCACAGTCACCCATGGTCACACTTTGCAATTTAAATGCAACAAATAAAGACTGCATCTCTGACTGTGTGCTGTTACTGTACAGTACGTGTGACAGACAGAACTTGAGCAGCTGCACATTTTGGAGGGGAAACAGAGCAGTCATGGTTGTCCTCAACATCACAAGACAGACAGGAACAAGCTGAACCACAGACAATTCAGAAAGACAGCAACTGAAGGAAAAAGAGAGACTAAAACACATTTTGTTTTAGTCCTCTAATACTCCATGAACACAAACCTGTGACCACAATCAGTGTGACTGCTCCAAACAAATTGTTTCAAAATGTCAGATTTTGTTGTGAAAATTGATTTACTGGGTGAGCTATGAAAGAATGAATGAATGAGTGGTGGAAAGAGGTGCACCACTGTACCATAGAGGGTGATATTCAGATAAATGTTAATAGTCCCTTCAATCTTTACACATGCTTTCCACTCCGTCTGTGTGTTTCTTGGCAACCATTCTGCTAAATGTCACTGAAGAGCTACATTGCTTGGCAGAAAAATAATTATTTGTTGTCACTAAATTTGCTATGTTTTTATTTCATGAAACCTCTCCAGGCTTATGCAGTAACCATTATATAACAGCGATAAGCCACGCTAGGTCATTTATTACAGTGATTTTAGAACAGTTAAGGGCTGCATAGTTGGGGTAAGATAGCTATTTATAACGCTGAGACACACACCTGATACTCAAAAAGGACATAAGCCTTGGTCAACCACAGAGTGATACACAGACAGGATGATACACACACACAGGGAGGGAGGTTTAAGCAATACAGAGCAACAAGCTGCAATGGGTTTTTGTGCTATGAAACAATTCAACACTTTCACATACGACTATAGCTTCCATATAATTTAAAAGTTTAATCTTTCAGCAGCATCATTCACTGGTACTGACTTTTTACTGGAATTAATTTAATTAAGGCACCTATGTAACATGTTGCCTCAAAGTCAAAATCGACCAGTACACCAGTGTGTGAAGCTGTATTACAGATGGACAAACTGAGCTCCAAATTATGACTACATGTGTTATGAGGAGGGTGAGTTTTAAATGAGGAATAGTTAACAGGCAGTTAATATTCTATTGCACCCTATAATATACCATTCATACAAATGTTATTTCATAAATTTCATAAAAAACAATAATATAGTGTTCTAAATATGATGCATACTACCTTCCCACGACAAGTTTCTTTGTGGTTTTGATACTTCCCTTTTGTGAGAATTCAAGAACAACATTAAAAGTTTTGTGGAAAATGTGCTACGGTGTGACTTCACAGTGGTTTTATGATAAGGAACTATGTTTTACACACACCCTCTTGCAGAGAGAGGCAGAGCAGTGTAGAGGTTCATCAAGCTCCAGTGGATTTAAACTGTGATGTATAAACAAGACACATCTCCGCAGTAAATGAAGCACCCTATTTCCTTTGTTTCTGAAAAGGTGACAGTTTGGACAGTTTTTTTCACATTTTAAATAAAAAGCATGTAAAGCTACAGAGCTTCTGCAGTTATGAACACAACAATCCAATACTATGGCACCAAAAGATCAGTAAAAATCAACAGATCAACAGAGGCAACAGAGTACATAGTCAAGCAGCCTTTTGGTGGTAATGGATGTACAAATGTGGCAGCAGTCTACCATGCTGGGGCATGCAGAAACTTGCTGTAGCTTTACCATGGCTCACACAATCCACAGTGACCACCGCTTCCTGTACAATCTGTTATACTCAACGTAAATCTGGTCATACTGTACCATTTTCTGGAAATACAATCGAGTAACTTGAGTGAGTTGTGTGAATGCATTCTCGAACTTGGAAATAGTACTTTGACCACAAAAAAAAAAAAAAAAAAAAAAAAAAACATCTCATAGTCTTTTATGAGCAGATACAGTTTGCTTAGTTGTATGTATGCATGGATGCAGATGGCTCATTTTGTTAACATGTGACCTAAGAACCAAACTTCCATTTAGGATAAAGGGGCAAACTAAATCAACAAAAACTTCAGGAAAAGCTAGTAAGTGGTCCTCTTATCTATTTCATTTTTTTGGCCAATCCAGTTAAAACCCACTGCAGACCCTGCTGTTCTATCAATAAACTACACTATTATGCTATATATGATGCTAAAAATCATAAATAAAGCTAAGGCTAACGTTGTAAAATGCAATTGCCTTATAATAACTTTATCTTGTCACTTGAGAAAGGCAGCAGAAGCACTGCAAACTTATTTCAGAAAACAGGCATATTTTAGACAACATTCAGTTAAGAATGTTGTCTCAGATACTCCAAGACAAAGACAATAAATATAAAAAAAAATATATATATAAAAATGGGATGTTTTCACAAAGTAATCAGAAATTATGTTAAGCTGCCAATGTTTGGTGATAGCTAAAGATAAAACAACATCCAAAATGGCTAAATTTAGACCGAATAAGGACCACACAATCATGCTTTTGGGTGAAATGATGACACACAGCTCAGCAAACAGATTCCACAACAGTCTTTCACACTGGTGGTCAATTCACACACAGCATTAATGTGTGACTCACATCAGCCTCCACCAGATCCTGTGCATTACAGCTCTCTGACTACAGACAGTTTATTGATAAAGAAGGCATCTAGTTGCACTGCGGGAAACAGTAAACCAGTGTCAACCTACCCAAAGACGGCTAGCTACAAGTGTGAAGACACAGTGGACGGCTCAGTTCTCTAGAAATGTTGTCTTCCACTGACACCTTAAATATCTTTTGAGCATGTGCATGTGTTCCTTATGCAATGTCACGTTTTCAAAGTCTTAATACTACATTACATAGTACTATTTTTGCACAGGGTACAAGCTGTCCATGTATGAGTGCATTTAACATAAAAAGTGACATTTCCCTTGTATGGAGCTTGATAACAGAGAAATGATGTACTTTTTCTCAGCTGAAACCACCTCACCTCTTACACGTTTCAACTTGCTGAAGTGGTATGACATGTAAACTAACTCTCACTACCACCCACCCACCCACCCCCACACCCTCTCTATTGTCCCTGCATGGCGCCCAGGCATCAATTCAGCACAAGAATTTCCCCTTTTCTTTCACTTCCGAGCTCTTGTGTGTGTGTAAGAGCGAGAGGCACTGACCAAAGACTGGCATAAATAGAAGTGTGTGTGTGAGATGCAGACTTGAACACTGCTCACATACCGCAGACCTAGCATGTCTCATTTTTCAGTAGCAAGCCCACATTAATCCTGAAACTTGTTGCTTCGCTGCATTCGTCACTCCTACACACATGCAGGATGAGATAAAGTTGTGTGTGAATGCATGCATATCCAGCAACCCACACATGTCTGAATGAGACAAGTCAGTATAATCCATTGACCTAGTCTGTCGCTTTGTGTTTTCCAGTAAAATTTGTCTTCCCATCTCTGCATCATACAGGGGTCTGACTCACACTGTCACACCCAGAGGAGCTGACATACATTAATCATCTTCAAAAGTCACAAAACAATGTGTGACACGGACAGCAGATAGGGGTGACAGACAGAGAGGGAGTAGGCAAGAAATCAACTCCTCTCAGTACTGTCTGAGACATTTATTTATGGAGGTTCAGCATTTTCAGCTTCACCTTTAGCCATGCTAACAGCAACATCTGTCAGTCAGTCCACCACTTTGGTCCAGGCTGAAATATACTAACAACTACTTGATATTACCAAATTGGTATTAGCACAAAATTTTGTAGAAACGTTCACGATCCTCATAGGATGAGACCAGCTAAGTTTGTTGACAGCCTGACTTTTCCATCAGCCATGGGGCTACCAGTTTTTGTTTTTGGTTAAATATCTTAACATTCTATTATCTACAATTACAATTAGTCATTTGGCAGACGCTTTTATCCAAAGCAACGAATTCACACATCGATAGTGCAGCATCAGGGACAGTTTTTCGGGTTCAGTATCTTGCCCAAGGATACTTTGCCAACACAAGAAATTCTCCTTTTCCTGATTGGCAGACCAACCCTCTACCACCTGATCTACTGGATGGATCTCCATGACATTTGGTTTTTACCTGAAAAACTAGACTGTGTTTAGTGCTACTTTTAGCATGTTAGCAAGGCATAGTATACTAACATGCAAAACTCATATTAGCTTTTAGCTCAAAGCACTGCTGTGCATAAGCACAGCCTCACAGAACTGCTAGCATGTCACACACCTTCCAATATGACTTCCAATACTGACAGGCTGCAGCTGGCCAAACTGTCTATTTTAGTGAAAGAGGTACTTGTCAGGTTTGACAGTGAATTCTATCAAAATGCTGACTTGGCTTTTAAGCTACAGCTGCACCTCAGATCTTACTTTCAAATCCTATGATATACGGGACCTGTTTTCAGAAAAGTACCTTACCACTTCCCGCACTTCTCACCATCTCATATTTTCTGCTTTTCAAGTCTGTCCTTCCACATTTCTGAATGCTCACCTGAATTAATTTTATTTATTCATTTTCTTGTCTCTTTGTGTGTCTCAGCCTCTGTTGGTGTAAGTTGTTGTGTGCAAAGCAAATTTTGTGTTCAGCTAACAACAAAGCCTGACACAAAGACAAGGTTGCAGCCACATTTAAAATACAGACAATATTTGTGGTTTGAATTTTGTACTGCAAGAGTTTCAGTTTGAGTTTTCCCCACTCCTCTAAAAGCGGCAGAGTGAGGGGGCAAAGAATGTGCATGGAAGAGTAATTCAAGGAACAAAAGCTTCTCTTTGTTGTCAGGCCTTAGCGCTGAAGTGACAGCGAGCTTGAATAAGGGTCAAAGATCACTGGTGGGTTTGGAGGGTGTTTAAGCCATTGATTAAAAGACATATGTACAAATATTCAAACACAAACAGCTTTCACTCTCTGCTCAACACAGTTAAAATGACGGCAACATGCAGAGGCTAAAGATCACTTTGAACAACTACATTGTATAATTGTAAAATGATTTGGTTTATTTTCCAGTTCTCATGAGCTTTCCTTCAAGACTAAGGATGAAAACAAATCCATGGCTTTAGGTACAGCAAAACACAAAAGTTCCATTGAGGAAAAAGTGATTGCATCTTCTGAAGAAACACTCTGACCTCATGTGTCTTCTTCATTTGTGTTTTTGCAACAGCTGCTGCTGTGAGAAGAATGCACTTTGCTACCATGTTGTGCACTGCTGCCAGCATGAATACACGATAAGATTGTGGCTTGATTTCTTCAGCCACAATATCAGAAGCAACTGGCACGCTATGGCTACTGTTTGACATGCCACTTGACAGCACGTAGTACTAGCAGCTCAGGACTTGTGCGTGAAAATGACTGAGTGAGTCACTGAGGAAGCTTCTGAAAGTGAGAATCATAACATCTAATTGAAAGTATTCTTAATAACTTTTTCATTCTCACCAGCTGCAACAAACACTAAAAAACTCAGCAGAGCTACGTCAAAGCAGGAATGAGCAACAAAGTCCACTGCACAGAAATGTTTCTAGTTGAAGTGGAAGACTAGATGGAATATGGCTGATGTGGAATGTTCCCTAGGCTACATTTGTGTCAGGACCTTGCATTCTTTGTTCTATCACCACTCTGACACAGTGTGCACATCTGCATGAGTGTTTATGTATCCCTTTATCTGTATCTTGACATCCTCTGTGGGGAAATTGGAAGCGCAGGTGGAATGCTGCAGATATTTCCTTTGGGGCTATGAATGAATCAATAAAACAACATACACACATAAATACACACCCGCACACACATGCACAGACAAAAGCCAGCATACTATTAAGCCTAAATAACCCCCAGTGTGGCCTTAGGTGTGGGTCACGAGGTTCAGTTTGCCATCAGGGGCTTTCTTTTCCTCATTATGAAAAATGAAGTCAGCACAAAAGAGAAGGAGTTCCTGCAATGAGTCACACATCCAGTGCAATATTTGCATGGCATTTTTCATTTGCAGTTTCAAAAACAAAAAAAAAAAAAAAAAATTAGCATGCACTGGATGACAAATACTTAAACTGGGGCAATGCCCTGGTTTCTACTAGTTTTCTCACATGACAGGCTTTTTTTACTAAGTGAAGACTTTTGATTATGCACCTTGGCACAGACAGGAAACCGCATACATGTGGCAAGAGCAAGGCATTGAAGTCCCTCCTGCTTGCCTTTGATATCAGCCTTTCAATGTCAGCATGAACCAACACATCATCTCTCAGTAATGGTCGGCTTATGAGGGGAAAGAAAAAATACACAAGGCATTGCAGAACCCTGCTACTGCAAATAATCATAAGGATGCCTTCCTGAGCCCCAGCCCCCAAAACACACACACACACACACACACACACACACACACACACACACTCACAACACAGATAGAGAAAAAATAATGTATGAATAAATGTCAAATTATAGAGTAAATAAAGTATTAACTATGGGAGTGCTGCACACAAACAACAGAAAGATGCACGCCAGGAAATTGGATTGTTAATTACATATAGCTCATCAATACAACTGGAAAAATGGTAAGTACATGCTAATTTAAAGCATACCCATAGGTAGCATTATGTTCACCTCATTATCGCACTTAATAAATAAAATATTTATTTTTTATTTTTTCCAAAGAAACCACTTTAATACAATTTACTTTAACTGACTTGGTAATAGTGATAATATTTATATTATTTTAAACAGATCAAAAGGGTCATAATAGAGATGCTAATGAATAGCAGACAGGCTAAATGATTTTACAGCATTATAACGTCGTAGCTTAGCTTGTTTCCATAGCAATGTAAGATTCGAATTTTTCCTTCGGCTTACCCTGGGTAGTTTTTCCGTCAGCAGTCGGTGTTTCTGGTCTCCTCTTGAAGACAGCAAGACTCACTGACGCTCGGACTTAGCAGTAAAATCTTTCACTTTGTGGTCCTCACGCAAACTGGACTGGATGAAAAAAAATAAGAGGTATCTTAATTTTAAACACAGCAGCGACTACCTGGGATGGACGCGCACCTAGCTTTGGCCAGTCATACAAACCAACTAATGTTGCCCAGAGGCAGAAAAACAAAACTTATTTCGAATACAGCTGCTGTTTTTTCAGGTCATTCCTGGCATCTACAACACGCTCGAGACGACTGAAGATATTTCAAAAACAAAAAGTCCGAAGAACAAGACGCCGGTCGGAGGCGGTGACGCACACAGACTCAACTCACGCAGAGGCTGTCAGCGTGAGCGAGGTAGCCACAGCAGCGACAGCGCTGTTTCCGGTCATGACTTTCATAATACATCTCATGGACAACCGCAACGTCCTACAAATAAAGCGTGTATTTAGTATTTATGTACAAATCTTTGCGCAAAGAAACCTTCTTTTCCCCTCAACGTTTTATTTCCTCTGCCAGGACACATGTGTTTCTATTTGTACATATGTTCATGTTAATGTCAATCCTCAGTAGTTCCTTTTCTTAAATGATTTTATTTTCATTTTAAGGAGGAAGTCCTTGAAGGAAGAGTAATATCCCGGTTTTATTCTACTAGCCTCACTTCAATGCTGTCCAGCACCAAGGTTTAAAAGGGAAGCCGGACAAGCTGCCTGTATGTGGATCTGGGAGCACAGAGAAGGGTCTGCACAATTGAGGGTACAATGTGTCAGTTCCCTTTCCAGAGCCTCTCTCAATACAAGTAGTAGACAAACCTCAATCTTACATAGAGTTTGTTTTTTGTTGATTGAAGATATAACCATTCACTATCATTGCTATTGACCTATAGCCTGGTAATTATAATTAATATTATAATCTGCCAACAATATAGACTATAATTTCTTAATATTATTCACCGTGGAAGCATTCCCAGGTTAGAACTCAATTCAGTACATTGCATAACTTCCCAAATAAGTGGTGCAATATGTAAGAATTGTATACTGTATCAAACATGGATGTAGCCTCTGTGATATCATCCATAGGTTTCTGAAGAGCCGTTGTGAAGCCATGCACATAATTATACATAACTTTAAGCTTTAACTTAAACGAATGAGTTATATAAAAATCCCACAGATGGCCGGCCTCAATTGGCCATTTGAGGAACTGCACTTCCTCAAATGGCGACTGTTTTTGGCACTTTAGTGTTTGCTTCATTTTTCAGCCCTGGAGGTTGCCACTTGGTAAGATTCGGCTGAAGGTCACTCCAAATGGTAGCTATAGCTACTATCTGCCATCAGCTAGTTAGTTCAGTTAGCTGTGCCGCTAATGGCCCAATTAGCTGACCCTCAAGCTAAGAGATCAGAGCATCCGCACAGTGTTGTTGTTTACAACGCGGTCAGTGGAACCGGCCTCAGCAGCCTCCAAGTGAGGCCAGTTTGATGACAGTGAAAATGGTGCTCAGTTGATTTACAGTGGTTCCAACACAGACGGGGTGGGGACAGGAGAGGCAAGAACCTCAACAGCATCCTCTGTGCACGATGCACTCCTTTTTAACTAATTTGTTTAAAATAATTTGTTGATTTAATTTCAGTTTGTTTGTTGAAATGAATGTATTCAAATGAGATTGATATCAGGAAGCACGATAGTGTTGGACATGTGCCACTGCGATGCCAGAGGCTGCTGGCACTCTTACAGATTTCAGATGTTACCACAGACCACAGATTCATCTTCAGGAGGCTTTTAACTTTAAAGAAAAACATCTGTCTTGATAACTGCTTAAAGACAGGCATAGCAAACATAAAACATGAAGTATGAAATCCATATAATCCTTTTAAGTTGTCAGCTTTTAAGCTAAGCACAAAGGGCAAATGGCTTAACCTCCTAGGACCTGGCGTCCACATATGTGGACATCACATTTTGGGTTGTTTAGACCACAATACTAAATTTTGCTCTACAAAGGCCTGGTGTCCACATACGAGGACATTATACTGCTAATAATAATAATATATAGAATAATATATATATTACATGTA
>JBBMOE010000001.1:26647774-26660696 GCA_037975065.1 Chaetodon trifasciatus | reverse complement strand
AGGCTGCTGGCACTCTTACAGATTTCAGATGTTACCACAGACCACAGCTTCATCTTCAGGAGGCTTTTAACTTTAAAGAAAAACATCTGTCTTGATAACTGCTTAAAGACAGGCATAGCAAACATAAAACATGAAGTATGAAATCCATATAATCCTTTTAAGTTGTCAGCTTTTAAGCTAAGCACAAAGGGCAAATGGCTTAACCTCCTAGGACCTGGCGTCCACATATGTGGACATCACATTTTGGGTTGTTTAGACCACAATACTAAATTTTGCTCTACAAAGGCCTGGTGTCCACATACGAGGACATTATACTGCTAATAATAATAATATATATGATAATATATACAATATATATTATAGTATAGGTATATATTATATTGATAATATATAAAAGTTATAGGGCGGCACGGTGGGGCAGCAGGTAGTGCGCGTGCCTCACAGCAAGAAGGTTGCTGGTTTGATCCCTGGGTCAAGCGGGGGCCTTTTTGTGTGAAGTTTGCATGTTCTTCCCGTGTATGTGTGGGTTCTCTCCGGGCACTCTGGCTTCCTCCCACAGACCAAAAACATGCTCATTAGGTTAATTGGTGACTCTAAATTGTCCCTAGGTGTGAATGCTTGTGTGTGTGTGTTGCCCTGCAGTCAGCTGGCGACTGGCTCAGGGTGTACCCCGCCTCTCGCCCGCTGACAGCTGGGATAGGCTCCAGCCCCCCCCCAACCCCGAAAGGGATAATCAGGGGTATAGAAGATGAATGAATGAATGAATGAATATAAAAGTTATAATAATGATATACTGATAATTCTTTGTTTTTACACTCATCAGGTCCCAATCAGGCCAAATAGCAAAGAGAAATTAAAAATGCAAGAGTTCGGGTCTTGGGAGTTTAACTGTCATGTTGTCACTCTTGTGCACTGATTTTGGTAGTAATCCTTTTTTCTCTCTCTCCCTCTGCTGCTAGACTGAGTGTACAGAGGCGGGGTGTTCTGCTCGGCAACAGGGTTAATCAGACTCACCTGCTTCTCATCCCACAATCAAGCCAGCTACTTAAGCCGGCTCCAAACTTGCTTCGGTGCCAGAGTATTGCTTGTGCTTGTCTTATGTGCCCTGTTCTTGAGCTGATCTCCTGCCTCATGTTGTTAGCGCTTGTTGTATACATTTCCTTTGCATTTTGTTCCTCTCCAGTTTGAGCATTCTCCTGGATGCTTTCTGTTTGTTTGTAAGTGCTTCACCTTTGTTCTATTTTTGACTTTTATTTGCTACTTTTCCCTTCAAGGTGATTTTCAGTTGTTTTTTTCCTCTTGATGAGTGTTTTCCCTTGATGGTGATTTTTGTTTTCGCGTGTCCACATTGTTTCCCTCTATGGCGATTTTCTGTTGCTACTTTTGTGAAAATAAACTTGTTTTTTTGTAATCTGCATTTGGGTCCTGGCCATTCCTTACATGAACTGTGACATTGACTCCAGTCTCAATGCAGTATTTTAACTGAACAGCTACAACAGAGAATTGAAACTGGCCATAAGCTTCAACTAAGATTAATGCTTCCTGTCATGAAAAAAAGGGTCATATTACAAGCGTCTCTGGAACTTATGATGCCCACAAACAGATTAAATGACTGCAAAAGAATTTTCCTTGTCTTCTATTTGACAGCTTTTTTTGAATTAGCTTTAAGTAAGACAAGAAAAAGTGAACCGGGATTCTTCAGGCGACAAAGTCTTTCAGTAAATGTTGCATTTGACTTTATGGCTCTGCTGTTTGTCCATGAAAGTCTGAATGGCACCACAATAAATCTCATGCCATGTTAGAAGATAGGACCCAACATGATGTCTCAGGTCTGCTGGTTTTGGCCTGTTGAAGCAAACCAAACACTGAAGACAAAGGGCGAGAACCTTTATGCAAGACCTGTGCACATATACATTTGTGCATGTCTAAAAGCCCTTTGTGGCCAGTGTATTGTGTTTGTGTGAATGATTTTCATGGTATTTCTCTACTGTCTGCGGTGTGTTGCTTTCATTGTTTTATGTTAAGCATGCAATGTTACCTTGCTAATGCAATTTGTAACCTAAAGTTTGAATTAACCTGTCTTTGAGTTGTATTTGTATTCCACTTTGCACAAAACTCTCCATGACACACCTGCAGCTGCAGGTGTTAAAGCAGGTTAATGTTTAAACCGCATTATAAACAGCATTATCTGATGTCATTGTTCATGCTCAGTCAACAAGTTAAATGACATTGTCCATGAAAACCTAACCTTAAACTTTTCATTTCAATCTTAAATCTGCTTTGTATGCAAAAGATAAAAAACAAGGGAAGAATCTAGAGAAAGAGGGGGCTATGCTCAGCACCTGGCTCCTCTCTCAACGGTCTACGTTAGTGGTTGAGGGTGTGTGTGTGTGTGTGTCTGTCTGTCTGTCTGTCTGTCTGTCTGTCTGTCTGTCTGTCTGTCTGTCTGTCTGGAGCAGGATTTGTCAGTTGAACTGTGTGGGTAATAAAAGGCCCACTGTCCCAGTGATGACAGGTGTGCTTGGAATTACACACACACACACACACACACACACACACACACACACACACACACACACACACACACACACACACACACACACCCTATGACAATGCTGAGAGACCAAAGTGACAATACGATTGTGACCCAAAATATCTAGACAAAATAGAGAGACACAGCAGGAGACACAGAGACTGGGAGTTGGCAGACTATCTCCAGCCTACGCAAGTTAGTTATCTTATCATCCATCTCCATGTACAAGCCATAACAGACATCGTGGGCTGTGAGTTCCTTTCTTAATAGATGAGCTATTGGTGGTGCCAGTAACAGGGTAAGGTGCAGCAGAGCAGAAAGTGCTTGTGCATGCTTGTCAGTAGCAAACAATGTCCTATAAACTAGAATATTGACCACTGAGTGTGGAATGCCAGCTCTTGTCAAGAGCTCCAAATACGGTCAAAAGAACAGTCTGAACTTGACAAATGATGAATGCTTTTGTGGTCTATCATGTGACACAGTGGTCAAGTTGCAGGAGTGTGGGCCTGACAGGCAACAAGACAAAGCACTTTGTGAGTCAGTCGCATAGTGGTTGATAAAACATCCTGCAATTACAGTTTCCCACCAGCAACAACTGAAGGATAATATCCAAAAGTAAATCTTTTTAAATCCATCATGTGTTATTTTGGGATAATTTCACAAGCTCTTAATACAGGGTTCTGTCTGTGAAGGTGTGTTTTCTGTGTAACTGTGCAAATAAGCCTCACAGCCCTCTTGCAGTGAGGCGCTGCCTAAGGTGTTTACAATGACACATTGTATACCGGTATAATAAAACACACTGGTGTTGCTGCACTTGTAAGGGCCAACACTGGACACTGCAGCGCATGCAAGGCCTTGATGAGGTTTTTTTTTTTTTTTTTAACACAATCCAAATGTGAACTTTGATTTTGACCCGTACTCTCACCTTAACCGTATGCAACATATTCTCAACCCCTTTCACCCAAACTCAAAATCCTCTCAATATATCAACTTCAGTCTTTCTGATGGCATTATCACACACATATGCCTGTGCTATCGTGGTAGAGTGAACTCAGAGGAGTCCTGTCTTGCTAAAGTCACCAACAATGGCCTGAGAACCTTTTGGGGTGTCAGGGCTCCTCCCTCTATAGTTCAAATGACACAGTATGGTCATAAAGGCAAAAAGACCTGCATTCCCTCTGAAAACAACAGCTTTACTGAGGCTTAAACCAGCTCTACACCTATCACAAGTTCAGCCATCCATCATTACAGTTTGACTTGTGTTAAAGTACATTGTTCACTGATCTGTTGCAAGCCTTCACATCAGTCCAACATCAATGCAGTTTAACTTAGGTTGTTGCCACATATTTAAGATCAGTTTCTTTGCAGTGGGTGTCTGTGGGACCTATTTTCAGTCCTTTCATGACAAGAATCAGTGCAATGGTTGTTGTGGTATGTGCACACACTGACCTGGTTGTAGGCAGACGGTGAGTCAGAGGCATCTGAAACAGAGTGAATACACTCCTAACACAACCTCAAATAAATGTTGTGCTGGATATGTAAATAGGCAACTGTTTGATGACAAATTCAAAAGGTGGCAATATGTCAGTGCTGTGGTAGTTGCTTATTTCCATCTCCGAAATGATGAAACATTGAGCAAATTTCAGACGGGGGAATTCAGACCTCATAATTTCAGATACAGGGTTTTCAAAGAATATTTCAGTTTCAGACATTTAAATGTCAAGATGAAATATTATGCGTATAAAATCAAAATTATTATGGTCTGCTTATTATATAGTATAGCCCAAATTAGGTTCAAGTCTTTCTCTTCACCCTCTAGCAGAAATGCAAATGTTACTGTGAAAGGTAAGACCATCATTTACGGCTGTCTCAACTGAGAAGCTGAGCACCTCACATTTTAAGATTTCTGACATCTCTTTTTACATAGGATTGCACTGTGTTCTGTATAAAACCTCTAATATTTCACCTGCTATACCAAAAGGTGCCTCCTTCACTCCTCCCTGAGGCTGTGAGAGAGGGTGTGAAAAGAGAATTATTCACACGCTCTCTCCCCTATATTTTCACTCTGATCCCTCATCCCTCACTCCAACACTATTATCCTTTCTGTCTTTTTTGTTCCACGCTTCATCCATGTATTTTTTAACACTCTCCAGCATTTTCAGAACATTCCTTCTCATTTGTATCCTGACAGGCTGTAGACAGCATTGCATTGATCCTTGCTCTAAAATAGCAAAACTGAAAAAATGCACAAAAAAAAAATGGTTGGAGAGTTTAGAGGATACTACATGCCCCACATGAAACAAACACACAGACACACACACACACTGTGATGTGTGTCCCATGTGATTAGATCTTCTTTGTTTGTTGTGCCTCTTTGTCTGGAATACAGACAAGAAAATCTGCAGGCTTTGTGGGCGAGACACACACACACACACACACACACACACACACACACACACAGAAGCACACACAGCCCCGCCTTTATGCATTATTAAAAGATAGTTAAACCAGGCAATAAACACACACACATGGGCCCTCATCTGCCGGGCTTTGTCACCATGGTGACAACTGTGTGTCCTGCCAGAGAGCAGCTGGTGGAACCTGACTGGGATGGAAGTGATGTGTGTGAGACAACACAAAGAGGGGACACACCGGGCAGCACTGACAATTAGTCTATTCATTGAGCTGTCTGCTTTTCACATTATATGCCTGGACACTCACCTGAAACCCAAGAGGAAGAGAGACAGCGCAGCAGACATTAGCATATTGATCCTCCCATTGATTACCAGTTGCAAATGAGTATTTATTCTCCAATTCATTCGCTGGTATCTTTATTGTGGTGGAGCAGGGTTGATACTGCAGACAGCGTACCATCTGGTTCCACCACTTTTTCACAGAAACGTAAGGAGCATGCAGAGACAAGTCTGGCTGTCTGGTTGGCACAAGCAGAGCTATGTGTTTGTCTCATTTAACATGATTACAGACTTTCTACTACCAAAACATCCAGGCATCATTCCACACTGACTTACTCACTCTCTCCACTGACTTTCTTCTTGTGCACCTCTGCACTCTGCCCTCCACTCCACCTCGCTCTCAGCTAGAATAGCATTGTTTGTTTGTGGAAACCATATATTAAATGTTAAACTCTCAGAGTACATCAGTTCGGTTTGGAGAGCGCATACAGAGCGGGGCTTGATCGTGCATGTGAAATGGCTGAATGCAGCATGGCTTTCTGAAGTTGTGGCAGGAAGTTAAAGAGACAACATGAACTGAAGAGAGGATCGCTTCCCTTTCTCATGAGGGGCTTAGAGAAGACTGAACATGAGAGTTTTACCACAAATCAACACAAAATTAACACTTTTTTCAAGTATTTTAGCCTTTAGTAGTACACAGGAAGTGAGGAGCATGCAACAAAGGTCCTGAGCCAGACTCAAACCAGGGATGTTGGACCTCTAAAC
The DNA here is from genome assembly GCA_037975065.1 of Chaetodon trifasciatus. NCBI lineage: Eukaryota > Metazoa > Chordata > Actinopteri > Chaetodontiformes > Chaetodontidae > Chaetodon > Chaetodon trifasciatus. The sequence goes on along the minus strand of JBBMOE010000001.1, from coordinate 26,654,705 downwards.
CATCTCAGAAATCAAAGGGGTGATGATCAGTCGGGTACCATTGATTCATGCGTCTATTAAATATCCGGCCAAAGCCAATAACCAGTGCGCTTAGCTTAACCTGAAGACTGGAAACAAGACAGGTTTGGCATTTAACCCCGGAAAACCACAACTTGTTGTTTTTATGAAATGAAATGATCTTGACGTCAAAACTTCAAGGAAGTAAGTATATTTCACAAAATTTCTAACCAGTCCTTTAAGGTTGAAATGACTAAACATTAACATTTGCCTTTTTCAACATGATCAGATGTCGGATCAATATTTTAGTATGACTAAATGAATAAACAAGGAAGGAAATCATTGGTTCACACATAGGTTGTCTGGATCACACATCTGAAAGTCTTTCACCTGCCATACTGCTCTGTCATACTGCTCATTTGCTGGTGTTATTTGTCTTATCTTGTGTGCCTGGGTTACAATGTAGTACACAAAATAAAAGTTGCCTCCAGAGGAATGATCTCTTTGAACTCTAATATTTCTATTCTTGTCATCTGCCTGAATGTTCTTCTGCCATGCAGCAGGTCAGCAATACATGCAGGGTGTAAACTTTGAACTTGTGTTTATCAGACCCTTTACTTAAGTAAAAGTAGTAATACCACACTGAACTCCACTGCAAAGGTCCTGCATTCACAACTGAGCCTGTAAGAAAACACATTTAGCAGTATCAAAAGTAGAAGCAGGCTACTCAGCATGCAGAAAAGTGGTCCTAAATGATGATGTTGATGTAGATCTATGTAGATGTGTCCTCTTTAACATGTCATGTGTCTAAAACTCATCTTCATTCTACATTAGTGAGAGGACTTCATGGAAAATTTAATGTTCTAGGATGGCAGGTCTGAAATGTACCAGTATAAAAACGTGTTCATGTCATTTGTTAAAGGCTTTTTTGCATTGTTCAAAACTCATAAAAAACATATTTTCTATCATTTTCAAGCCTAGTTCCCTTTGGCTTTGTGTCCTTAAAATGATGCATACCATCCATACAGATAAATATTTATTCAGGATGACAGATAACAGAAATAAGAACAGAAAATATACAGTATTTCAGCTGCAGAGAAACAAAGTAAAGACAAGCACACAGGACTAAAAATACAATTGAGAATGTAAAAAGCCAAGCAGATGTAATGAAAGGGCAATGAAACTTGAATTACAGTATTAGAATCCTCTTTATTTACAGAAATGTAACTTTACATTTGATTTGACTGTACTGTAACTATACTAAGACTTTACTGTACAACCCACCAGAAAGCAGCAGTGCAAACATAAAATTTCAATTTTCCTTTCAAACCTCCTCTAAAATTCTTGGAACTTGTGCTGCAGCGCCCTCTAGCAGCTTTTCCCTTCAAAGACAGAGAGGGCAGGGGAAGCAAGTTGATAAAACTCATTTAGGAAGGATCAACAAAGTAAAACGCCTGAACATAACTGCTGTTTGCAGCAGAGATGACACACTCTTGCTATTGGATCTACACCTTCATCAGTTACAGGAGAATGTTTTCAAGATAGCAGTCACAGTCGGATGGGGCAGAGGATGCGGAGGTTCATCCTCTTGTGCATCGCTGGTCACTATTCATCCACTGTGGGCCAGATGACTGTACAGCAGACACAGTAGCTGTCTAGCTTTCATCAGCCTGCAGCATCTTCTCGATCTCTTGATCCCATTGGTCGTCTTTGTTGTCTGACTCAGTCACCACCTCGTACTCCTGAAGCTCCTGCTGCAGCTCTTTCTCCCAGTCGGCTGAATCATCTGAATGCAAAAGGAAAAGAAGGATTATGAGCAAGATGATTAGTTACTCTGCAATTAAATAATACTCAACATCCAAAATCCAAATTGGCTAAATAAGTACAGTAATTACTTTCAGCTGCGTGGCGTGGTCGCCAAAGAGACAACATGTAGCTGGATAATCAATAAAAACTCATCTAACCATCAGGAGAGGGGGTGCTTTCTTTCTTATCCAGCACCAGCTGCTCCATCTCTTTCCTCAGGTCCTCCTGGTTGATGGCCGTCGAGTCGAAAGCGTCGCTCACAAACTCGGACACTCCAGGACTTGCCGACATCTCCTCCTCTTCTTCTTGAGGTGGCTGTGAGCCACAGAGACAGGACAGAAAGTCACTGCACTACTCTTTCTTAAACTTTAGAATGATTGTTGAAAAATGGCACAATATACACGCGTGTGCGCACACACACGTCTTTATTTTAGAAGTACCTTACCTTCTGTATGTTGTTGATGGACACTGGTGGAGTTTTTGGTCTCACATTGTCTACAACAAACAGTACAGTGCTGTTAGTTTTCCATATGCAAATCACAGCGTGGTGTTTGCTGAACTCACTGACCCATGAATTCCCTCTGAAACCGTAGCCCTGTCTGTGGTTTGTAGAAGAGGTGCAGCATGTATAGTAGGAGCATCATTAACTGCAACGATAAGCTGAATATATAATGAGGTGGACGGCAAGAACTGAAGACTTGATTCTCATTACTATTCACAACATCACTTGGACGGCCTCTGATCCTACACCACGAGCTCCCCATACAGAGCCCAGTCATACCACAACTTCAGCTCTCTGAGTTCTTTTGCTTGCAGGCCTCCAATCAAATCTCAGATTTCTTTTCCAAGAGGACAAAAGTCTTTCACCAAAAGAACAAAACAGAAATCCAGGAGCCGTTCCTGATGATAAATCAAAAAGGACAAACGTGACAGCAACACCGGAGGCGTGATACATTCTTCACAAATCATGGCACGGCATGACAGTTGTGAGACAAAGTGGGACAAGTTCCACCCTCGGAGCTTCATGTATAGTTATAAAATAAGTAAATGAAGCACTGGCAAGGCCGGTGTTGATTTAGTGAAATGACCCTGTGAAACACCTCTGCTGTAGTTAAAGAATGGATGAAAGTCTGACCTGTTAAGACAACGTCCTCAGGTGAAACACTGGCCCCTCTGTCCTCGCCATCCATCTGCTGCTGCTGCTGGGCTGCCAGCGCTGTGAGCTGAGCTGACTGCTTGATCAGAGACACACGGTAGAAATAATTCCTCCAGAAAACCTCCTCCTTCACACTGCCAAACACAAAACACGTGGCCGTCCATTTTACCTCGTTGATTCCACAGGTACTGTCAGTGCAATTGTGTCCAGTCACACTCTTGCAGAAACCAGCACATAAAATACTTAATGTACACACATGCATGCCACCACACACACAATGCAGGAAGACTACTGACAGTTTAGGAACCAAATCAAAGCGCATGCGGTTGAGGAGCTGGTCTTCCTCCAGCATCACTGTGGCCAGAGGATACATCTGCTCCATGTCGAAGTGGAACTGAACACCAGCGGGGGGATCTCGCAAGAAATTCCTCTTGTCCTACAAGCAGAGAGCTCAGTTTCAACAAAAAGGGGTTAATCATTGCACAGATAATGAGAGGGCTGTAATGCTCAGAGACAGCGATAATGTCACAGACAGGCTGATACACTCATACAGTGTGTGATGTCTTTGCTTACGGCTGACAGAGCGAGGATCTGTTGCTGGATCGTCTCCTCCTCGTTGTAGCCGACCCAGGGAGGCACCGCTGCTTCTAGACAAACATCAGCGCACACACAAGCACCAATTCATTTTTACATTTTCAAAAAGTGCAACTGACACTTAGATACAACTTGACACAATACAGCGTTGTGACAGTTCAGACACACTCATAAAGTGCTGAAAGATAACCGAGCTTTCTGTTATTCTTTGTATACTACTGTCAGTTACAGCCAGTCATTCAGGAGGACATGCTGTATACAGTATGCATGCAGAAATGATTGTAACACCCTGCATATGATGTTAATGTTCTGTAACGCAGATCATTAAAAAGATGCTACAGAAGAAAATGTTTCAGTTCCAAAAGACTGAAAGTTGAGAGTAAAAAAAAAAATAATAATAATTGATGGTGTTGTGTTCCATCGCTGAGAACAGGATCTGACACCAGCCTGGATTAACAGTAATTCCAATGGACTCTCATGTTGACAGGTCTTGGGTGGAGTATCACTTTAAGTAGCTATGTAAACTACAAAACTTTAAAGGTACTACAAGAAGTTTTTAACTTGTTATAAAAGAGTCTCCGTTTAATACTGATGCCTCTACATGACCTACATCAGCAAACGAGACCATCAGCGAGAACACTGCCTGTTTCTATAGAGTGATTCTCAATGTCTGTCCCCAGGTCAGATTCCCTGCGAAATGAGACAAAACAATTGCATGCAGACAGAAAGGGCCTCTGTACTCAGACAAAGTTTGGTAGTGAGTCGTAAAGTTGTCAGTTAAGAGGAAGCGGGAGGAGCTTTTTCTTGAGAGAATGATAATATGATTCATGGTTATGGCTATTACTGGAGCAGGATCAGCAAAAAGAAAAAGGCTGAGGGAAGATTTCAGAGCCAATCCTGAATTGGCCCTCTTACTCCTGGACAGGTATGGATGGTGGAGAATGTTGATAACTTTTGATTCCTAAATAGAATTACTCTAACCAGACAACCAAATGTGGTTTACATGTATCTTGGGTGTATGAATGATAGTAAAACAAAGTTTACTTTGCTTCACCGTCGTCATATTACTGTTATTAATCTCACATAGCCACAAACAGACACACAACGTCATCCTTATGCATCCTGCAAACAGCTGCATTTAAGGAGTGAAAATTCATTTGACAGATTACTCCAAGAAGAGCCTCGTTTCCACATCTGATGTTACCTGACTTCTTTGCCTTCTTCTCTTGGACAAACTTCTCTTGCTCCTTTTGAAAGTCTCCGAGGAAAGTCTGCAAATACATGAGTGTAAGACACACACACACACACACACACACACACACACACACATATATTTTAAATGGAGGAAAGGACTGATGTTATGTCATGTTGAACAAAGTGCCCTGAAGCTGCACACATGTGGCCTGTGCTGTATTCTGACAAACTTGTCTGACAAGCCAACAGCAACATGCCTTGTCTATGATGCCATCGATTCTCCCTTCTTCCACAGTCTTCTTGAGGGTCTGAGCCGTCTCTACCACCGACTCGGAGATCTTCTTCGTGGCACTGGAGGCAAAACTGAAGATGTAATCTTCAGATGGAGGAGGAGGACAAGAAGATAAGAGTTGACAACAGCATCATATTGTGGGAATGTTACTAAGAACACTGCTGCAACAATACAATACAAACAGATGAGAAGACGGCTCCTCCTGCTTTCAGGTACCTTCTTGTCGACACTGGGTAAAGAACAACTTAGCTGAAGTTACATTTCAAGACAGTGAAGAATGGTATGGACATCTTTAACAAAGAACCACGCTGCGTTGATTTAATGGCTTGATGACGAGTTGACGTCGACAGACCGATCAACGTCAAGCTGTGTAAGACAACAAAGTCCTCGAGCCTTCCCAGTGGCTCGAGGACTTGACAGGTTAGCTAACTCCCTAGCATGACGTTAAATGAATGTCGATAAAACAACAACAACATAGGGAAAAGGTTTCTTTCTCACCACCTAGTCCTTTGCCCGGCTCAGAGTTTTCCTGGTTCGCCTCTGGTTCCTCTCCACCGTGGTCAGCTGGTTGCTGTTTGTTTACCTCGTTTTGTGCCTCCACCACCTTTTCTTCCTGCTCCTCACTCAGGTTTTCTTTGTTGTCCGGCGACTTCGTGTACGGCGGGTTCTCCAAACCCAACCACGTCCCGAAACCTCTGAACATGTTGGTCGAAATGAAACGACCGTAAGCTTAAAAGTGACAAAAACAACAAACTGAACAGGGGGTGATTCTAGACTTTATGCAACCAGGAACTAAACCGACAGGATTTCTTCTTCTCTGTTTGCTGTTTTGTAATTCAGACTGCGCGTTACTACCATCCAGCGGTCAAAGGGTGGAATGACGCCTTCAGGTGCGCTCTGGTTAAATAGGTAAACAGATGGGTCATGGATTTTCAGTTGTCCTTACCACACATGCGCTGTTTTGGTGGGAAACTGTGCAGTACAACTGGATTCATTGTGGCAATATTATTGATTTTTTTTCTCCTTTTAATAGTTGTTCTTGGGCTCCAAAAGGCGACACTTCACCAGCGGGTGGCGGTAATGAGCACAGAATCGTTGCTCATCTTGTAACACAGGATGAGAAGGAAGACGGACCGGTGGAGTGAGTCAGGCTGGCTAAGGTCAGTTTGTTGTTGATCACCGTTTATGTAAATATGTATTTTATGTACTTTATGTCTCTTAACTAGGAGTGTAGTCTAGTTTGTAGTCGCTGTAATCATTGTTACCCCCCTGAGCCTGATCTGAACTGTTGGAGCAGAATTTGAATTGAAGGATTAGCCGGACTGCTAGGCCGTTCACTCGTAAGGAGACGAGTTAACACCAGATATCTTATAAAAAAAAGAGGTCACTTAAAACATAGTGACTTTCAACGTAGCCATTGTAGTGTATAGAAAATAAATAAAAATATCTCAGGGTTGATTTAGGTGCGGTGGTACAATCGGCATATATAAGAAGGCAGTTTATTGAGAGCTGACATTTGGGTTATACAGTTTATCAGCAGTTTATTTAGGAACAGACGATCAGCTGGGTGAGCGGAACAGGCAGAACCACTGGTCACAAGAGGAGATCATTTTATGTATTAACTAAACCCGAATGTTGCGAACAAACATGCGTAATACATCTTATTATAACGAGAATATTAGATAATAAGAATTCTTTAGTTTTTTTGTTTAGGGTACAAAATAACAATTGCTTCTTACTGTGCATTGTTTGAAACTGTTTTGTCTTTCTCCAGGTGAAAAATGAAGACTCTGATGGTGTTTGATTTTGACCACACGGTGGTCGATGACAACAGTGACACTTGGGTGATAAGGTAAATAATATTTTGGATATATATATATATATATATATAT
>JBBMOE010000001.1:26615157-26647435 GCA_037975065.1 Chaetodon trifasciatus | reverse complement strand
TTGTTTTCTCTCTTCCCAGATGTCTTCCAGGTCAGACTCTTCCTGACTCTGTGAAGAATTCCTACAGAACAGGCCACTGGACTGAGTTCATGGGCAGAGTGATGAACTACATAGGTTAGAATTTGTTATCCTGTTTGTAGTCCATCCTGCTACAAACAGCTGCCCAAAAAAGGTTCATTAATATTTTATTGCTACCTCCAACCTGCTTCTTCTCCAGTCCAATAATGTTTTTTTCTGTCTGTCCGTCCAGGAGACCAGGAAGTCAGCCCCGACAGGGTCCGCAGTGTGATGGAGACCATCCCCTTCACAGCTGGAATGACAGATTTGCTGACATTCATATCAGAGCATAAAAGCACCATTGACTGCATTGTAATCTCTGACTCCAACACCGTGTTCATAGACTGGATCCTCCACGCATCTGGCCTCCAGGCAGCTGTCGATAAGGTTTTCACCAACCCGGCTAAGTTCAACGAGCTTGGGTACATGGAAGTACAGTGCTACCACTCTCACAACTGTGATCGATGCCCCGTAAACCTCTGTAAGAAAAAAGTCCTGGAGCTGTATCTGTCGGAGCAGGCTGATAGAGGTGTGGAGTACAAGCGGATATTTTACGTGGGGGACGGTGGTAATGATCTCTGCCCCACTTCCTGTCTGAGAGGGCATGATGTTGCGATGCCCAGGAAGGGTTACAAGCTGGAGAAACTGCTGGCCAAGCTGGAAGGTCAGGAGGATAACACTTCTCTAAGAGCTAAAGTCATTGCCTGGAGCAGTGGCACTGACATTCTTGAGGAACTGAAAGCAAGTATGTAGTCATAGCAGGACTGACTTCCCAGTTGAAATGTTACACTGATGGCAAATACTCAGTCTGCACTTGTAGAAGGCACATGCTGCTTCCTGTAATTGTTTAGATTTAAGAAAAAAAGTTATAAAAGACAGTATTTTTAATAACATTAATTGAGTGCAATTTTGATGCTAAAATTATTTTCATGCAATTGCAAACGCTTGAAAATTGATGACATCTGCGGGAAATTTGATCTTATTTGACAACAGTCACAAACCCCTCAAACAGGGGTTTGTCTGTTATCCAGAGGTGGAGGTGGGGAAATACATATACATTACAGAAACAATGTTTACATGTGCAGTGTATGTTTGACAGGGATCAAATCTCTTGAGGTTGTATTTGTATTATGTATTTAAGATTGTAGCTGTTATCTGGGGGTGGCTCCAGTAAGCAGAGGTTGTACTCTGGGAAGGAGGACGAGCAAGTCAACTGGATCTGTTGAACTGAAATTCATGGAAATTTACCTCGTGTTCTCTTGCCAGGAGTTGGCTGGGAAGATTGATACCACTCTCATGTCTGTACACTAAATCTAAAGCTACAGCCACCATCTGATGAACGTAGTTTAGCATCAGCCAGGGGGAACCAGCTAGTCTTGTTCTGTTCAAAGGGAACATAAAGCTGCCTACCAGCACCTGTAAGCTAAATAAATGTCTTCTTTTTCTGGTCTGTTTTGTACAAACAAATGACACATAATGTGCTATTTAGTAACATTTAAACAAGAAAAAGAAGACATGTTCTGTAGCTTTGCAGTTGCTGGCAGGCGGAGTTCATTACCTTTGGGTAGAGCCAGGCTAGCTGTTTCCCCCATGCTTTCAGCCTTTATGCTAAGCTAAGCTAATTGACTCCTGTGGCCTGTTGCACCAGCTATTCGTACGTTCTGTCTTAAGTCAGGATGCAATGTCCACACTAAACAATATGCTGGAACCAGTTATTCTGATGTTTAAGCCATGTCGATGTTTGTTGCACCACAGAGACGTAAGGTTCATCTTAATTACTCAACCAGAATATTTTGGCACAATATGACATTTTCACTTCCAGTAAGCAGTCAGTGAAAAGCGTCGTTCTTAGTGTTGTGTTCATTACCGTGTTGTCACTCATGCTCAATCGTCTTTGAGCTCTTTGCTACATAATAACAACGAGGCTAACGGCTAAAAATAGCTAACGATAACGTCGTAACGTAATTCTTAAGTTTTCTAACCATATATATTTACTTGCCTACACTATCATTCATCATTTTAGTGTCTTATGTCACATTTTTGTAAAATGTCTATTTTTATACCAGCTTCGCTAGCTGGTGTCATGCTAGTTGACGTAAGTTTGTCGGCTTGTACAGTGTACAGTTAACTGTGCTGTACTGTATGTGTCCTGTAATGTTACAGGATTAGTGTGTGTGCTGTCACAGAGAATGTGTTTGCTGACAGAGCAAGCTGGTGTCATTTGCTCCTCCTTGTCATCCCGTTATCCCACCTTTCAAAACAGTGCTCCATGCCAACTGCTGTTTTACGGAGGACCTTACACCTTAGTAGGTCTAGGTGTAAAATGTAAGTTGCAACTTATGTCTACATTGAAACTGTTTCAGCTAGTACAACCCTTAAAATGTTAGTAGCATGTAAACTCTGTTCTCAGTTTGAAATTCCATTCAAACTCAGCTATGTTTGAACTTACTCATAGCTGGTACGACCCACTGCTGGTTCTTCCTCCATATTTAGCTGGCAGACATGATAGTTGTCGCTATTTTCTCATTTAAGAGAGAGCAAGAGAGCAAATATGCATGTTTCCCAAAAGCTGTTCCCAAAAGTGTATAAAGTCCAGCCTAATTTCCAACTATTAGCTCTCAACCATGAAGTGCAACTGGTGCCAACAGCATCCAGCTACACTGAAACTGATGGGATGGATAAAATCATCCCATCGGTATGCAATGGCAGTCCTTACATCAGTCATGCATGAAGCAAAGGCACAGCACTGACCCAATACTACAAAACATAAAAATATACTTTATGACCTTATATATTGTATTACCCGCATTTATGGAATTGCAGCAGGACTTTTTTTTACAGTAGACATGATGTATTGTCAGTAGAAAAAGCACAGGTGTTACTAATAACAGGAACAATAGTTCTGTTCTGTTCAAGTGTCCCAGTAAGTCATGACAGTGAGCCAGCATGCACAGTACCAGGAGCCTGAAACTGAAGCAGACAAATGGAATTCAGCCATCATTCATTTTGTTACTAACTCCTGTGTGTTTCTTTCTGTGACATGACAAAAGGTCTTCAGTGAAAAAGGTATAGTACAGCTAAAAAAAAAGAACCAACTGACTCTTAGCTCAGAGCTGTGGCATCATTTGTAATGCAGAACACCTCGACATTAACTTACCTCAGCTGCCCTGCAGGTTGAATGAGATTACAGAAATTGAGCAGTATCTGCAGTGAAACATTCTTTGAATTTCTAGAGAATGCAAACTATCTTGCCAAATAAGTTATTCATAATATGTCAAAGTTATTTAATGTTTCTTAATCGTTCAACTGAAAATATAACATGACTTGTAATAGGAAAATAAGTTTCTTTAGTTAACCATTTTATGATCACAGTCAGAGAACAGACACATAGCTAGGCTATAATAATTACAAACAGTTGGAGTTTTATGTTTTGGTTCTTTATGCAGTGTATCTAATTCGTGGCACTCTGCTGCTGTGAATACTCAGGGCTGTTTGTAGTCATACATGTGAAGCTGTTTTGATTGTTTAAACCAGGTTTGGATCAACCTGATCATGGGAATTACTTGTTTAAACTTATGAACAAAAAGTATTTTTTTTTTCTCTCCAATAGCCTCAGATGTACTGAGTTACATGGATAACTTTTCTGAGTAAAATCCAGAGGTGCTGTTTAACGTCCATTTACATCCAGGATTTATTCAGCAATGTTTTCCACATAACTAAGAAACTGTCTTAGACAATATTGGAGTAATTCTCGGACTTTGTTCAGGTTTGTCATAGTCAGTTTATATTGCCTAGATAGAGCATTGTGACTTCCACTTTAATGTTAATGGAAACATGCACTGAGTTTTGATGTTTTTTGATGTGTGAAATACTGTTTGATGATTTTTAGGGGTTAGCAGCACTTGCTGCTGGAGCCCGATTGCATTTGTACTCATTCATCTTGTAATTCTAATGCTAAAATTAAAACCAGAAACCTCTTGTATCCATTTTTACTTTATGTACTGCTGGGGACACTGCAGCACAATCACACAACAGTCTACAGTCCAGTGCTTAACATGCCTTTGTGAAAATGTGATGTGTAGGAATGCAACAAAAAAAAAGTTTGGACGCTGTGTAAAACGTAAGTAAAATGTGATCATTTGCTAATCCTTTTTGATGTATACTCAACAGAAAACAGTGCAAAGACAATGTATTTGATGTTTGACCTCATCAGCGTCATTGATTTTGGATGGAGCGAAGTTCACCACTTTGTGAACACGTGAGTATATAAATGATACTACTACATAGATTCAGGAACACTTTGGAAAACCATTGTTGCAAACATAGTTCATTTGCAAATGATAGCATTCTGTTTGTATTTATGCTTTACACATGTTTTTTGGAATTGGGGTTGTATAAATGGAGTGGACAAAAAACACCTGATGCAGTCCATAAGAGGTCGAAAAGGGGCATTTGAGCCATGCAGACACATGTTTGTCACCACTTTCAGACTGCACTTTGGAGACAATACACAGTACACTGGCCGTTCATTAATCATGGACAACAGAGGAGGTTTACCCTGCAAAGAAAATCCAAGTATCCAGTCAGTTTGTCAGAATGCTATATCTTCTCAACTCTTGCTACCAGAGTTGAGATATTTGCTCACTAGGACCAAAAACAAAGCATAGCCAAGACTGATGGGGACGTCTTGCCTTGTCTGCAGGTGTTAAGTCATGAACCGAGGAAAAGTCACCAAATCATCAGGATACATAAAAGTCTGAGCAAAATTTTGTGCTCATCCATCTTTTAGATTAAATATTTTGCAGGATGAATGACAGCTAGAGGAAAATTCAGGGTATCATCAAAGGTAGTAGGCTTCGTCCCCTGGGAGTGACGAGAGACAAACTACGTGACGCTTACTGATGCATTATCAGTTTTTCTTAGAGGCAGCGTCTTATGTACTGTTTCCATCAGAACTTCAAACAGTGGTTATCTAAATAGCTGATGTACCCTCTCTTCTCAGATAGGCAGATGTGAAGATGCAAAGGATTCCTTCCCAAGACTGAGAAAAAAAAAGAGACAAAAACATCACTATTGGCATACACATAGAGGGATTTGAAGATGGATTTGGACAGGGATGCAGGCCAACATCTCACAGAGACAGCTCTTGCCTAAGATCTAACCTGGTGTTATGGTCCAAGACTCAGCAGGCTTTGTTTACTTCCTGAATTCACTCGTCAGTGGGAAGAAGCTTTGGATGAGGCTTGCTGTATTAAAGGAAGATGCTTAGTTGCATAAGTGAGAGCCAGGCTCAACAGTGTGGCTGTCAAATAAGTTTTGGAAGTTTGGACTAGTTTACTCAGAAGGTTTGGTGTTCAGGCCAGAAAGAGGGCCCAGAAACAGCCTGTGTCTGCGCATGACCAGAGACTGAATCCATCACATTATGAGTTACTGCATTTATGTCACTGTGATATAACTATAATCACTGTTTTTAGGTCATCACATAATTGCCTGCAGTTAAATCTGCTGTTTGTGACTCCAGTGCAGCAATGATGCCATGTAAAGGGAAAATGCACACTAACAGAAGAAAATGGGGTCCACTGTAGGTGAGGCAGAGTCAGTTTGTCGACACACAGTAGCCTCAATAGACTAGCATGCAATGCAGCCACAAGACACATGAAGTTCTCATGAAGGAGCTGTGGGTGTTTTTTCCCCATGTGTGAAAAACACAAGCTAAGTGCGAAATAATTCTCTCTTTTCTTCACACTCTGTTACAGCTGTTGAAAGGCAGATAACAGTATCTAACAGTGCAAACAGACCTGAGGATTTAGGAACAGTTTAAGCTGTTCCTTAACACACTTTATTGGTGGAATAAATGCAGCTAAATTGGTCATTCCAAGATATTTGTTGGCCATTTGTGCGACAGCCTGTATGATTTCTACTGAGATTAGTAATGAGGACCGTGCTCACTTTATTAGTGTGCACTGGTAAATATCCTCATCTTCACAAGAATGTCCATTAGAATATTACATGTCTTACACTTCGACATTACTGATCCTTCTTTAAAAGCTCCTTCAATCTCAGTTTAAAATGATCCATTCTGAGTTCAGTTGGCAAGGAGCTCCACATTTAGTTTGAATGCTTCTAGTGTTTGATATTGTAACGCTTACATCATTGATACTCCTAAATCAGTGTGAATGTACGAATGCAGAGCTGCAATGTGCAACTATTTCTAAATCAGTTGTCTTGAGTTGTTATTTTGAAATACGTGTCAACATTCACTGGTTCCAGCTACTCACACTCACTCTCCTTACATGGCGTCCATAGTCTTCTATGATTGTCGACTTTATGTATGAACCTTTGGTGTTGCCTTAATAGTCCAGTTGATTGCTCTGTCCAAGCCTAGAAGTCTCTTGAGTGAACCCTGCCCCTCCACACCCCTCTCTTTACAGCCTCTCTCATCTCCAGCACTGCTGACAGTCTGTGACTGTGGAATGCGTTCTGTGTGAAGTGAAAGTATCTAATCCCAGCCAGAAATAGTAATACAAGAGTCAGTGGTGTATGTCTGTGTCACTGGGCCCACCTATAGTATTTTTCACGATTTTCTAAAGTGTTTTCCATGTGTCACAAAAATTTGCAAGAGTTTTGGGGAAACCAGATCTAGGAAAAACTCACCACCATAATTTAACACCACAAATGATGCATGTGTATTATATCACCATAACACCATTTATTATGCATGAAGAGTTGATGAATATTTAAAGGATCAATCCTTGATTTCAGCGGACAAATGTCTCATTTGCACACCAATCTGAAGAATGGGGTAAGAGACCGTAGGGTACCACAGTAATTTACATCCCTCTTTTCTGATGCATTACACTTTTTCCAAAACACAGCATGTCAAAAATCCCAAAGATGGGGTCATTGCAATTTACATGTGGAACAAATGCAGTCTTAAAATGTAATTGTCATAATCAACAATGACAATATTAAATGACAATAAGTATCAAAACCTATGATGTGACATGTTTGTTCAGTTTTCCTGCTTTGGCACTGAGCCAAACTCTGTAATGCCACAGACAGACTACAGCCGAATCACCCAGAAGATCCCAGGATCTCTATGTGTATGATTTCCACAATGTGAGCCACTCTGAGGAGGTGCTGGATGCCCTGAGAGGCTTCTACTCTGAAGGCCTGTTCACAGACATTGCCCTGCAGTGCTCCTCTGGCCAGGTCTTGCACTGCCACAAGGTGGCACTCTGTGCATGCAGCTCATACTTCAGGGTTATGTTCACTGCTGACATGAGGAAGAGGACCAATAGCCTTGTCAGGTATGTGTGAGTGTGTGAAAGAAAGGGAGATGAAGAGGTCATCATGGTTGGATTATGCCAAGCTATAGAACTCATATTAGATGCCCTGCTGCCATCTGCAGGCAATTAGCATCGACCCGCCTTGTGCACCTGTGTCAACCCAATCAAGGACCAATCAAGTGTCTGCTTTGTCTCATTGTATAAGCAATACTAAACACTGTATGGAAATGTGTATGGATGAGTGACTAAAAAGCACTCAGGGCAATGTTAAATCCATGAATAAGTACTATGAAATCATGACAAAATAATAGCAATGGCATAGACAGGAGTATACTGGTTCATATTGTGGTTCACAGCATTGTAAACACCATGTTGGCATTTAATCATCCATTTCAGGACATAGTGCACATTTAATGACAGAGTGATTTAAAGGCTGTCATTCAGATGGACAACCTGGGCTCATGTCCAGTGTTGCTCATATTGGCAAACATCTGCTGAGCTGTACAGTCCTTTAGAGAAACAATGAATGCCCGACCAGCTCCAGCACTGCCATTCTTCATCCTTCCCTGACCTCTGACCTCTCTGTAAGAGAGGAAGAGGAGAGATGAGAGAAAAGATTCTTCAAGGGATCAATAAATCATTAAAAACCATTGAAACTACATGGTGTAGCCAGGGTCTTGCTTTGTGCCAAACCAGATGGTAATAGTTAACAGGGGAGCTGGGTCATGAAGAGAAAGGGCTGCAAGTCACCACAATGGTAAATTTCCCTTTCATATTGTCCCCCATGATGAAATTATTGGGAAGAATGAGGATGACTGATGGTCCATGCACTTGGTGCCACATCACCTGCCGGCCACTCATTTGAAGTCTCTATCCCTTTGAAAGATATACAGTCTGACAGTGAGGAAAGGATAGGCTTCTCATTGTCTTGGTCATCCTTAGATCAGCACGTTCCACACTTCATTACTCTTCCTCTCCTCTCCTCTCCTCCCAGGGTGCCAGTGGTGGAGGTGGAGGTATTATCAGCATTGGTAGACTACATCTACTCCTCCAGACTTACCATAACCCAACTGAACGTGGAGAGTTTGCTGAAGGCCGCTGATCCGCTCCAGTTTGGGGCAGTGAAGAAGGCCTGCGAGGCCTTCCTGGTGCGTCTGCTGGATTTGGACAACTGCCTGGGCATGCTGGCCTTCTCCCAGCTCCATGCATGCCTTACCCTGGAGAAAGAGGCCCACAGGCTGTTAGCAGGCAGGTCAGAGATCAGCTCTCTGTATTTCGTATTATTTTTCAAAATTATAATTTTTAGAATGAAGGCAAATTGAAATCAGAACAGCATTTTTCTGAATTACAGTATTTGCTTTGCATGCCACTGAATAATTTTCCACTGTGCTGTGATCTCAAAAAGGTCATTATGGTGAGGCTCTTCAAAGAAATTTCACACATGAACAAATGAATGCAGACAAAATCTTGCTTGTAGTTGAAATGCTGTTTGCCTGGATATGACAAAGCACCTATTTTAATCTCTCCATCTTTACATATTTTCAAAACTAAATTCCAAAGTGACTCTATTCTCTGTTAAGAAAAAAATCTCCAAGTCATTTAATTTCTGGTACTTTGCTACAGGTTTTACGAGGTGATCAAAGAAGAGGAATTTCTAGAACTGGATCTTGACAGCTTAAGGACTGTTGTAGTGGAGGAGAAAGAGGAAGTGGTGGCAGAGGCAGTGGGCAGGTGGCTGAGCCATGACCCTCTCATTCGAACAGAACCAACACTACTGAGGTGTTGGATACAGTTTTTAGGAATGGGATTAGGCTCTGAGTTTTTTTTTTTTTTTTTTTTTTTGCCGTATCTACAGAGCTTTTTAACCTCTTTTAAGAGTAGCTCTTTTCAGTGAGAAAGGCCTGATAACCGTATAGTACCTACTTGCCAGCACCATACAGCAGACAGAGAAACAGACAAACATCTAACTTGTGAACATAGTGGGGCAATAGCAGCCAAATATTTCCCTCAGGAGTTAATGGAGACCAAACCAGAGCTGAAATGAGAGAATATTGGACTGGCATTCATCAGGTGAACACAAACATGACTACAAATGAATGCTAATGTTGCTCCATAGCTGCCCAGTTTATACATATACATATACCACTGTTTGCTAACATGTTTGTTTGCTCCATATCAGCTTTATAAGGAGATTATATGTGAATGTTGCATTTTCAGCTTATTGCACTGCCTGTAAGTGGCCTAAACTTTTAAGAAGTTAGTAAAGGTTAGTAAAAGTAGCAACACCACAAGGGAAAAACACTGTGGCTGTGTTCAGACTGACATACGCTCTGCATGAAAAAGCGCATCCGTGGCCACTTCATTGATGCAAGAAAATAAAACAAAATAACAACAAAAATGACATGGCGAATTAGGTGGTTCTGGTTCAACAACAGGAGCACAATGTAATACTGCATCTGTGAATCCAGTATGTGCAAGTGCATGTGCCTGGTAGATTACTTTGTGAATGCCATATTTACCTGGTAGTGCTAAAAATGGCTAAAATAAAATGACGGCCACCATGGTAACTGTCGACTCCTGTAAAATCCCTCTGCATAATATTTTAAAAAGATCAAATTGGTTTTCTTGGATGATTTTTTTGTTCTTCCTCAAGACTACCAAACAAACAGCACAGCCCCTCCTCACTGCAATCCCTCACATTATTTTACATGTAGGACTGTTTTCAGTCTCAACACCAACTTACAAGTAAATGCTTTCAACATTTCACATGTATATTAATCAGAAGATGTAGTTATTAAAAGTAAAAGGGCTGATGATGGAGAGGGACCTCCTTTAATACCGTTAGGTTTTTGAGATTTGAATCCTCAAAGTAACGAGTAACAAAAAAGTAAGAAGTATTATTTCTTTCTGCATAATGTAATGTATGGAATGTATAAAAAGTACTTGCTTTATAGTACCTCAAAACTGTTGTGTTCTGTTGTTTCCTTGAGTAAATATACTTGCCCTCCACTACTGCATCAAGTTACTGAACTTAATATGAGACAAAAGTTTCAGCTTTTTTCAATTTTGGCAATGATGTTTAAACTTGGTATGAACTTTTTTTTTTTTTAATGAAATATATAATAAAAATATTCATAACCCCCTCGCAGGTACTACCACTGTTCTGCGGCCTGCTGCGGCTGTGTGTATGTAATGGGAGGCTACAGAGGCAGTTCAGCAATAGCATGGACTGAACTGTTTGATCCACTGAAGAGGAGGTGGATGGCTGCAGCTGATATGGTGCAAGGTGTGTTTCTCCAAGTCTGTCACACGTTTGACATCTCTGCATTGTTTCATGTAGATTTCATATTCAGCTGTCACATGAGCATTTCCAGTTAATATCACAACCAAGACAAGAGTGAAAGTCTTTATTGACTACACAGAATAATTATGTATAAATTGGTTCAAAAGGTTTGAATACGCACCCAGATTACCACAGATAAGACTTTGCAGACTTGACTTTCACTGAATGATGGGTGCCAAACAGTCATGTGAATGCATATCTGAGCAAACAAGCTACACTAACATCAACAGAACAGTGTGTGTTTATTTTCTCTTATAATTATTTTTGGGAAATATACTTATTTGCTTTGTTGCAGAGAGTCAGATGAGAAGATCAATACCACTTTTGTATCTTTCCCACTAGGTTAGCTTAGCATAAAGCTTGGAAACAGAAGGAACCAGCTGGTTCATTGTAAGATATCAAAACGACAGCAAGACTTCAGAAATTACACAAACTACTACTGGATCCCGACTTTAGCCTTATTATCATATATATCATGTATTGATCGGACATACAGCATATGAGAGTGGTATCAATCTTCTAATTTAACTAAGATAGTGAATAAGCCTTGTCAAACTATTTCTATAAACTGACATCATCCTGTCTCCTTTGGCAGGTGTAGGGAATGCCTCGGCGATTGTGTTGGGAAACGACATCTATGTTGCGGGAGGTAATTATGGCTTCAAGGGCAGCTGTAGCTACAACAAGATCCAGAGTTACAAAGTGGACGTTGATCAGTGGAGTATTCTAACCACTTGCCCCCATGCAGGTAGTTATGATATTAAATCTTACTGTGAAATAACCAGCTTCTCGAGGATAAAGAGACAGCTGCTCTTGATTGTGCATGCAGAAAGACGGAGCCCCAAAATAGCTCTTTCTAATTTAGCCTTTGTCGTTCAATCCATCTATATTTACATAAAACTGCTCAAATTGAAACCTTGTTCCTGTCATGTTGTTGCTCCCTGCAGAGTACAGAATGTGCCTGGTGTCTCTGAACAGCAGCCTGTACCTGGTAGGGGGCCGGACCACCCTCGCTGAACGCTTCGACCCAGACACAGAGGAATGGATCCCGCTTGCCAGCATGAGGGAGAGGAGAGTTGAGTGCGGGGCGGTGGCCATGCTGGGCTCTGTGTATGTCACCGGGGGCTACTCCTGCTCTCAAGGAACCTACCTGCAGAGCATGGAGAAATATGACCCTCACACAGATACATGGGACATAGTCGGAGATCTGCCCAAAGCAGCACGTTTGCATGGCTGTAGCTGTGGCACGTAATGGCACGTAGTGTGGAAGGACAGAGATACTGCATCACCACCATATCTTGGAACGACTGTACTGACAACTGGGTGAACTAGTTTAATAGCTCTCAGTTAAGCAGTGATGTACTGGCTGGTTTAAGTTTTTTTGTGGTATATGTGGTCCTCCTTGGGTCTGTCACCTGAACTGCCTCCTCCAGACCAGCAGGGACAACTGGAGAACAACAGGGAGGGGAATGTTTAATGCCCATTTGCATTTATTATTTATTTATTGATCATTACATTTTTTTCAAAGTCTAAGTATAAGAATACCATATACCAACCTGCACGGCTGAAGCTAAGTAATGAACACAGGAGGTCATTGCCTTAAAAACCCGCAACTTTTCTTTTGTACATTTCAGTTTTTGTACAGACTAAAAAAAGGAGTTATAAGGTGTTAATAAGTGAATTTAAAGAGGGACTGGGAGGCAGATTTTGTTACATTTGGACCCAGGCGAGCTGTTTCACCCTCTCTCTAGTCTTTATGCTAAGCTAACCGACTCCTGGCTATAGCTGCATATTAAATGAACAGTTAAGACAGTGGTATCAATCTTCTCATCTAACTTTTGGCAGAATGTAGACAGACAGCTAGACAAAAACTTGAGGCTCTTGGGATTTGCTCAGTGAGGTTTAACTTGAATATAAGATTGTTTCTGCCTCCAGAAAAGCTCCTCCAATATCTGCTTGCCAGTGTCTGGCAAGTGGGTATCCTAAAGCAAGTAACTCCCAATCAATTTAGAGTTTTATCTATTCTGAAAAGGAGGCATTGTGCGTGTGTGTGCATGTGTCTGTGTATGTGTGTGTGTGGAGAGGGGGGGCTGTTTGAGACTTAACAAAGTAAAAGAAAGCGACAGATGAAGACAGATTGACAGGCAGTCCAGCAGATATGGAGGCGGACAGAGACAGACACAGGGGGACACTCTTGGGTCATCTGTGTCTTTCTGCCTCATCCTTATCTGATCTGCTGGATCACAGGAAGTTCTCTCTGTGCAGTTCTCCATTAACCATCACAGAGAAATGATACAAGCCAGAGTAGAGTAATGCCATTTAAATACATCAGAAACTCCTCATGGAGCTAGACCAGCATTTTATTTTGCTTTAGTTTTTGTAACTTTAGCTATATTGTCCATAATTGCTTGGTTGTATATGAACAAATCAACAATGCTGTTTATTACACAATTTTTTTCTTTTTAAATAATTATGCTGGATTAAATTTGATTTTACAGTTCCTCAGTTTAATATTCAAATGACTGCAAGCTCATTTCATTTTGAAAATGATGATTGATGATGGATTGATATGGAAACGGAGCAATTCCATTTGAAATCACCACTGTTGCAAATGGAAAAATTGTATAATACAATCCAATTCAAAGCTTTACTGTCTGTGGTCTTTTAAACTGCAGGCAGAGGGTGTCTTGATCAACCAACTGAGGAGTGACACATATTGTTATGTGGGCATAGCAAATATGGCATTGCCTGCAATAAAGCAAATATGCCTTTGTATATTGTGTGAAACCTTATTATGTATGCACAGAACCCAGTCGGTACTAACATGACAAATGCTTACCCTTTTTAACCAATTACTCTAAAGTCTATGCTCATTGTTCTCTCTGACAATAATGGCCCAGATCTAAATCTCCTTGACCCATTTCATTTCAAGTTCCACTGCTGTGCTCTGAAGGCTGAATACCAGGCTCCTTCTCTGCTGTTTCCCTCAAGTTTGGTGCCCTCTGCAGCACAGTTGGTATGGTTAAAAGTCAGAGTAATGAAGTGAGGTTGCCAGGGGATGGCAGTGTTGCTCTATGCTGAATCTGTGAAAAGACTTGACAGGAAATACAAAGTCTGATGCTTTGCACCTTTTCGCATTTTCTTGCATTTTGAAACCAAATTCAGAGGAGCTTTGCTCTTGACAATAGAGGACATGGACAATTGTAAAATCAATGAAGAGCTGATGGACAAGAGAATCTAGGTGAATTACCTTTGGATGTAGCCTGAGTAAGTGTCCATCCTTCATCGGTTATGTGGTGGAGGGTAAAGCCCCCTTGTCTAAACTGCTTTCACTTGCAGAATTCTGTTTTCCAAACTCTTGAAGGATGGGAAGCATTTAGCATTCACCAAAATCTAACCTTCTCAAAGTCTTTTGTCAAGTTGCCCTTGAGCAAGGCTCTTAACCCTGAGCAGCTCAGCTCATCTGGGTGCTTTATAGGGGTTATTCACTCAGACTCCACCATTGCTATGCAAACCCCCTGCCATTGCAGCACGCCGCAACTAAGAAGCAACCAATGCCATATTGACATATTTCACCCACAAAGGCAAAACAATTCCCACGACAAAGCAATGTTTCAGTTGTGGTATGCTGCCTCTTTACTGCTTGTTTTTGTTGTATCTATTGATTGTAGTGATAATGGCAAGCCATCGTGGTTCAAGAGGATGTAAGGATTGAGGGACTTGAGCATGAGCAGATAAGATGCTAACTGTCTGTAAGTAGAGGTTGATGAAGGCCAAACCTTACTTAATGTCACTGAGAAATGAGGATGGTCATTGGAAACTGACTTTTTTTTTAACTATAGACCACTCACATTTCCTCTGTTCATCTTTCCTCTTGTCAAAGCTCTGCTCAATGCCCTGATCCTTGTTGTTTTCGCCCACTTAAAGCTGATAATGAAATGTATGCACTGGGTGAAGCAGGCGATTAATCAGAGCAGATGTGTATCTAGGTGAGTGCCAGAGCAAGTCTCTGGAGCGCAGAGGCCTGACGGCTCAAACTCCACAGTGGCTTTAGTAGGGAAGCCGAGCCCTCGCCTCTCACCCCATGGCTGTCATTGCCAACATATGTGCCAGCCTGCCTTATTACAATTAATTAGCCGGTGCCGACATGTCCTCACACTTCAGAGACGATCATGTCTCATCTCGGCCAACGAAAAGGCTGCTGGTGGACTGTTGTCATGCTTACTGGCCTGACAAATGTGGGATGACAATTAAGTAGCACAATATAATGGTTTTATCCTTGAAGGAAAGCAAAAGAATTAAAAAGAGACCAGTTGTTGGCAAAGTAAGGTTTGTCCTCATTACAAATTTTGGCCTGATGATATTTTCTGTCCCATATAGTATCCTCATAATATTTCTATAATAATATTACATATTAATTACAGTGATGAACATTACTCATACAGCACCTTTAAAATCAGATTTACAAAGTGCTTTACATGGGAAAGACTGAAACATAGGGAAATACTACTGGTATAGAAAATGAAATAGATTACAATAAACTAAAACAAAAGACCAAGAATGAAAAAAGAAATTAGAAGAGATAAAACACATTACAACCACAAATAATCAATGAGTAAATATAGCATATGACATTAATAGAAGTTTATTTTAGACAGATTGAAGCTATAAAATGTTACAGGGTCTGCAGTGTACTCAACAGAGTGTACTTCACCCTTATCATATTTTATCTCTCATAGCATATCTCTACAATATTCCTGATATCTTTATCTGATGTTACACACAATTTATGGTTCCATTTTTCTAAAATGTGTCTGTTTACAACAATTCATCTTCCTGAGGGCTACACCAATAGTCTGTAAGTGTTAGACTAAATATTCTCATAACGTTGCTTGTTTTATGCCTTAAGATTAATTGCAGCTTTGAAGTTGGATGTCATTCAGTCCACTCTGCTCATCACACAGACTCGGACTTTCCAGGAGTTGGCAGGAGCGGATGGCATTGTTTCGTTGATTAGTTGAAATGGAAATGATGACAAAACCAGTGTTTGGTTCACTGCGTACGACCTGATGTACATACAGCATTGTTTGCTTCCTGAGATGTCCAGTGTTCACAGATGGAAACCTGACTTGTGAGTATTTGATTAAAAATGACCTCTGTGTTATATCATAGTGTTAATGTGTGAGCATGAGCATGTCTACACCTCTTCTAAATTATGCTGTACCGGGAAAATCCTTGCATTGATCTGAGGTGTGTTGAAGAAAAGAAGATTATAAGATTAGATTTTTTTAAATTGAAAGCTAATCAGGTATTATACATACCTGGGGAAAACAATAACAGTTGTTAGAGCATGTGTGCAGAAAATCTAAAATGCTCCACAAAAGTGAGATATTGCTTTAAAGTCTCTGATATTGCAGATGAGGGCTGTCTATACTGTAGCATGGCAGCACAATGGCAGCAGTAACGCACCTCAGAATGTCCACATTGTATTGTTACAGTACTGCAGGACTTTCAGAATGACGTGGGGAGAAAAACAGGAGAAAAAAAATGAAATGACGCAAGGAGGATTTGCGAAGGTCATATGCTCCAGACTTCTCAAACATCAGCAGCACAGGTTATGAGATACCCCATGCGCTTCATCGTCCTCAGTCAAAGATAAGCTCCCCGTGCAGTGGCTGCCCTGAAAGATCTCAAATCACAGCTGGACCACACAGACTCAGCTGAGAAGCCAGAGAATGGCGGTGAGCATTGTCATTAGTGTCATACTGTAAATCTTCACAACATCTCTACTAGATGATCAAAGAAATACATTCAGGCTTCTGGCTTTTCTTCTTGCCCCTGCTGACCCCCACCCCTCACTCGCTGTCATCATCCAGAAGTCAGAATGATGCATTGCTTTTCGATAGGGAAAACAATGTGTTTCTAAAGGACGTGTGGGAACTGAAAATATCTTTAGATTTCTGGTACAAAGCAGGTATTTGCCTTAATTTTGTTTGGCTTAACACGGAGCAGGGAGACGTTACCAGTTCTGCAGGGCAGCATCAAATGATAAAGTTATTTCTTCTCATGTCTCCTATCACACTGCATTAAATAAATTAAGGTAGCGGCAGTCTTCCTTTTCCCTTCATTTCCTTCTCTGCAGGCTGTCATTTACTCTCTGCTCATCTGTACCTCTATGAACTCATAATCACTGTCACTCAAGACATCTCCATCATCACACACACACACACACGCACACACGCACACACACACACACACACACACACACACACACACACACACACACCATGTTTCCATCACTTCAGAGGACATTACACTGACTTACATTCAAAACCAGAACCACGCTACTTGCCTCAACTTAAATTTAAGCCAAGTCTTCACCCTAAAATATAACGATTTATATTATGGGGACATGCATTTTATCCCCAAAAGGAAGGCGAGTCCCCACAATGTGACTTTGTAAACAGAGTAATGTCAATACATTAATAATACACGTCAACACAGACACATCCACTCAAACACATCTCTATCTTATGGTACTCTTACAGTGTTTGCAATGCAAAAGCCATGCTGTTAGCTCAAAAGTACCACTTGAACTGACTGGTTTTAACATTTCTACATACTTAACCTCAAACTAAACAAAGAACTCCCCAGGTATGATGATATAATAAATAAATCATGTCATGTCCAGTTAAGGCCTTGCTAATGTCCTTACATTTACAGCACATCATAATACTGTCCACACCTTGGAGCCAGCAAGTATCAACCTACTTGCTCAGCAGCATCGTACACAACGTGACATGTGATATACTGAGTAAGGCCCAGCTCACCAGTTACTGCTTAATTTGTATTTAAGGTCACCTGTTAAATGCAAAGTCTAATTATGTTTTTGGTCAACTGAATTTCCATTTTCTGGCCTCAGTGGACAATAAAGACATTCAAATGTCAAAGTTCTGCGTGTTAATTTTGTTATTTCCTGTTTTATGTTGTAAGTTTACCTCACCTGTTATCTTTTGCTTTACTTCCTGTGTCTTCCCACCCTTGTGATTGATTTGTGTCACCTGCTCCTCATTTTTTTCACCTCATGTCTCTCCTCCCAGTGTATTTAAATCAGTATGTTTCCATCAGTCTTTGTCAGTTTGTCTTTATGTCTTTTATGTCATGTGCACCTGCCTCTGTGAGTGTTTCCCTGTTCTCCATGTAACTTTGGAGTTCTGCTTTGTTTTGCACTGGACTTATGGACTTATGCTTCCTTGCTAGATTTATTTGCCTGTTTGGACTTTTTACTTCGGCTTTGACCCTCACTTACCTCACCATATGTCTTGATTTTGTTTGTCACCGATCTTAATATATTTAGAAAATTGCACCAGCTCTGCATTTTGGGTCCAATCATTGCACATTACAACATTAAAACCTCAACTTA
Organism: Chaetodon trifasciatus; assembly: GCA_037975065.1. Lineage (NCBI taxonomy): Eukaryota > Metazoa > Chordata > Actinopteri > Chaetodontiformes > Chaetodontidae > Chaetodon > Chaetodon trifasciatus. The sequence goes on along the minus strand of JBBMOE010000001.1, from coordinate 26,629,323 downwards.
CAGTGTGCTTTGGCTGGCAACCCATTGCTGGCCAAGAATACTGATGTTTCAGCAAAATTCTGCATTACGTTAAATTACATTTTTCTCGAATGTTTTTGCGATGCATGTTTTTAACAGACTGATCTTTACACAAAATAGTGTTTAAAAATGGCAGCTATGGCATGGTTAAGTTTATTGATGACCTTGCTGGCTTGTTTGTTCCAATAAGCTGAAAACACAAAATTAGGAGTTTGTCAAAGCCTTTATGTTAACAGCTGCCTGCTGTGATTGTTACAAAATGGATGACTGCTGCAAGACTGAACCAAAACAGAAAATTTGAAGGCCGTAAAAACGAAGCACTGATGCTAAAACACTCTGTAGAGCCGAGGGGATCTGCTGAGTCCAGTGTTAATTCTCTGTGGGCAACTACAGTATAACACTTGATTGAAGTAAGGGAAGGATCATGGCTATGGTACAAAAAAAAAAAAAAAAAAGATGCTCCAGTTTCCCTCAGTAAAATCGAACTTGCTCAAGCCCATACACCACCCTGACCTCCACACCATTGCATTTAACCTCACTACATATAATTCCTGCATTAGCACTGAAAACTGGTATAAATATTAAACATAAATTGTGATGTGCGGAATTGAATGCAATTCCTGGGGATACTGGGCTGACCCAGGAGAGGAGTTTAAAGATATCCCTTCAGCTAATTGTAAGATCCTGCACTACATAGCTATAGCTGTCTGCTAGCACTGTTCTTGTTGTATAGCACTGAGGTAATTAAATCTAATTATGTGTAAACATTGCTGCTGCATGGATTATTTTTTCCCATTACATAGTATGGGTAAACATGTTGCTGTATAAGCTGTACTTCAACTGATGTTAGTCATTTTTTAGTTTCCTAGCCCAAGAGCTGAAAAGGCCCTGAAACTAACACTGCTGTGCTGCATAGGTTGTCATGGCTTTTTAAGTTACCTTTGGCTGTTGAAAGATCAAAGAAGCTATCTCAACCCACAGCATTGGACAATATATTGTAACATGATGCATACTGACAACAATTTTGCAATACATACATTTTTATAATCCTGTCTTCAGTTTTACTTATTTAAAAAGGACATCACATTAGAGTGATTTCATGTGAAAAAGCCATATACCATTAGATACTGTCACACTGGGTAAAAACATGATATATTCTATATTGCACAGTCCTGTAATTTAAGCATAAAACCATTGAAGAGGTCTTCAGACTGAAGCCCACAGAGCTTGACATCAAGCAGGACAAGGCCCCATGGGAGATGTGCAACCAAGGGAACTCTTCCACAAGTGGAAGTAACCAAGCAGAACCACTGAACAGGTTGGCGACATTGTCATTCTTCAACAGTTCTGTTGCTTGCTGTCACCAGAGGTCAGAGTATGGGTCAGTGAACATGATCAAGAGGTGGGTAACACAGTTACAAAATGGTGGAGACCTACCTTCAAACAGACACCAATACCTTCTTCTGTGAGACCCAGGTGAACGCCACTGGAGCCACAGGAAAGCCTAGCAGGTATGCGAGGTGGCCCAATGTGGAAGATAACGTGATAACGTGCCCTCTCGGGTGCCCTTCCATTGGAGAATATGTGATAAAGTACCATATAGGCTGCCTTACATGCTAGAAAAGGGTTTCACCATAAACGCATCACAACTTTCTGTGTACTGGTGCCCCACTACATTCAGCCAGTGCCCTTTTTATTTATTTTTTCCTTCCTGCCCTCAGACCACCTCAGTCCTCCACAGGTCCCAGGAGCAGGGTTGGGTTGCACCAATTTGAAAATCCATTACTAAGTTTGTGCCTAAAGTCCTTCCTAATTTCTTAAAAATTTAGTTTATTTATTTCAATAATAACAATGCAGAAAATGACTGTAATGTGAAAGGGATCGCTCATAGTGATGGCTCTAAACAGAAATTACCAGCTGACTCTGCAGCTCCCCTCAGCTTTATGAAGCCTTGTAGTGACTTTCAGCTCATTGTTCAGCTGTCTGATCTGCAACCCCTGTTTTGGGTCACCCTCACCACTCTTGTTCTTTTTGGCTATAGCAGGCAGCTGTTTTTAGTAAAAAAAACTCCAAAATCCCACCACATACTGCCTCCTCAGCACCAAATGGCAGACAAACTCAGTTAGCAGATTGTGACTAGCTGGTGAGCACAGTGGAGCATTTTCACCAGTTAAAGAGCCAGATATTTCCCTCAGGCATTGGTGCAGACCAAAAACAGAGCTAAAGGAAAATGATTATTGGACTTGCGTTTGTCTCATGGCCAGAAACATGACTACAAATAATAATAATAATAATAATAATAATAATAATGATAATAATAATAATAATCATCATCATTTATGAAACTCAACTTCTAATACTTTGTAAATGTGTTAATTGATTTTGCTTATATTATATTCATTAACTTCTTTCTGCTTTATCTATATCAGCATGCATGGAGAAAGTGCACTTTAGAATGAGTGGGGAAGTATCCACAAGTCTGTGTTGTGACAGCTGTTGTACTCCAGTTCTGTGTAAATCTCCATTAGGAAAGTCTTAGATTATGAGGGTTAAGTATGAACTTACAAAGATATGATGCAACTTGCTCCTGGTCTTAAAAATAAGACAACACATTCCTCTGGAGCTTCCTACCACTGCTCTGATGGCAGGTTGTTGGCAAATAAATGGGCCTGATGTATTTCCCTCAGAGAACTGGGCACCATTGCATGAAAAACTGAGAGAAGAATCTCCATCATTACACAATTGTTTTGTTCAGGCTGTAGGTGAGAAAGATGCGTCTGTATATTGGCTCATGTCTACAGAGAATTCCTCTGACACCCTGCAGTTACAGGCCCTCATGCCACCACGCAAACGCGTCTCAGGAGAGGCCAGGTTTCTCCAACCTTAATAGAAAAAGTTCTCTCTAGCTCAGAATCAATTTCAACAGCTTACGTGGGTGACACTGTCATCTTCAGAAACTCTTGGCAAGAGCACTCATTCACATGGAGGACATCTTGCAAAAGATCAAACTGTCAGGTCTGGCCATAAATCCAGAAAAGTTCTTTGTGGGAGTTCAAAGTTGCATTTGGATCCTGAGAAAGTGTTTTCAGACAACAGGACAAAATGGAGGCAACCAGGGTGGCACATAAAACCAGCTGACAGTTACGGATGTTTTTGGCCCTGGTGGGCTGGTTTTGCCTTTTCTTTTTTTTTCTTTCTTTTTTTTTTTTTAATTCACTGCCCTTTTGTCTCAGCACTACCAATAAAACCAAGCTGGCCTGGGGTGAAGAGCAGGAGAAGGCATTCATGGATGTAACAGAGGTCCCTGCATTGAATCTGTCCTTCTGAGCCTCAACTTTGATCTGCCCCTCTACAGCCAAGCAGATGCCCCTGGTAAAAGTAGAGTCCGTTTGCTGCTTTTTGTAGAATTTCTCTGCTTTCATGCATCGCATTTATTCTGAAAACAAGCACAAAATGTTGACAGACAGTGACCTTTTCGGAGAGTGTAAATTTGTTTGTTCTCGTTCTTTGATAACTCTCAGCCCTATGTTAAAAGCTCATGAAAAGTGATACTCCAACCATGTATTGTGGACATTTTTTTTGGCTGGATTTACCTATAAAAGCCTATAAACTAACTCTAACTTAGGTAAGAGGGATGCAATTACACTTGGTGGTAAATTTTCTTTTTTTTTTTCTTCTGGAGTTGCTAATAATATGAGCTTGATTGTCAGACTTGTCAGCTAGTAGTGATGGACTTCTGTCAACAGATAAAATGATCATCACAGCGACACATGCAGTGGGGCATTACATGGATCCTTCATGTCCATGAAAGAAAGGAGAGTGGACTCCAACCTGGAGTATTGTGAGTCAGATACACCCTCCCTCTCACTCTCTCTCTCTCTCTCTGTGCCCTGGTTTCTTTCCCGGTGGTTAAATGTGTCTCTCTGGCCGTCTGTGTGTGTTTAACTCCTTCGCAAGAACGCAGCAAGCAAGTCATATTGCTGCAGGTTGTTTTCTGAAGCTGCTGTGTTACAGTGTGCTGTTTACATGGACAAAGTTGCATGGACAGAGCCTGCAGGGCTCTGAGTAATTTGGATTTTCTTCAGTATTGCATTTATTGGTTGTGCAGTCACCTGTTGATCTGTGCAGAAGGTCTGCTTGTGAGAAATTTCTTCGTTAGTGTTTTCTTTCAAGCTGTGCTGCATAAGTTACACACTGCAGGCCTCGCAGGCTAACCATCAAAGTCCACCAGGCCACTGGAACTAATGGCGGTCATTCCAGACAATGTTAACGATTCTAACAGAAGAGCCACAGCACGTTTCAGAGCGTCCCTCAGCTCTGCTCTGTGGAGAATACGTGCTGTGTTTATTTTTGACAGAAGCTGTGTCAAGTGCCACAGAGCAAATTAAGCCAGGAAGGAAGTCAGACAGAGGAACACCATAGAGAATCTGGTCAGTTTTCAAAATAAAAACACTGTGCAGACTCCTGATTATATATGAACAATAAACACAATAAAAACAGACAAAAAGGAATCCATTTTACTATAGCATATTTAACTGTGGCAGAAGCCCAAATATCAAGGAAAAATGACCAACTCTACCAAACCTGAGCAGTCAACATAATAACGCTCCACTTCTGGTACGCTGTGAGTGGGGCATGAGCCGTGCAGAGGACAGAACAAAATTGCTCAGCAGCTGGAACGCAACGGCACTGTGCTCGGTGAATCTCTGGGTAAGAATGTAGACATGTTTGATATAGGCATTGATACCTTTTGATAGGAACATGTATTTTAGTGACCAGTGATCCAAGCAGAAGTAAGTAGCTTCTTTTCACTGCCTTGCTTGATCTTGACCATGATGGACAGTTAGGGAAGAGATGCTCAGATTTACCTAAACAAATGAGAATTGTGAGAATTGTGGAACATACCGTTTGTCAGTACATTTACTTAAGTAGAGTGCAATTTTGAATTTACTAATCCTTTTTCTGCCACTTGCACTTCTGCTTTTCTGCATTTTAGATAGTGGAGTTAGCAGTTACATTGCTTTAAATACTAACTCAAGTGCATTTACAGCAATGTTTATCAGTGTGCACCATCCCTGAACCATACACCTAAATGCACATATATATATTCACTCAGTACACATCAAAATACACTTTACATATTAATGCACCAGTAATAATGATCTAATCTAATACATAATAATATGATGGGAGCCATTTAATACCTTTTAATTTTACCTTCAATTTTAATATTTTAAATATTAAAAGTAAAAGTAAATACCTCTAACCCTAAATCAGATTAAAAACTTCCTTCACTGTGTGCGCCTGTGCGTTGCATGTGATTTGATATCATAATATGTCATTAATGTGGGTGGCAGGTCAGTTCTGATGGCTCATTGTTGGGGAGCAATGTGAATTTCAGGCTCTTTTCTTTAGTAAAGTTGCAAATGCTGAGATGACACAACACGCATGGATTTGCTCTTTTCAGGTATTTAACTGGGGATGTTAAACAGAGGATACAGTGTAGAGATCTTAATCCTGAAAGTCAAAGCTGCCATAAGCAAAGTCAAAGCACCTCCAGGGATTCGCGAAGAGCAGCTCCACCTCTCCTCATCGTCACCTTAAACTTCATTTTCAACCTCCCTCTACAGGCCTCTCACCAACACAGACGGTATGTTCATGCGTCACTCCAAATGACCTGGTCTGAAGCCCGAAGCACTGCAGGGGGCACCATACTGACCCGGACACCTTTAGAAATGAATTTGATGCAGAGTCCATGCAGTTACCAAGCACTCTGTTGGATTGGTGGCCAAAGGAACAAAAATGATATAATGTCTGGATGGAATTGGTCTGGAGAAGAAAGCAGCTTTACTCACTGGAATGGCAACAACAATCAACCTGATATCTACCTTGAAAATGAGAATTGTGACGTGATGGGAAGGAAATTTTGGAATAATTTGCCATGTGATGGCTGAAAGGCGTTTCTGTGTAATGAAGATGATCCAATCTTAGTGAGAGAGAACGAAACATGGAGGGAGGCTCTGGAACACTGACCTCTCGCACATGGACTTCGGAGGCCACATCATGGCAGACAGAGGCGACGTGGATAGGTATATGTTTCCTGGCAGGAAACTGGCAGTGGGTGAACGGAATCTCTCTGTGGGAACAACTGTCTGCCTGCACTGCAATCAGGATGTACTCTGGGACAGTGTTGAAGAACTTTTGCCACTCATGGACTGTTTTTTGCTCTTTTAGGAACATGTAGTTCAGAGCCTGCTTATGTAAATGCATGTTTTATTAGTCAATATTTGAGCTATATTCTGTATCTGTGCTCATGTTTGATGAGGGAAGCTTTGCTCCTCCTTTGTCTTTTGTCACAGCTCTGTGAGGTCTTTGTCCCGATTAACCTTGGTACGTCTGAAACAAATTCTGCTCTTTCCACAGATGTCATGCAGCAATTGATGATATTTCTATAAACTAATGAGAAAAAAATATGCTTTTTGAAAACAAAAGTAACTGAACACTGCAACTCAAAAATAAAACCTAACCCAGCATCCAGCTAGATTTTCTTCAGTGCTTTCAGCTGCATCTCATGGTCTCAGCTGATGGCGTTGCCATGGAGATGGATATGTTGTCAGATGTTTTTGGTGTTCATTCAGTGTCTTGTCAAGATTGTTGCCAGAGAAAAAGCTACTAAGTGGACAGTGAATTAAGATTTTTTGTCCAAGTTCATGAATCTACTTTCATCCTCAAATTATACACAAAAAGCTAACTGAGCAGAGGGAATCATAGGGATGTTCCTTAAACAGATGGGGGTGTGCCGGTATGATTATCTTCACAGTATCATAATACAGCTGTGGATACTGAGTGAATAGCTCACAAAAAGTACAGTTTCCTTGGGAAACTGGAGAACATACTTTGCTGAAGGCAGGACTTTGTGCCTGTTATGCTAGAAATGAGTTTAGGACTGTTGAGGCAGTTACTCATGGAAGAACGTATTATCTCTGTAATTTATGATGACACTGAACATGTCAGCCAGATTTAGACTGAATGCATGACAGAGACCAAACACTGACAGATGTCAATGAATTAGCTACAGACATTTTTATCTTGGTCAGACTTGAATGTGATATTAAGAATGAGCAAAGGTTAACATCTTTCAATTCATTTTGACATGAAATGCAGCACTGGCAGGGGTATTTTTAGTCATCCACTGGTGATATTTCAGTTAGACTCTGGTCCAGATTGTAATAATTTAACAACTACCACATGGATTTCCATAAAATTGTTTGTAGACCTTCCTGGTTCCCAGAGGATGAAATGAAATGTCTCAGCAGCCAACAGATAGTTTGCCATGAAATGCTGTCCGCCTTCAGGATGAACTGTAAGCACCATGAGGTCTTCATTTGATCAATACTTTGGTTTAGCTGCAAAACTAATGACATATCAGCCTCAGCTGCACTTTGAGTTAATTAGCAAATGTTACCAACACACTAAGCTAAGATGATTAACATGATGAATATTACCTGCTTAACAACAGCGTGTTCATGTTGTGATCGTCCTTGTCCCTAATTACGATCCTCACAGAGCCTCGAGCATGGTTAAGGGCTCCTGCTCTTGTTTTATATGGAATCATTTCAGAGACTTCAAGGATTCACTGCGAAACACATGAATATCTGCAACATATCATTGAGTTTTGAACATGCTGCACTATCCTGTGGCACGATCACGCAGCCAGGCGATAGCTGCAGCACTTCATCATATGATAGCAGTTCATGTAACACTTCATGTAAGTGATGTAACTCCGTACCTGACCACGGATCATTTATTTAACAGGATCTCATCCCCTGTCATTATTGCTAATAATGAAAGCGAAGTGCAAAAAACACAGTGCATTGAATGTTCATGTTCAGAGATTTCCCCCAGTGATGCTCAGTAGTACCTTAGGACAGCCATCGGCCAACAGTGAAAATTCACCTTACTGATTCATACAAGACCATCTAAGAGAGCTTTCTCTTTTGAGTGAGCCTGTGTGTAAGTGATGCCCTACATAACTGCACCCCTCACCTTTTCTGTCATTTTACAGGACAGGCTTACCTGGAAGGCCCTGTTTAACAGTGAAAGGCGCACACAATCCTATTTGAAGCCTGCTCTGTGGATTTAGCCACTTTTTAAATTCAAATCACTCACACCACAGTGTCAGGACAAGGGGAGGGTGGGAAGGGGAAGGTGGACTTAATATAAAACCCAAATCCCATTAGAGATGGACCGCAGGAAAATGAGGGGTTGGCAATGTGTCGCCTTACCAGAGGATGTGAAGAGAGAACTCTTTGATGGGGGTCAGAGATGATGTCCCTTATTGCAGGTTTTTTCCTTTTTTTGTTTTCCCGTTTCTACCCATCAAACTGGAAATCGCCAGAAGTGAAATGTATCATTACAGGATCTGTGTTCGCAGAGGAGCGAGGCTAGAAGGAGTAGGTGACTTATCCGCCACAGATGTAGGTCTTTGGGGTAATAAGGCATGCATGAGAAGCTGTTTCCCTCCTCTGAATGGGGTATCCATGTCGCTTGGTCCCTGTGTAGCCTGCAGACTCTCCGAAGTGGTCGACTTAGCTTGGCCTTCTTGTATAATTAGTCTCCTGAACCATGTAGGGTGTGTTTCTCGTTGGCTCACCTCCTCTACTTTCACTTATACCTGTTCATCTCTCTCTCTCTCTCTCTCTCTCTGACTATCCTCTTATTCTCTTAAGACCACACACACACACGCATGCACGCACGTACACACACACACACCAGAAGGAGTCATTGTCAAAAGCTACTGACCTTCGTGAGATAATGAAACAGCTGCTTCTGTAGATGTTGTTCAGCGTTAAACTAGCTCTATTTCCTTTTCAGCAAGCGTTCATACAAAACTGACCCTGGACTGTAACTCCCTCTGACAATTAAACAAGACTGAGGGCCAATCCACACGGAAAGCATTTCCACATGCATTTTTGACGTCTGTCACTCGCCTGTCTTACACAACACGCTCTTACACTACACGACACGCTTCCATTTTATCAAATGTATCAATTCACACCGACTCTGGGACATGCGTGGGGTGATTTCAACAGCTGTCTGTGGCAATAGCGCATCATTAAGCATGCAAGAGAAAAAATGCATGGAAAGAAAGAGCTTAAAAAGTTGCATTCCCAGGAAAATTTTACATACTTGCACCTCCTTGCAAATCTTTTCAACAAGGAGAGTTTCATCTCCATCCAAGCTCTTACTGTCTGTCACCTGACATAGTCTATGCAAAAGAATTAGCTGCAAAACTGCTATATCTAGAGCCCTTTCTGCAAAATACTCCCTCCCTCTTTGCAGCTCTACAGATGTGACTGTTAGTACAGAAGAAGACAGAAATCAGATGGTTAAGGCAATGAGATTTTACTGACATCTGGCAAGCAAATGTTACACACACAGTCACACATCACACTTATCCATCTCCTGTAGATCTTATGCTTTGACCTGTAATTAGACCCAGTGTCTCTCTGACACCTCTGACAATCACCCGAGAGCTGAAGCAACAAAAGAAGACACACACACAAAAAACCCCCCAACACAATTTACCAGAGAGGTAAAAGCAAGCATGCAACCTGGAGGTCATTAGGTTCAAATTCGACGATTGGCAGGGAAAAACCTCTGCGTAGGAAGTGAATGAGTCAGTCTCTGACCTTCGTCAAAGCTACCAATCAGGTGCCTTTAAGCAAGGCCCTTTAACCCCCATCTTTGCCATGGAGCAACAATAGGAGACATTTTTGGACTCTGCAGCTCACACACGTGGGTGTATGTTTGAATATACAACAGTTCAGTACAGAAAAATAATATTTGTGCTAAGTCAAGCCTCCATGAATGCATGAACACTAAAAACAACAGTCATGTGTATTAGAAAAGTGTTGCTCAGTGTGCTATATAACAGCGATTAGCCATCCTAGATTAGCTAAAGAGCACCACTCCCTTGGTCACATTTCCTCCATGCTCCAGTACGACTGAGATTGTTCCTAAGTTGAGAGAAAATGAAGAAATAAATGACTGAGACATGGGAGGGAAGGAGGGCAGCCTGGCTTTGCTTGCCCGCCTTGTTAAAGGAAAGAATAATTACTGGAGCATTACACAGTAATGCATCAAATGATCATGTCAGTTTTGACTGTGCATGGCGAATGATTAACAAGCTAGAAGAGCTGTCTCGCGGTCTGAAATGGCCACGGGGCATAAAGGGACTTCACTTTTCAGGGTTGTACTTTTCCTTAAAGGTAGTAACATTTTCAAAAAAAAATGTCTGTGTTGCTGCTCTCATCGATGTGAGCTCTGCTGTGTTACCAGGACAGAATGGTGCAACAATTACTCAAGATACCAAAAGTATATCTGTCTTCATTAGTTGAAAAGCAATGTCTGTGTATGTGCTACATAGCTATTTTTTCTTTTTTGTTTTGTCCATAGGGCTAAAATTTATCCAGTCTGCCTTTCTTTTATACAATGTTTATGGATTTCTCCCCTTTCGGGCTACACCTGAGAAGAATTTTTCCAAAGTACAATAAAAACAGTACTGACAGATTATTAGGAAATGAAGGGTCATGGGGTCAGAGGGTCAGCCTCTCTGTCACTGCTCTGGTAGTTCTTCTGCTGTGATATGTGTTTAAAGATAAAATAAAACGTCACTCAAAGAGACTTTAATCAGGAACAGGGAATACATCTCTAAATCTACGCTAATGTTGCTCCCTGTCTGTTAGATATGCAAGTAAGCAACTGTTTGCTAACATGTTAAGAATATGGTGAAAACAACAACAACAATAATTATTAAATGTTCAAGTAAATGTTCCATTTTTTGGTATATATTTTTTTAAATGTGGCGAAACATAATGACTGAAATTTATTCCAGGCGGCTGCGCCACCTATTGTGGGGACCACTGCTCTAGTCCATACATTTTAGATTTCTTTTGAAAGAAAATAACAAAAACAAAACAAAAACAAAAAACACACAGCTGAAGACCTGAATAGTTCATATTAGCAGTGAAAACTGAACACACAAACACACACACACACAACACCACAAACAGAATCTCAAAGACACCACTGTGCCGCAGACACAGTTTTCACAAACAGTCCTAAATGGGCGCTGTGTAAAACATAAATAAAACAGAAGAATTGTTTTTATGTAATTGAATGTGACAATTTCCCAATCCTTTTTGACATATACTCAATTGAAAACATTGGCACAGTCGTTCATTGGCAAGGATGGAACGAGGTTCACCACTTTGTGACCACATGATTGGACAAAGGAGATTACTACAGGGGCTCAGGAACACTTTGTGAAACTGTTGTCAGTAAACACAGTTAATTTGCAAATGATTACATTATGTTTGTATTTGTGTTTTCACAGTGTGCCAACTTTTTTCCCAAGGAATCTCATATCTGATATTTATGTTGCATCTTTTCAGCGAATCCATCTTCACTCTCTGTAATCATAATCATAACTCCACCACAGCCCAAATGACAAACCATCCAGTCATAGAACATATTACATTTATAACTGGAGTTCCCGCAAGTGGTAAATGTTCCCTCAGCTGGACTTATATAATGTATTTAAAGCACGGAATCCTATCTTACTTCTTTAATTAATTCCATAAATCATTATTAATAACCTTTAAAGCCCCCCATCTGCATGGTTATAATCACCATAGTCAATCTTTGGTGTCAGGTTTGATTGCCAATCCGTGTCCTTCTCTAATTGACCTTGTCCAGTGAGGGAAGAGCAGACAATATTGCATTTTCCCACTGGTGCCCCTCTCATTTCTACTCCAAATGAAGACTGCTCCCAGTTTGTTTAGCAGATTGAATTCCTTCACTTTATCCTTTAAACAGCTGACGCACATGCTACTTCAATTTAAAGTTATTGAATGTGCAAAGTCCTGACCAGCATCCAGTAAAAACAGATGGAAAAAGTTGTCATCTTAACACTGTTTTTGTTGAATTGAGTGATATCTGTAATTGAGCTGTATGTGGTGAAGTAATGCATATACCAACATATGTTTGAAGGTAGTGTCACAGCTGCATTGCTGGCTGTACTACCAAATGTTGTAGTGACAGTAATTGTGAATGGCTCCACAGACTAAATGTACTCAGATAAAAAAAAAAACAAAACAAAACTGAAGGTAAGGAAATCTAAACTCGTTAAAGAAAGCTTAATTGGTCAGTATTAATTCAATCTATTCCCCAGTGTTTTTTTTTTTTTTTTTTTTTAAAGAAGTTTAATATTAAGTTTTCCAACATTTAACTTTTGCCACAGCGCCCTGTGCTTTCAGAAAATGAATGCAAAGATTTCTTTAATATTCTTGCACAAGTTATAAGGCCACAGACCCTTATTTTTCTCTATTATACCATTTATAACCCTGTCTCCTTCTAAATATGTTTACTAATATACCTCCGCAAATATGTTTTAGTGCAAATATAATTCCTGCTATTAATACGTTCACTGGCAATGTTCTTCTGTCCCAGGAAGTGTGACATCTTCGGACTGCACAGAGTACACAGGGAGAAGTTGGAGTCAGCTCTCTCAAACGCCGTCAGTCAATATCTTTCGGCCTTTCAACTCTGCAAAGTTTGTTCCTCTTTCTGGAAAAGGGCTGCATAAATAAATTATCTTTATGATTAGGATGTTGCTGCTGATGATTATTATGATGGTATTATTATTATCATTAGAAGTAGTGGTAGTAAACAACTAACTGTTTTGAGTTCCCTGAACATACCACGAAATCGTAAATATCTGCCAGAGTTACTAGATGTGTATATTGTGGGAAAAACCAATAAAACACAGTGAGCAGTTAGTAAATCTGTTCAATGTTTATCTGTTATTTTGATAAGAAATATCCACCAGGCAGCAGTACATTTAAGCTGTAAGTACATTTAAGCTGACAACTTGCTGTACATACCAGATTGTTGGTGTACAAACAGAAGTATATGATAACATTACCTTCGCTAATTACTTGCAATGTACGTGTTACATGATTTAAAAGCTGTTGCATGAGTTGTCACAACATTAAAACATGACCAACCTCCACAAATGAAAGCACATCCCACCATATTGAACAAAACAATAACCAAGTAAAAGCAACTGAGCAGTGAACTGTGGTTTGTTGCACAGGTTGAGAGTGATTGTGGCCAGCCAGAGCTATCTGCTGTAGGGTTGTGACCCAGTTTTGTGTTTATGATCTGAAACCTACAGTAACTGTGAATAAAAAAATGTACAGCTGCAGAGGGAGGAGTAGAGAAGGTAGGTAGAAGGCGTAACACTGTAGCTGTATTCCTGATATAACACAATTTTCTAAATTGTAGAGAGCTTTGTCAGATCCTTATTTTGCTGGGATTGTTAACACTGTCCCTTGGGGCTTGCCATACAGTTGCAGGTATGGCCCCAAGGCATAAGTCAGCAACCTGGACCAAATCTCAGAGAACACTGGTGGAAACTGTGTGGTTGCAGAATAGTGGAAACACAGGGAAAGTAAAATCCAATCAGCATTTTAGTGGAGAGGGATGCTGTCCACCTCGCCTGTGTCTGTGAGTCTACTCATCAGGTGTTTCATGGTGAGAAATATGGTGAACCTTCACCTTCGGTCTAATGGGGATGTTATTCGCATTTTCAGATAAGCTTACTTTATGAACTGTTGCCTGCAGGTTGCTAGAAACTCAAAGAGCTTTTAAACAATAAATATCTAAACCAGAGGGTGTCTGATCAGCACTGGACCCCCTAAATTATTCACGCTACCTCACACTTTTGTGGCGTTCCTGATTGCTGGAACTGACTGTGCGCATTGAAACAATATAACATTTGATTCATACTGACAACTGAAATGGAGCCAAAGTTTGGTAAAAGGATCATCCCTGCTCCCCGTATTTACTCTTGATCATTTGATTTACTGCACAATGCCATAGAAGTTTAAGTGAGGCTGCTCTTTGTGGCCTTTTTAATTCCTTACCTTGTCAAAAACTATGCTAAACAAAATAACTTTTCAAAAGTGACCCAATAACACACATACATAAGCACGGACACACCCACCCACCCACACACACACACACACACACACACACACACACACACACACACACACACACACACACACACACACACACACA
>JBBMOE010000001.1:26343910-26610349 GCA_037975065.1 Chaetodon trifasciatus | reverse complement strand
ACTGTCGTTAGAGTGTTGAGCTCTAGGTTGTTCTGGTTGCACCAGGTCACCAGATGGTCAACCTCCCACCTTTAGGCGGACTCGTCGCTATCAGAGATTAGTCCGATGAGGGCGGTGTCGTCCGCAAACTTCAGGAGCTTGACGGGATCAATCCAATCTTACACACACACATACATACACACACACACACACACACACACACACACACACACACATATATATATATATATATATATAAGTCAAGAAGTGCTGATTTTTTAGCTAATGGTCAAACATCAGCACTTCTTGAATGTTGATCTGTGTCAGGTTAGACTGTATTTCTAACACAGCTCCAGCAATCATTCCCACTTGCATATTCCTTACAGTGATTAAATAACCTCAGTGTTTTAAAATACCTTTCAATTGAAGTCGAAAGTGGAGCATCATGTAGCCTACTGGCTAACTTTCTCTACCTGATATGCTTTAACCTTGAAAAAAAGCAGTGGTACAATGGTAGTAACTGTGCCATTTGTACACATTTCCCTGCACTTTTGCTTTTGTATTTGGAGTTTTGACTCTGAAACTTGATAGACCTGAAATTTTATAATGTTGCTCCATTTAATTTTGAGTGATTTGCACAGTATGGTCACTGGCATCACCACTAACAGCAAGCAAGCATCAATGAGGGAGAGCTTTATGCAGTAAGAGCTGGATTCACTATGAAGGCAAAACCTTTTCACCTTGTCCTCCAACAGGCTACTCAAGAGGCTCTTCAGGTTGGACCACATTACATAAACTCTGAAAAATACTACAAGTACTTCAAACTTATATCTGTTCTTTTTTTAATATGAACAGCATGTTCATGGTATATAAATGTTATGAGATGAAACTCGAGAATGAGGTCAGGCACCTTCGCTACAAAACACAATTCATGCTCTACGCGTATGCAGGGGCATTCTATTTATTTATTTATTTTTTTGTATTTGTGTCTGTGTGTTTCTGCTTTCTTTCCTTTTTTTTGGTCATGCTAAGAATGCTGAAAATTTTTCATGCACTGAGACAAAGGCAACCTATTTTTACTACATTGTACATTCTCTTAAATACTCTATTCATGTATCAAACATGATCAACAATTTTACAAAACCTTTTGGGGTGATATAGGCTTTAAACAGTGCACAATTATATTAATGATGTTTTGATATATGACGAGTGAGGGAGAACTGTGGCTGGCAGAAAGATACACTGCTCATCAGGGACCTTGCAACCATCGGTTTGCCATCATTACTAAAAGCTATTGCTTGCCTATTCATCCATTTCCCATGTACGATCCAAATAAACATGGCAGTGCTTGGTCTGCCAGGTGGATCTGGGGCTCGCCACCTCCTCTCCTCTGTTCCTTTTCCCGTATTAATAGCTCCTCAGGAGAGCCAGAGAGGTCTGTATGTCAGGTTTTATCTCCAGAGAAGAACAGGGGGGAAAACTAAATGAAGCCTGAACTTGAGAACAGCCCTATCTAAGCTTCTCAAGGGGATGCTCGGAGCACATTAAGGGAAACATCAGTAATGTGCAAAACAAATGGAGGGATGTGAAAACCCCCAAAGACTTTCCCCCACCAGCTACTTTGAGCTGCTGCCATAAATCTCAGGACCCCTGTGCACACTGTTGTATCCAGACTGGGGAAGAGAAACAGGAACTCTGCAGAGCCAGGTTTCTTCCACATGGTTACAGTGTAACTGTCACAAGGAGGCTTTTCATTTCAGTGCTTAGCTCCAAATGTGGGCTGCTTGTTGTCTCTTTGCCAAAGGCTTTTCAGACTTGATGTACTAAACATTTAGTCGAAAAGTTAAAGCAATTATCCATCGTTGCTGTCCGGAGAGTTTTTCTCCTGCCTTCAATGACAGTCTGTTTGTAACTACATGATTTGGATAAAGACTAATGGAGTGTGAGTAAAGCACTGGAGCAACGGGATTATACTAATAAAGATGTATTATGGCTGAGAACAAAAGGCCTTGGCAAGGTATCCGACCACTGGGGCTTGTGGGTTGCTTGCGGATAGGGAAGGTGGGTGGTATGCACTGAGCTATACAATTTCCCTGATGAAATGCTGGCATGCTTTGCAGTTGATATTGCAGATTATATTCCGAAGACACTGAGTGATCGAAAGGCAAGCATGATGAAGTTGTATGAATAGATGCTGTGGATTTCTCTATATCAAGAGTTAGTTAAAGCTGGCATTGTGACTCTTGGTATGGTAATGTTGGCCTGTTTCACATTATCTGTGTGTTTAAAACTGTGACTATCGCACAACTTTAATTAGTACTGGATGTAACTTCAGTACTTGTACCTGTCTCTGGTACTCTTCAACTATCATGCATGTTGTTTTGGGAGTCACTGGCAAACGACTTATTCTGTTGTTAAGGTATGAGGACGAGAATTTTAGAAAGACAATGGGCCCAGAGCATCATGCCTGCTGAGTTTGGAGAGTTTCATCTATTACCACCAGGTTTTGGATTTTAATTCAGAGAAATGTCTCACCAACTGTTCCATGGATTAGATGGATTTCCATAACATTTGATACAGATATCAATGGCGCCCGGAGGATGAATATTGATGTCTGTGTTGATCCCCTGTAGTTTTATTCAGCACCATCATCCGATCAAAACTTGTATTTGGTTAATTATCTTTGTCTTTTGACCAAATATTGCAAAACTAATGACATTCCCATCAGGTCAGCTGTATATTATGTTAGTGCTTATGTTTAGTTAGCAAATGTTAGCATGCTAACATGCTAAAGTAAGATGATAAACAATGTTTGAACTTTTAGGAACAGTTTTGGTCATTAGCAAGTACCAGAGATTGATATCAGCAAAACTATGAATGAGAATTAATAATGCGGCACCACTCTGAGATCAGGGACTAACAGTAACAAATAATAACTAATGATAAATCTTGCGAAGGAGTGTTCACTTAAAATGTAAAAATTTGAGGACAATTTTACATGTATAATGTGAACAGTGAAGGGTTAAATTTGAGCACTGACTGTCAAAATGAGCTGTTATCACAATGCATATACACAAAAATCACAGACAACTGCTTCTTCTTCTTTTCTTTTTTAAATTATTTTTTGGGCTTTTTTTAGTCTTTATGATAGAGAGACAGCTGAAGGTACAACAGGAAGGGGGGCAGAGAGAGAGGGGACGACACACAGCAAATGAGCCGCAGGTGGGAATTGAACCTGCAGCCACTGCAGAGGACTGACAGCCTCAATGCATGGGGCACACACACTACTTGCTGAGCTATAGGGGCACCCGAGACAACTGTTTCGTAAACGGACAATAGTATTTATTTAACTTCATTTGCATCCAATCAATAATCAAGATGGTGGTGGAACCAGTTCAACAGAAAAATAAGAAGGGGGCATAATAATAATAACAATAACTGTCCCTTTATCAATCAGGAACCTGCGATGTGAACTTGGGTTCATCAGTCGTGGCTATGGTCTTTTAACCAATAAAGTGCAGCTTACTTGCTCTACATGCTGTGCCAGAAACTGACACAAAACAGCCAAGCAGCGTGGGACAACACAAACAATGTGTTGTTACGCACACAGAAGCAAGCAGCAAGCACAATTATTTAGGTAATACTATCAGCAACAACAGGACCCAGTGATCAGTTAAGTTCACAATACAGTAATGCTTACACAATAGTAAAGCTTACAGTAACACACTATTATTAACCTGTCTCTGACCAGACAAAAATCTTTTACTTGGGATTGCTTCAGGGAGCGATTAATGTGTGTTTTGTCCATCTGGTAAGTTTGATTAATTTTCTTCAAGCTCAGACGATGATAGCGGTAGCTGGTCCTCGTATGGCAGAAGAAGAGACACTGAAAGGCAACTTAACTGAAAAAGAGCAGTACATAGAAGGCATCCTTCTCGTTCTTGGAGAAAATATGCAATTCGTATCTTGCCTCAAAAGGCAAGGTGAGATCATTGGTGGAATGATGATCTTTCTCACATCCAGACATGTTTAGTCTGTTGCAGTCTGTTAACGAGTTGGGGGACTGTTGCCGGAGCTAGTTAACATACTAATGTTTGATTTGGAAATGGACATCTCCAGTAACAACTTGACGTTGCAGTGGAGAGGTGATGTAAAGTGAGGAGTGTTGATTCTTGTATTCTCAGCAACGTTACAGGAACTCCCCCTTTTGATGGGTCTTGCCAAATGGAAAACATTTTGGATAAAAACCAAATCTTGCAATCAGGTTAGATTTTCAATGCCTGACGGGTTTTGGTGGTGTTTCATTAGTCAGTCTTTTGTTTTCATAAGTAAACCTCTCTTTGTTCAGCCATATGGTGAGGTCCCAACATTCCCCCCTTTGGTCTAAACAATGTGGGGTGGTAGACATTATACCCGCTTAATATCACCATGTTAGCATTGTCATTGTGAGAATGTTAGCACGCTGACATCAACATTTAGCTCACAGTGCCATGGTGTCTAAGTACAGTCACACAGAGCCACTAGATGGCTCTAGACTCTTAGGCCACATTTACACCTGGTATTAAAACGTGATACGGACAACTTTCATTCATTCATTCATTCATTCATTCATTCATTCATTCATCTTCTACCCCAACTATCCCTTTCGGGGTTAGGGGATATGGACAACTTGTCTGGATAAATACATGATAATTCAAGGTGTAAATGTGTTGTGGTTGGAATGTGATAGGATCTGCCTGACCACATGTGGAGGTAGTCTGGCTCGTGTTGTGTTCGGATCTTAGGAAAATGTAAACACAATCTGTGCTGGTACTAACACAATATTTGTTATACAAAGAAGGAAGTAACTTAACAGCGTTTCACAAAATTTACTACATTTCAATTAACTCAACAACTCACAAAAAAAAAAACACAGATTTTTTTTTAACGCAGATTTGCCACCACCTCAAATTACTCACATGCATGTTAATGATAAAGGTACAGATCTTATTTTTTTTCTGGTGTAAATGCGGTGTCAGTCTTATGAGGATTAGAAATTCTGTGAACAAAACTTTAGCTGAACTGAAGCATTTCAGAACATTTCAAACACAAACACACAAAATTAACAAACAGGCAAACATACCACAATAAAAGAGCCCATATCTGCTCATTTCTGCTAGCAAGCAATGACAAAAAAAAAAAAAAAAAAAATTGAAATCCAAATTAAATACCTTTGAATACCAAAATCAGCCACAGTTAAAATGTCAAATGCTATTTATCAACCCAGTAAAGGCAGCAGAGCAGTTTGCAGATTGGGTATGAATTACCATTCTCCTCCTTCCCCTCTAGCTGTTGCTCATGCCGAATGGTCAGAGTGGCTTGCCTGGCCTCATTTGCTGGTTAATTGCATTTTATAGTTGAGCTAAAGACCTGTCATCTGTTTCTGTGGTTTCATTTATCTTACAAATAACCTAGAGAGGGTGGGTTAAAGTACCTGTGCAGGCCAAATAAGCTCTTTCGCTGAATTTCTCACATAGCTTTTATTGCAGATATCGCTTTTTGACACCCTATTTCATGCTCATGATGAGACAGAATTAAATTTTGGGAATTAATGCAGCTGAAAAAAATTAAGGAAAATAAAATATGAACAAAGGTAAGTTCGGCTTTATGAATTCCAGCTGCCAAATAGGCATTTCTGGAAGAAAAAACCTTACAGCACACATAAGTGAATTTTGTCCCAGTTTTCAAGATATAAATTCATTAATAATCAACCCACCCAAAAACATGAACGATACAACACCCAAATATCGCTGCTGCTACAGCTCACAACATTGTGTTGCATCGTTTTTTTTCCTTCGAGGTAGTGTGTATTCCCACTGTGAACGGTGTCCCCATTCCTTGTAATTATGCAAATGACACATTAATGAGGTGTAATTGTGAATTCATAAAACAGCAGGGATAAACTGTATAAAGATGCCATGTCTTAATAGAGGTAGAGGGAAGATTCATCATTGAAGGGTTGAATATACTAATTGTTTACCCACTACTGCTACTTTAAGTAGCACATATTCATTTTAGGGGCATGAAGTCTAGTTATGTGTGTTTATACTGCTTAATGAATGGTGTTGAGTGTTTATCAGGGCAAAGAACATTTACTTCCCAAACTACATATTTCAAAAGACATGGAGCCACAGTAAAAGAGCCCAGAGCAAAGGCTCAACTATTTAGCCTTGACTTTCTTTTCATTTCCACTGTATTGCACGTGAGATAATTATTACATTGCATTAGTACTTACTGCAGTCTATAGCCTTTCACAGTTGAGGTCTCAACCGACACAATATTTAAACGCATTTGTTGCTGAAAGCTGTACAAAATGTCTTATATATCCTGTATATTTTACAATCTGTTTTTAGAATGAAGTAACTTATCAACGCACGTATGTACTTTTTGAAGATTTAAAACATATTTTCTTATTTTCTGTCACCAGATTTTGACCTTTATTAGAGGGTAATATTCTTATTCAACGTCTGCAACATTGTAGCCCCTGCAAACTTTTGAAATCCCAGTCATCCCTACTTAAAAATGTGCTTTGCTTAATGTTACTTCACTGTGACATTTGACCTTCAGTGTGCAGAATGATGTATGTGCAGAGTTTGACACTAGAAGGCTGTTTTCACATTCATCAGCTGAACGTGGCGAGTTTCTCTGATCTTACCTCAGTTAGGTCAGACATGTATTGTATGAGCAAATTATGAAATTACAGTTTACAAACTGACTTCTAGGTTCAGCTTTGACCTACTGTGCTTGTGCATAGTTGTGTGCAGTCACAGTTTTCTTGTGCAATGAATGGCTATTAACAGCTGTTGGACTTTTTTTTAACAATGTTGCAAGCTTCCAAGATCTTAGTTCAATGCCATCATGTCTGATGGAACTGACAGAGCTCTGACGATGAAACCAAAGCTCTAATAAACCATAGTTTTTCTTTGAGAATCAACACAACAGAAACAAACATTTTTGAAATGCTTGTTTGTATTCAAACACTGTCTTAAGATGGCAATGAATCTGCTGAAAAACACTGAGTGTGTCACTTCTCTTTGGCTTTTGGGGAACGAGTTACTCTGCGGGTGTCACTAGCAGTGAGTTAGAGAGTGGCAGAGAGGACGTGCTTTTGCATTCGTGACACATACAGATGTCTGGAATCAACTGCACATGTCAGGGCTTTAATTAGTTTCAACACTAAATCGATAGGGGCTGATTAATAAGACAGGGGCCAGTGCGAAGGTTGAGGCAGGTTACTGAAACAAGAGAGCTTGCTTAAGGAGAAAAACTAATTGTATGAATTATTGAGCAAGCTGTCCATTCTGAGCAATGATGCAATTGGTTTTTTTGGAGGAAAAAATAAATAAATAATAAAATGAAATGTACCCACTGGACCTAAAAATTTCTTTAACTTGATTTACTGTAAGAGAACTGTGGGTGAACTGGGTGAATGAAGATTTCTCTCCGCCCGCAGAAGCTTAATTCCATATTCCATGAGAGTCCATGGACAGATAGACTGATAACAAGATCTTCATTTCACTCTGTGAAATCATTATGTCCAGTTTGGTCTTTTTTTTTTTTTTTTTTTTTGAACACTGTAGTCTGGGCAGTCTGGTGTCTAATTTTGGCGAGTAACTAGCATCCTGGTTGTCAGGCCATTATATTCCTCAACACACTAATCATAAATCAACTTTTCGCACTCTTTGACAGAAGAAATTGGTGGCAAAAAGGCCATAAATACAAGCACTAAACACACATAAAGCTGACACAGATGTGAGGGCCAACGCAGACCTCAAATGACCATTCATTTGGACAGAGAAAGGAAAACAAGTGATTATGGTGCTGTTGCAAGTTAATATAGAATATTTGTCATACATTTACCAATCCAATTAGTGGTTTCAGATTTATAATCAAAAAGACATGTAATTAAAGCTGATAGCTAATCTGTGAAAATCTATAAAATGAATCCCTTATTCATGACACATGATTGACAGCAATCTCTTGCTGACAACTTTGCAATACGTTCTGTGTGATGAGCAGACATAATGCTTTTTCATATTAAATACTTAATGTTTTAATCCAATTTATTTAATGCAACTTCCTGTAGTGGCTGACTGTGAAAACCAATCACTAGAACTTGTCAGTAATGTGCTGCTGCTGCTATTCAGATGGAAACCACAGCATGCATGGTGGAAAATAAGAAGCTCTCTGTATGTACAAAAGGGCAGCAGGTTCACAGAAAAACAATTTGCTGTTCCTCCTTTAACATATAGGCAGTTATCCACTTTACACCTACTTGACATCTGGTATGCTTGATTATGCAGTACATTTTAGTTTTTTCGAATTTCAGTATGACAAACATAATAGTTGACATGTTGACACATGATTGATCAAATTCTACACTTGCACAACAGCTGATTTTGTGATCACTGCAGTGCTTTGAATGGGTGATTCAAACATCAGGAACCATGAAGAACAATCACGCGATATTAGCAGGTAGGTGCAGACTTCTCTCACCCTCTCCTTATGCATGAGCCTGAAAGTGAATAGAAATAACACAAAAATAACTGTTTTAGGTAATTCTGAGCCTCAGTCTTTAACTAAACATTAGATAAAATTATAAACTCTGCACCCTCCTTCACAAAGAAAGGGACAGACACAGAACAATAGCTGCTCTATTGGAAAATTAGACTTTTACATGAGAATCTTCAGTGCCCAATATTTGATTTGATATTACAAGGACATCCCGGTGGTGAGATTTATTGGAGCCTTCTGTGTAAGATTTCAAGTGCATAAGCTATTTATGGTTTATGGAGGTTCAGACGTCAGACAAAAATCGTGAATTACATTCAATAGCAACCTTTATGGATGTTTACGGCATAAATACTGATAACAAAAATGTCTGAACATGGCAATTTCAGTAGACTGAGATAAAACCGAAAGTACGGCACTAGATGATTTAGGGTCCTAGAGACCGAAAACCACAAACATTACTTTATGACTTGGACACTTTGCCTTTACTTAATTTTCTGACAAATGCTTATAAACCTGATTTTGAGCTGACATATTTCAAACGTTCATGACAGAAGTTTGGATTCCTGTTCCTGTTTTTTAACAGTTTGTTCATAACATACAACTATAACACTGCAGGTTAACATACTGTACATGTAACATATATAACATATGATGAAAAATGTCCTCATTTGGTGTAATATCAGTGCTTCTGGTCACTTTGGTAAGTTGTTACCTTTGTCAAATATGCAAGTCCAGTTAGTGGGAAATGGAACAAGTTCAATAATTCTCTGGATTGTGGGGTTTAATAAGGGAAGAATAAAAGAACAGTAGTATAGACATTTGGAAACTGGGATTGTCTGAGACAAGTGTGTAATGAAGAGGCTGACTTGCTGCCTAGTAGGAGTTCATAGATATCATTGTTTGTATCTGTATTTGTATTTGTATTTCATCCTGACTTTCCTTCACTATTTTTTCATTTATTTAGTCACTGAGTCACTTAGTCAAAGTGATGCATTAAAGTCATTATTCTACAAGCACCTATTACAATAATGAACGAACAATTAACAGCAATTGCCTGCTGAACTACATCATTTTAATACATGGAGCTGTCAAATGCACATTATTCATTCTTTTTAAAACATTTCCAGGTTTGTCGTCTGGCTCTGGGATTGTGACGGTGCAGCCTTGCTCCGTGTTGCAACTAAACAGATTTCTCCTGTATTTAATTTGTTTGATTATGAATCTTGTGAATTAGCTGTATGTTGTTTTTCAGTGCAATGACAGCACTGACAATGACTGATTTCACTTCAGAAAATGTAAATGAATGGCCAGGAATAAATGACAATGGCAATATGAAAATATAAGATGTGGATGTGTTCCGCATGTTATCTAACCTCGCACATGGCCTTTAAATATTTAAGTCAATTACAGCTATTTACAGTTAATAATTTGTTAGAATAAAGCAACTAGTGCTGTCCTCAGCCTGTCTGCCCATGTTGACTTTTGACTCTTAATTAGACAGGGTTAACAAAAGGAGAGCGACCCCCAGACTTCACCCCTTTCTGGCATGTGCCACTGCCGGAAGGATGTTTTCACTCACAGCCCACTGGCTACCTCCTGTGATTAATGTGTGTATGTCGAGGGCTGGTTTTGGCAGGGTCTTGTCTGACATGTCTTGAAAGTTCAATTGTATTCATGGTAAGCAGCGTTTAATTCAAATGAGGACATTAGACTTGCAAATTCTACTAGATGGTTTAGAAGTTCAAGTACAATGCCTTATTAGGTAGGGTTAAACATATGTAGGTAAGACTGTGCATGTGTGAATGCAAAGGGAGAGAGTGGTAAAAATGTTTATTGTTAAGTAGAAGCATATCCGAAATGGCCTTTATTTAAAACAGGATTAAAGGCTAAACTGTATCATTGTGTCAGAACCTCAGGCTGATTTTTTCCAGATGAAGACCAAAGACCCTTTGGTCAAAATGAAATCTCAGTCACCAGTCATTCCATCAAAATTCATTTTAACAGCTGCTTGTTCAGATCAACCTGTTAGGACTCATCCACTTTGCAATGTCTCATTTCAAGTGCTCTAAACTGTGATAGATAGAAATAGACAATTCCACTACGGATTGCCTGTTAATCACTTTGGCATTTTTCTCCCAATGTGCCAAATATTTCTTGGTGTTCAGAATTTTCATTTGCATGCTAATGAAGGTGAAGGGCAGAAGCCACTAATTACAATCCAGTAAAGGCCTGCCTAATGGTCCACTAAAGACATAGCATGGCTGAGCCCATAATTCCATTATGCAAATGCATAGTCAGGAGTGGAAAACCCACAGTCATTGCAAACTAGATTGGCTGCTACCGGACTTCTTCGCACTTGGTAAAAATGTAAAACAATATACTTGTCTTTGTAGCTTCTGTGAATAATGACTACAGACATACTGTAAAACACTTTCCTTATCTCTACATCCAGTGTCTGTGAGCTGCTAAAAACTCCATTCTTATCAATGGCCATATGTGTAATAGTAGCAGAACTGATGTTACGTTGTCCTGCTAGTGCTTTCCACAGTACTAGCCGCTCTGAGGCCCTGAGCACTTGAGGACTATAGTACATGCACTTTCTGTACTAAAAAGTACCCTGTGGAGTTTTCTTGTAAACAAAATAAATTCTTTTTTACATTTGGCATTATTCACCAAAATTTATGGATTCTTGAGACTTAACAAATATCTCCAGTGCTTTTCCTTCCTCCTAAGACATTTGCAAAGCCAAATTTGTAAGTTTTTTAAATGCAGCATTGTTTGCATTCAGGTTTACTAGCTTGCAGTTATCTTCACTGCCTTTGCTGGCACTTTGCAGCATATCTTGGCAAGTTATCGTGTACCGTATTTCTTGCGTGTGCAACTGCAAGTGTGCATCCTCAACTGCATGATCACATGGATCAACTTAACAGGGACACACTCATCAAAGCTACATTGCTTTTACATTTTAGATACTTGCACTTGACTAGTTTCTATTTCTTGCTAGTTTATATTTCTATGCCACTATAACTCAGAGGGAAACATTGTACACAAATTACAATGTGCCTATAAATAATAATAATAATTCAATATACAATAGTATGAGTTATTCTTCTTTTCATACATTTTGTTGATAATACTCACATAGTTTTACTTAAGTCACATTTTTTTTCCAAATGCAGGACTCAAATCATCAGGGTTATTACTTCAGTAAAAGTAACAATACTGCAATATAAAAATACTAGTATGGGAAAAACAAAATGTAGAAAGACCGTGCCTAAAATTGTAGACACATTTTCAGTGAATGATCACAGTCAGTGCTAACCTGTGTGAAAAATAAATGATGTTTCCTGTGACTACTTCACAATCAAACCTGTGTTTCTCAAGTTTGATATTTTTAATGTCTGGCAGTAGAAACTGTTCAGTAGGAATGGTGACTCCGCCACAAACTACTTTATGGAGAGGTAATTTTAGAATGTAAATAGTGAAAAAAATGCTGAAAAAGGAAATAGTAACAAAAATGGGGTTTGATTTCTTTTCCCTGAGAGACCAAGAACTGATGCTGGAAGAGCATGCATTGCCTGACTTGAATGACTAACAGTGAAACTGTGCAAAACAAGCCTGGAGTTGTCTAATATTACTGATCAAAAAAATAAATAAAATATATAAATAAAAATAAAGCCTCTTTGTGTCTGTCACAACCATACATATGTAAATTACATGTAAATCTCCACATTTTGCCTGCTTGTAGTGATTTGCAGTTGAGGTTAGGCAAATTGAGATTGTGTCTAATCCACTAACACTCACCACCCACACTCCCTAAAAGATTCTCAGCAAAAGCAGTGTGACGACTTTCCACAATATCCCCCCCCCCCCAATTCAGAATGACTGCTACCATTACTGCTAAGACACAGTATTGTCACCAGCAAGTCAGGTAAGCAAGAGAGAGGGCTTTCCATCCTAGAAATTCCGATAAGATCAGAGAATGCTTCATTTATAAAGAAGCTTTAGGGTGCAAAGGTGCCAGCTTTGGTGGATTAATTTTAAAGCTGAAGCAATTTGCACTTGTAATTGGTAATGAAGGAACTATTTTCTTGCACTTTTCAGGAGCTTGTTTGCACCACAACATGATTTACATAATTTTATTGGGGAAATAGGCAAAAGTGTTGCAATTGAGGTGCCAGCACATGCACAAATTGTCCCTGAATCTCCGCTTATAGCACAGAAAGGAATCAATGCTGTATTTGGATACTCTGGAGGTTTGACACTTTGGCCAGCATCGTGACATCCATCAGCTTTATGTATTCATGTATTCATGTTTGGACATTCAGTGGTCTCATTGAGATCCATACAGAAAGACAGATAAATAAAGCAACTTCCCCCAAGCAGCTATGCTTCTGTGATTGAGAGGTAGTCAAGTGTCTGTCTGATTTGCAGCAACCTGCCAATGATCACAGCATCCCTGGGGGATATACAGCAGCACAGCAGGTGACAGTCATTTAAAAATGTTGGCTTGGCTCTAGATCCCTACATCAAAGACGAAAAAATGGGACTAATCTCTATTCAGGTCTTGCTCATGGCGTTCTCTGTGCAATTATAGAGGGATCACGTGGACCCTGGAACACTCCCTTCTTCTGCACTGCAAGCCAAAATCATAGTTTAACACACTGAAATAAAAACACTCTGTGTGCGTTTTTTCTCATAATGAAGAATATTTGACTGTTGGAGTTTCTTGCTTTGAAAATCACACTCATCTAAGCAAGTGTAAGTAAAAGCAGGGGTGCTTGTGTTCTTCTTGGGATCCAGGGAGCCCCAGGAGTTTGTGATAAAAGACAAAGTGAGAATAATCAAAGACAGGGATGGACTTTTCCTTGCTAGCCCTAGCTGGGGGCTTAAATTGAGTGATCTCTGGAAGAAGAAGAAAAAAGATAGTGGACATATGGCATTTGGAAGTCAATTTCAAGTATCTCATGATGGCTACAAACACCTGCCATCAGTGGCGTAGCCACATAAGAGCCAATGTGGGCCAGTGCCACTATGATTGACAGCTGGCCCACCCTATCAGAAGTGCCCTGCATTAACTTGAAAATCGAGGAACGAAATATATCATACAAAATTGTGTGAGATCAGTTTTGTTTCAATAAAGTATCATTATGTTACAAATATTAACAGAAATGCTCTTTCGTCCATTTTTATTATTCTGCACTTTGATTGGGTAAAGCTATGTGGGTGGCCGCAGCGTGCGTACGTTGCTGTGTCAACAATCGCTGGAAGCTCGCAATGAATGCTAGCTGTTAGCTGCGCTAAAAAAAATATTTATTGATTGACGCTGATTCAGGCTGGTGATGGGCATCTCTCTCTCCACCCTCCCCGTTTTCTTCATAATTCAGTGGCCATCAGGACGGTTTTAGCTCCGACTTTCTCTCTCTCTCTCTCCCACACACACACACGCACGCACGCACGCACTCACCCACGCTCTCACGCACTGCACTCGCACTCCGCCACACATGCACCGAATTGAACATCCCTGGTCAGAAGTTGCTGTATTACATTTCTTATTTTGAATAGTACTATAGAATCCATATTTTGGGTTCAGGTTGTCTGACCGTTTTTTTTTTTTTTTTTTTTTTTTTACATGTTTACAAAGCGCTGGTAATCCCCTACGTTAGTCTGGCTACTTCATATGGTTCTCCTCTCCATGGTCTTGACTAGCTATTAGACAAGTCTTTATGTTCGATGTCTTAAAATGTCTTATGTTCGTGTCTTAAATTCGCAAATTCCCCCCGGGGATGAATAAAGTATAATCTATTTATCAATGTAGCCCATTTTTGTTTGCCACTAATCGTCTGATCTGTGAAGAAATCACGTGTTATTTAATTTTGGGACAATTGCTGTAGGCCTACCGCCTATATCGAAATAAAAAAAATGTAAAAAATAGTGGCCCACACTACTTCGCAAAAGTCCACCCTGTTGAAAAATCCTGGCTATGCCACTGCCTGCCATGATCCCAAAGTTCTACACACTAACAATAACAACCACTTTTTAAATGAAGTAAAAAGAACAGCAGCACGCTGATAGGACTTGCAGGGCTGTGCTGTGGTTCTTCCTCTGGCTGCAGGCTGACTACCCAAAGTTGAAACTAAAGCCTACTTTACCTGTCTATGATTGCACAAACAACCACGGACCTTTGTTACAACAAGGTATATAACACGCATGGAATGCGTCCTCCGCACAGACTCCAGAAAGTCTGTGCATGCGTCCGTTTGGCAGTATATTCAGGCTTTGACAGCATTGCCAGGAGTGCGCAGCACCAGGAGGAGCTGCTCTAACAGGTGATCTTAACCCTGCTGCTCTAATTATTCCCCAATGCCTGCTTCCACTAGGTAATTTTCAGTACTTTTTGGATCCTTTTGACCACTGTTTGATGATAAAACAATGTGTTTCATCACACTGCTGGCATACCAAAGCAAACTGGAGATCACTACGTGATTCCAGTACACAGAATGTTGTAACAGCAAACGTTTGGACCAGATTAGCAATATGAGAATCAACAGCCAAATAATAGAGAATCATTTAGGATTTCTGTGTGTCAAATATCTTGGTGAGGATTGTAATAACAGCCTCAGTAGTGCTGCGTATGGAACAGTCTTCTGTGAAATCATTCCCATTTAGAAAATATAGAGGAGCTACTTTCAGCCACAGAGGAAAGGAAATAACAAGAAGAGCCATACAGATCCTAGCGACAAAATGCCACAATCTGGGGTCCATGCTATAACGACTGACAAAGCTGCTGCTGAATAAAAGCATTTTTCATTTTAAATAAAAATAGCACATATAAAAGGACATTTTTATTTAACTTTTGATGAGTTAGAGCAAAGCCTTCTGAGAGGACATCAAGGAAAGTAGAGTGTAAACATCTGATGTGATACATCACACTGACATCACGTCTGCTCGAAGCAGCCTGCTGACAACTGAATTCACAGAGAGGGAGCAGTGGAAGGAAAACTGTAACTGCACTTAACTTTCTAACCTTAGTGTGGACTAAAATAGCATTGTACATGGTATAGTAATTATGGATGGAATCACCAAGGGAGAGATGACAGTGTCTCTCAAGTCAAAAGTCTAAGACCCTGCACATCTGCTTTGAAAGACAAAAGAAAACAATAAAACTTTTCTTTCCAGTCCATATGGCCAATTAGAAGAGAAATCCTTAGTGAGTTTCACCTTAATTATTTCTCTACCTCTTGCAATGAATGGAATCATTTTACCGTAAAGGACTTCTAATCAAGGAAGAAATGTCACATTATAGCAGTTCACAGCAGGAGACGTTCCCTCCCCAAGTGTAGAAAAGTTTCCAAATGCAGATGTGCTGAGCTGCACCTTGGTACAGGCAGCTGTGAAAGAAGAAATATACAAAAACCAAAAATAAAAAAAAGAAAATCCACTTGTTGTGCAAGTGTCTGTTGGAACGTATTCTGAATAAATACACTCACTGTCAAATGCTGTCCCTTTGGGTGCTTTCCAAAGCAGCCTCTTGATGTGAATAAATGATTTTGGTTCCCTGGATTGAAATCTGGAAAAGGGAAAGGCCTGCAGCAAGCTTTCATTTAGTTATCCGAGTCACTTACTGTAGCTCCTGAAGGACTCTATCATATCAACCACAGAAATACACACAGGTATGCACTGTCACACAAGTGTATGAAGCCATAAGCCTGATTCCATAGATTACTTGCATTGTTTCTTATCTACACCAGCTCTTTCTTACAGTTTGTATGCCATTTGTGCTGGTCTTGTTTAGCGTATTTAGTGTGAAAAGCAAAAGGGCCCAGACAGCTCAGTTTTATGTTACCAACTGTGAAAACTAACTGTCTCACGCGTTTGCCAACTGTTTTGAAGAATTACAGAGTGAGAACTAAAACGACTTTTATATTTATTGCTTTCCAAATCCCTCCTGCTCTATACATGAGGGAAATCTCAGCAAGAACATGTCTTTCTTTAACCCCTGTCATTTAATATATAAAGAAAGAGGCCTAGTTCCCTACAGCTGCCTCGTTCTCTTTTTTGTTTCTACAGATTTAGTCTTTAATTAAATGTCATTTTCCCACTGCCAGCTTTTTTTCTTCACTTTTTGTTTATTGTCTTCATAAGACTGCCATCCAAGTCTGTTTTCCTTCTTTCGCCAGACCTGCTAGTGTCCTTGAATGTGAGCTGCTTGTATGAATGAGCCATGTCATTTAGAGGATAAAGAGCAAGAGGAGAGACGTTTAACCTCGCGTTCCTCGCGTCTTTTTGCAATCTAACCTCACGCGCTGTAGGTCTCAACTTGCTCAGTCTGAAATGTAACACCCGGTGCATAGCAATGGCCTCGTCCTCAGATGCTGTTGGCCCATGCAATTCCTCTCAGTCATTCTTCATTACACAAGAGATGGAGAGGCTCATCCTATCCCATATTGCTCTGACTCCTTTACCAGAACCGATATTTAGATGCTCTCATCTCTCTCCTTCTCTCCAGCTTTCATCATGAAAAGGTGTTTGAGTTTGGAACACACATCTAAGCTCTTTTATTTTCTGTGCGTTGTACTCAGCTATTGTTAAAAGAAGAGAGGAGAGTCACTAGAATGTTGCTATTCTGAAGAGGTGTGTGTTTGCATGGGGTCAAACCATGGCAACATGTTTATTCAAAGGACATGGCTTGTGCTATTCTGTGCTTCTCTTTGCCAACAAACCCCAGGACAACAACAAAACTAACAGTGCTTTAGTTCATCTCCCAATACTTTCTGACTTCACTACCTTGTCTGTGGCTCCCGGCCTCAAGCTTATTTGTTTCTACTGAAGATGTAAGGCTTTAGAAACAGGTCACAAATGCAGAAATTTATTTCTAAAAAAAAAAAAAAAAGTTAACTGATTTTATAAAACAGCAGGATTTTTTATCAACATTACTCAAATAAGTAGTGGAGTAAGTAATGCATTTGTTGGGGACTATTTCGAGCCATGGATTTATACACATTTGATGCTCTAGTTGGTGTATACAGCAGCTGGACAGTGTGTGCGGGATTGACTGCAGTGGCCATGTGCGTGAAGGAAGGAAATGAAGGAAAATGTCACTCAGAGCAAGGGTGTGGCCCACTGATGGGATGTTTTTGGACAAATAAAGGTCTGTGCTATAGATAAACATATTTCTGGCTTTGGCTACACACAAAATAGGGTGCAGGACAAAGAGTCTAAAGACATGCTGTGACAATGCACTTAGATATTGGGCTGCTTTGAACTCAGTGTTAGCTTCAGCATGCTCGAATGATCGCAGTGACAATGCTAACATGCTAATCTTTCAACACTTATTATTATGATTCATCCTGAAGGGAAAATAAATATATTTTATGAAATTTCATGGCAATCCATCCAATAGTTGTCCACACATTTCTCTCACAACCCCAACATCAACATCATGGTGGCGCTAAAAGACAAGTCAGGTCATCACTAAAGTCATTAGGATTCATCTTCTGGGGACCATGTATGTCTGCAGCAAATTCCATGGCAATTCAATAAAATTCCAATAGTTACCAACCTGTATTGCTATCCTGAGAGCCATCCTGCTAGGCAGGGATATATTTTAACAACAAGAAGAATACAAAAAACAGAATTTCACCGGCCTTATCCTGTAAATATGGCAATGCTCAGTATGTCCTAAAACATTAACATTAATTTAAATGAGCAGATGGTGTTTTTCTTCCAAAGGCAGTTTGTCTTTGTCCAAAAATGAAAAATGTACCAAATCTTTGATACTTTTGTTGAGCAGAGAAGTCTAAATTGTTATGGACAGTCCATGACTGTCCATACGGAATGAAAAACAGACTAGTTTTAATGCAGATATGAAAAACAGATTTATTTTAATACAATTTCAAACACCAGAGTGTTCTACTTCACTTCCATTTCTATGAATCTGACAGAACATAGTTGTTATACAACTTCAAATAGAAAAGCACTATTCTATGAGATGAATCCATGTGAAAAGCAGAGGGGGGCGTTCTGCTTTGATTTGAGACAGCTGTCTTAGCACGTTGTGCGAGATTGTTTTAGTTCTGTTTTTCAGACCTAAACTGTCACCTGAGGTGGAATTAGATGAATTCAAGTGTAATCGGTGATTCAATTTCCGACATAATCTCCTCACAAGCGTTTGAACAAAATGTGAAAATAAAATACTAGTGACAACTCCTCATACATTTATGCAATAGATCAAATATTAGGGTATTACAACAAGTTGACACATGTGCCGCAACCTCCCTGAAGTCACAACAAAATATTCATCTCTTACAGCTATAAATGGATCTGCAAAACGTCTGTTATTGTTTGATAAGTCCCACCATGAAGAGATTTAGGTGTGCTGTCTGACACTGACATTGGCTTAGAGTTGAACTGGCTCTAGAGTGACTAAATTGCACAACACTATCGAGCCTGTAATGTTTGAAAAAAAGAAAAACACCTTCATGCTCCTGAGCTGTTGCTCGAAATTAACCGCACCCTTGTACATGACGCTCCTCCGTCCGTATTTTCAAAGCGTGACAGCTGCAGTTGCAGTTGTTTCAGACCTCTCAGTCAGATGATCGCTACTTGGAATGGCTTTCTATTCTGGCGCTGGCAGTCAGTGCCGCCTGGCTTGACAAATAACCCTTAAGCGCTTTCCACCTACTACCCGATCCAAGAATATGTGTGCGTCTGCAGTCTCTTGCTTGCATTTGATAAGACAGTGAATGGTGAATATGCCTCCCGACGACTAAGTCCATCGACCCTCCGCTGCTGGTTTTGGGATCAGATACAAAGAGACCAGTGGGAGTTCAGTGGCAGATGGTTTTAAACAAGAGCTGGGTGGTAAGCTTTGACTGACAGTCCCTCAGTGCCCTGCCCCCTCCCTCTCCCCCCCTCGGTCTCATTGATGGCTTAATGGTGTCAACAGGAGAGATAGGGTCCTGACTCCTTTATCTGGACAAAATCTTAGACCCATCACCTTCTCTGTTTGCAGTAATTGCGGGAGCAGTGTGGACTCTGTGGGGGAAAAAGGCAAAGTAAAAGCCAAATCAAAAGGCTCAGCTTCAATCCACTTGACCGAGTGGGTCAACGGAAATAAATGACTTTCCTTTGACCGGCTGTACATCCATCTCTTCAGTTTCACCACTGTCAAGGACACTGGGGCCTATCTCTACCACACTCCTGCTCAGATAAAATGAAAACAGATCGGTGTTAAAAAATAAAAAAATAAAAAAATACCATTGCTCCTTTTTGTCTGTTAGGTGCCTTATCATTGAGAAGCTATCCATCTGTGGCCAGCATCACCACGCATCCACATCACCCCCAGTTGTCGATTATCATAGTCAGGAATAATGCATGAGGAAATGCAGCAGACGTGTGAACCATGAGGGGAGTTTAAGGTGTAGAAAAATGTGAGATTCCTCTACGGTTACATTCTGTGTCTACACATCTGGTAATTTCAAGTTGAGAGATCTTTTAGTGTGTACACCCGTGTGTACAGACAGCGTGGATCCACTCTGCTCCCCACCTGAGAAATAGGGGGAAGGAGGTAGTATTGGCACAGGCAGACGTGGCAAGTGGCAAAGCAGATGGCTCTCTGCTTACCATCATTTCCTCTCCCATAATGCTTCAGGAGCGTAGTGCACAGAGCACATACTACACTCTGTCTCCCTATGGGAAGAAGTAACTACAGGGTATTTTTAAGGATTGAACAAGCCCAAACACTGCACAGGAGCTAATTGTTTAGTTCTCTCGCCATTTTTTATTTTTTTATTTTTTTGTACTTTTGGAGCATCAAAGAACACCAGCAGGAAAACAGGCAACATTTGCGTGAAGAGCTGATGCTACTGATAATACCTTTCCTTCCTGTTTAGCCACCTGCCTCGTTAGCCACCTTGCAGCCTGTGCCAATGAACTGGATGACAAATCCAACTGGAGCTTTTCATGATGTTGCCCGTCTTCCTGGCTCCCACATTTCTCTGTTCTTTTCATTGGCTGCCCAGGCACCAGATGGAGCCCGCCGTCTCTGCTCCACCCCGGGGCTCTTTCTCTCCTTTTGAGTAGGAAGAGCAAGACCTGTTTACACCGCCATGGCCAATACACACACACACACACACACACACACACACACACACACACACACACACACACACACACACACAGGGTCTCTTCCTGTCTTTATCACTTTCACATGTTCACTTAGCGAGTGTCTGAACTGTTCTCAAATCATGGTAAAGTTAGTATATGTGCTTCATTCAATGAAAGACACATTTCGATTGTTACCACAGTGATGTTATCCCACTCTGTCTGCATGAGAAATACTTTTGCTCTTGTCTGTGCTCATCATTCTGCCTCAGAAACTTCTATCCAAGGTTACCTGAGGCTTGATGACAGAAAAGCTGAAAGACAGAACAATGCCTTTTGTTCATACTTTGACAGAAGCCTGTGCATTTTCTTTGTGCTCCTGCAACATCTCTGGTCCGCACAGCAACAGCAACACCACAAATAGCAGATGGCGGTCATCTGGTTTGGATACTTATATTCATCTGCTGCCCTACTTCTGCTGGATCCACTGATGCTAACGGAGGATGCCAGTGAACCTACACGTTTCTTGATGCATACGTGCATACATGTGGGTATTCCATTAAATATTATGATATAAATGATTAGAAATAATTCATGCTTATTTACATCTTCACAAAATACCTGAGAATTAGATGATAAGACATAATTAGACATAATAATAAGACATGAGTGAGCAGATGAGACAGAGGCAGGTATACTGCAGAGATTGGCATACATAAAAAGAGACATGGACAGGGAAGTCTTCGCACTCATCTTATCTGGCAGCCTAGCACTCCCTTAAACTATCTGTAGATGGCAGAGAAGAACGGGGAAGGCACAATTTCAGTGTATACACCATTCTCATATGCAGTACGTGACTCTTGGCCATTACCACATGGGTGATAAGTGAACACATCTGCTTAAATCTCCTTTGAAATGCTGGAAATAATAATAACATCACAAAAATTCTTAAATCTAAACAGGTGCTATCTGAGAGAGATGGGGAATATTTTCCACCCTTACATGATCATACTTAAGGTTGCCATCCCTCAGTGTAATAGGTAAAAGCCAAAGTACTGCAGAGGACAACAACCTGCCATCCATCACTATTTTACCAACACTTGTATGATTACACAAGCTGTCATTGAGTAGCATAAATCAAGAACTAAACCCTTGAGGTTATAGAATAAATCAGCAAACATTAGCAAGGTCTCTCCATTTTTCAGATAATGAAGACAGGTTTATAATCATCTCACATTCAACCCAATATAAAACCCCATGGTAAATAAACCATCGTTTTTCATGCACTCACTAACTTGCCTCCTGATGTGCCTGAGCTGTAAATAATCGTTCCATGTGCGCGCGTCGATATATTTCACCACAGACAGGTCAAAAGGCATTATCCGTGCCTTCTACCGCAGCCAAGAAGAGTTGCTCCTGCAGGTGTTTGTCTGTGTGTGTGGGTGTGCGCGGTGCATCTGTGTAAGTGCATGCCTACGTGTGTCTGTGTGTGAAATATAACAGCTTTGACTAGCACAGCACCGCGGCGATGTAATTGGCTTTCAGAGAGCGGTAAACAGGACTGCAGCCACGTGGAGGGCAGCTGAAGATTGACCTTCAGAAAAGTGAACGAAAGGAATGGACGGGTGGCTGCCTTGGGCACCTCGCTGTGCTAGCTGTCGTCTGACTGCAGCTTTGACACCGGAGCTGTTATTTTTGCTTTTTTTTCCCTCCTGTTGGGGGTAGGGGTGGGTCTTGGAGGGATACGATAATCAGATCCAACCTCCAATATCCCCATTACCCATACAGAGCACTTTGTTGTGAGGACACCTTCCTCGAGGATCACTGGGTTCCTCGTGTGATCCGGGTTGTCCATGTTTCTCCCTCTGATAAGGCTGGGCAGTGTCTCTTGTCTGCGCCGATGCACTCTGTGGCGCTGGAAGTGTGATTACTACACATCTGCAGAGGTGAAAGCAAGACACCCGCTGAGAGCATCTAAAAGGTGTCAGAGGCAGGGTGACGGTGTTGTATGAGGTTTCGGCCAGGGATTTTTACCTTAATAACCAAGGGGGGAGACCTCACTCTGTGGCTCCTGGCACACAGATGATGACAGGCTATCTGTTGAACTAATTGCTCAATGCATATTATAATGTAGCTGGATGTGCCTGTGCTTTCTTTTGCATGCGCTTTATGTACATCTGTGTCATAAATCAAAATTCTTGGCGGTGCAAACTGGAATATTTAAAATGATATGGAGCTGAATTATGCTGTTTTACCCCCACCCACTCTCTCTCTCTCTCTCTCTCTCTCTCTCTCTCTCTCTCTCTCACACACACACACACACACACACACACACACACACACATACACACACACAGACATAGTCCCCACTCCATCGCCATCTGCTTGTATATACAGTATTAATGGGAGCCAATAATGGCCCTGCGCTTGGTTTACAGTGGCAGTTTATGATGGATGTTAGAGAGTTTAATTGGGAATAACGAGCCTGTTATTGGGACATCATTCCCTTACCATGTGGATGAAATGAGCACACACTACAAGTACACAACCCAGCACAGTGAGTCTCATGCTGAAGACTAACGGGTGGGATGGACTGGTGTTATTGAGAAAAGGCTGTTATCATGATTATAAAATGCTGCCAACTGCATCACCTCTTTCCTTTCATGTCCTGGGCAAACTATTTTGATAAATAAAAAGAGCAGTGAAGTGGAGTGCACTTGATTAACTTCAGCTAAAATGGCCAGACCTGTACACTGATGACTTTTTTCCACTCAATCTTAATTAGCAAGTGGAGATGCTTCCGCAGGTTTGATGAGGTCAAAGCCGTTCATTTTCCAGCTCAGCGGGGACCTTTCTCGCGTCTCTCTTTTGTATTGACACTCAGGGATAATCATATTGGTGACCTCTCTCTCGCTCGACTACATCTCAGCCTCTCACCGGGCAACACAGCAGCTGGTCTCGCCTGAACTGCGAGGGAATCAGCGCCCTTCAATACCTCTACTGAAACAGAAAGAGAGAGAGAGAGAGAGAGAGAGAGAGAGAGAGAGAGAGAGAGAGAGAATCAATCCAATCCAAGGCTTCTGCTGAAAGAAAAGGGAGAGTGAGGATGTGTTGGCTGATACCACAGCCGACAGATAAAGGTGTAGGATACAGCAACACCGACCATGCATCTGCTTTTGTTACCAGCACATCAGTCATGACCTACTGATTTCCAGGATGATAAATGCCAGCCAGGGCTCACACAGCACACACAGTTTTCAACATTAATGCTACAGCACAAAACATTAAGCATTTTGCTGCAGGAAATGTTCGATGTCACACAAATTTCAGCAAATGTTTCTGAAAGATTATTGACATTGCCATTCAAATATTTGGGACAGGAAGGTGGTTTCAGTTTTCACTTAAGAAAAAGAAAAAAAGAAAAGTGGGGGAACTGTTTGTTTAAATCATCTTCCCATTCCTGTAAAACTAGCCTAAAATGCCTATCCAAGGTATACCCAGAGAAAACTGAGAGCTGTTCTTGAACCATTTGGAGTACATGAATGGTTTTGGTCTCTTTGAAAGGTAACACTCTGAGGTCTTATACCCAGCAGTCAGAATCACAAGTGCTACTGGCACTGAGTAATAGAAGTTTGAACACACTGAAGTAGAAAGGTTTGATTTCCACCTGAATATAATATAGATATAGATAACTATAACAGGGTCTTTTACTGAGGCTGGAAAACACAATGGGACCACAGCAATGACGACTTACCTTAGTCCAAGTTCAATAAAAGTTGATTTAAAAAAGCTGAAAAGTTGTAGTGTAACTAACAACTAACAATACAACAGAAAATTAATATTTTACATATGTTTTTTTAATAGTATGTCTAAAAGGGCCATCTATAATATTTATCCATATCTACAGTGCTGTGAAAAAGTATTTGCCCCCTTCCTAATTTCTTACTATTTTGCATATTTGTCACACTTAAATGTTTCAGGCCATCACACAAATTTTAATATTAGACAAACATAACCTGAGTAAATACAAAATGCAGTTTTTAGATAATGATTTTATTTATTAAGGGAAAAAAGCTATCCAAACCTATATGCACCTATGTGAAAAAGTAATTGCCCCCCTTGTTAAATCATCAAAAATCATAAGTCAACTGCGATTAACCACATTTTTTGGAAAGCTGAGTTCAGTTTCACTGACCACACCCAGGCCTGATTACTGCCAGACCTGTTCAATTAAGAAATCACTTAAATAGAACCTGTCTGAGTAAGTCGGATGCGAGATCTTGAACAGAAACACATCATGCCGCAATCTAAAGAAATTCAAGAACAAATGAGAAACAAAGTAATTGAAATCTATCAGTCTGGAAAGGGTTACAAAGTCATTTCTAAGGCCTTAGGACTCCAGTGAACCACGGTCAGAGCCATTATCCACAAACGGAGAAAACTGGGAAAAGTGGCAAACCTTCCCAGGGGTGGTCTGCCTAATTACTAAATTACTCTGAGAGCGCAACGACGACTCATCCAGGAGGTCACAAAAGAACCCAGAACAACATCTAAAGAACTGCAGGCCTCACTTGCCTCCGTTAAGGTCAGTGTTCATGATTCAACAGTAAGAAAGAGACTGGGCAAAAATGGCATCCATGGGAGAGTTCCAAGGCGAAAACCACTACTGACCAAAAAGAACACAAAGGCTCATCTCATATTTGCCAAGAAACATCTTGATGATCCCCAAGACTTTTGGAAAAATATTCTGTGGACTGACTAGACAAAAGTTGAAATTTTTGGAAGGTGTGCGTCCCGTTGCATCTGGCGTAAAAAGAACACAGCATTTGATAAAAAGGACATCATACCAACAGTCAAACATGGTGGTGGTAGTGTAATGGTCTGGGGCTGCTTTGGTGCTTCAGGACCTGGACGACTTGCTGTGATTGATGGAGCCATGAATTCTGCTGTCTACCAGAAAATCTTGAAGGAGAACTTTCGGCCATCAGTTAGTTACCTCAAGCTCAAGCGCACTTGGGTTATGCAACAGGACAACAACCCGAAACACACCAGCAAGTCCACCTCTGAATGGCTTAAAAAAACAAAATTAAGGTTTTGGGGTGGTCGAGTCAAAGTCCGGACTTAAATCCAATTGAAATGCTGTGGTGTGACCTTAAACGGGCAGTTCATGCCTGAAAACCCTCCAGTGTGGCAGAATTAAACCAATTCTATGAAGAAGAATGGGCCAAAATTCCTCCACAGCGATGCGAAAGAATCATTGCCAGTTATCGCAAACGCTTGATTGCAGTTCTTACTGTTGCGGGTGGCACAACCAGTTGTTAGGTTCTGGGGGCAATTACTTTTTCACATAGGGTCATATAGGTTTGGATAGGTTTTTTTCCCTTAATAAATAAAATCATTATTTAAATACTACATTTTGTATTTACTCGGGTTATGTTTGTCTAATATTAAAATTTGTGTGATGATCTGACACATTTAAGTGTGACAAATATGCAAAAAAATAAGAAATCTAGAAGGGGGCAAATACTTTTTCACAGCACTGTATGTATTCTATTTTAGGTCATCTTTATTCATATTCTTTTTATCTATGCTCATATTTAGGCTATACATCTTTATATTGAAGCCATCTACTATATGAAGAATTTCAAATGCTGTGTAATATCCTTATTTGCCCTAATTTAGCTGCAAATTACCCACTGGAGCAGCATGTCCTTGTTTTCAAAATATGACTGGCTATATGAAGCACCAGTTTTCTGCAAAACTGGTTACAATTGGCTGGATATTTACACAAAAGAAAAGAACAAGGCTCTTCCATTGACTATGGATTCTTGTTGGCTCTTGTCCTCTGTATATGAAATAGTGTATCCTAACTGGTCAAGTGAGGTGTCAGTAGAAAGGTCAGAGTGCGGCGGCCATCTTGAGACCAACATGTTGCCTATGTGTCAAAGTCAGCTTTATTGTCAATTTCTTCACGTATCAGACATACAAAGGAATCGAAATTACATTTCCCACTATCCCACGGTGAGACAAGACAAGAAGTAAAGTGTACAGGCACAAAGAATAAAGACAGACATATGCTAATACTACAGTAAACATTCATTCATTCATTCATTCATTCATCTTCTATACCCCGATTATCCCTTTCGGGGTTGGGGGGGGCTGGAGCCTATCCCAGCTGTCAACGGGCGAGAGGCGGGGTACACCCTGAGCCGGTCACCAGCCGACTGCAGGGCAACATACACACACACATTCACTCTCACATTCACACCTAGGGACAATTTAGAGTCACCAATTAACCTAATGAGCATGTTTTTGGTCTGTGGGAGGAAGCCGGAGTGCCCGGAGAGAACCCACGCATGCACGGGAAGAACATGCAAACTTCGCACAGAAAGGCCCCCGCCTGACCCGGGGATCGAACCGGTGACCTTCTTGCTGTGAGGCACGCACACTACCTGCTGCGCCACCGTGCCGCCCACTACAGTAAACAATAAACTGAAAATAAATAGTAGCAGCAAAAAGTTTTATACATATGTTAGAAGATTGTAACAGTGCAAGGACAGTCAGAAATAGCAGCATAGGTTTTCTGTTGGACGTAAGTGTGCAAGTGGCATAGTTGTGCAAAGACAGTCATCAGAGGGTTCACAGTCCAGAGTGTTTTCTTTTGTGGGGGGCTTAGCTTTCTGACAGCCTGTTGGAT
This sequence comes from Chaetodon trifasciatus, assembly GCA_037975065.1. Taxonomy (NCBI): domain Eukaryota; kingdom Metazoa; phylum Chordata; class Actinopteri; order Chaetodontiformes; family Chaetodontidae; genus Chaetodon; species Chaetodon trifasciatus. Next base: position 26,583,015 of record JBBMOE010000001.1, on the reverse strand, counting down.
GGAGCTGAGGGTAGAGAGGGGAGAGAGTTTAGCATCCTAACACCCTGGTGGATAAAGCTGTTGGTGAGTCTGGTGGTGTGGGAATGGAGGCTCATATACCTCCTCCCAGAGAGCAGGGGGCTGAACACATTGTGTGCGGGGTGGCTTGCATCGCTCACCGCTTTGCGGGCGAGGTGGGTTGTGTATATGTCTTGCAGGAAGGGGAGTGGGGCATCAATGATCCTTCCAGCTGTGTTCACTTTGGGCTACAGGGCTTTCCTGTTGTAGTCAGAGCAGCTCCTGAACCACACAGTGATGCAGCTGGAAAGGATGCTCTCAATGGTGCCACGGTAGAATGTGCTCATGATGGGTGGTGGAGCACTGGCCTGCTTGAGTTTGCGCAGGGAGTAGAGACGACGCTGGGCTTTCTTCACCAGTGATGTGGTGTTGGTGGTCCAGGAGAGGTCCTCACTGATGTGCACTGATGTTCAGGAATTTGGTGCTGCTCACTCTCTCCACAACAGAACCATTGATGGTCAGTGGCGGGTGTTGGATGTGGCCTCTCTGGTCGACAAAGCTGTCAACACCAAGGGTGACGAGACCCACCAGAGTTGTGTCGTCTGCAAATTTCACTATGTGATTGGTGCTGTAGGTTGTTGTGCAGTTGTGTGTCAGCAGGGTGAAGAGCAGGGGACTGAGCACACAGCCTTGGGGGGCCCCTGTGCTCAGTGTGATGCTGCTTGAGGTGTTTTTGCCAACCCGTACTGCTTGTGACCTCTTGTCCAGCAGCCAGTTACAGAGGGAGGTGCTGAGCCCCAGTTTGTCAAGTTAGCAGATGAGTTGTTGTGGTATTATGGTGTTGAATGCTGAACTAAAGGCTATAAACAGCATTCTCACATATCAATCTTTTTTCTGAGTACTGGGTAAAGGGCAGAGCAGATTGCATCCTCTGTGGATCGTTTTGCTCGGTTTGCAAACTGGTAGGGGTCCAGGGTGGGGGGAGGATGGATTTTATGTGTGACATGACTGGCTGTTCGAAGCACTTCATGATGTTTGGTGTCAGTACCACAGGGCGGTAGTCGTTGAGGCAGGATAGTGCAGCTTTCTTCGGCACAAGTATGATGATGGAACAATGGCTTGCCTCAAAGAAGTGTTAAAGATGTTTGTGAAGACATCCGTAAGCTCCTCTGTGCAGTCCTTCAGCACCATGGATGTTGTCTGGACCTGTTGCCCTTCGGGTGTTGATAGCAGAGAGTGTCCTCTTCACGCTAGCAGCAGACAGACACAGAGTCTGATCATGGAGAGGGTGTGGGGTCCTCTGTGGGTGTGTGTTGTTTTGTGCTTCAAAGTATGCAAAGAAGCTTTCAGGTTGTTGAGCAGAGAGGTGTTGCTCTCGCAGCTCTGTGGCGCGGGCTTGTAGTCCATGATGTCCTGAATGCCCTGCCATAGGCTCTGTGCGTCTCTGCTGTCTTTGAAGTGGGAGGCTATCTTGTGTGTGTAGTCGTGTTTTGCTTTCCTGATGCTGCGGGACAGGTTGGCTCTCGTTGTTCTCGCTCTAAAGGTGTTGTCTCTGGCCCTCAGCAGCCTGTGGACGTCCCCTGTCAGCCATGGCTTCTGGTTAGCCCGAGTGATGATGCTTTTTGTGTGGGTCACATCATCGATGCACTTGGTGTTGTAAGAGATCACAGTGTCTGTGTACTCATCAGTGTCTTTATGGTTGTTGTAAGTGGCTGCCTGCTTAAACATTTCCTAGTCTGTTGTGTCAAAGCAGTCTTGAAGAGCAGAGGAGGCCCCCTCTGGCCACACTCTTACCTGAGTACCTAAGACTGTGTGCATGCTTTACTAAACTTTGGTAGCTAATTTGGCATGATAAAACTGCTTTCCATGGATTATTCTAGTGTTTTGGACTAAATATTTCACTGGATTGGATCGTCTGGACCATTGCCACTGTAACAAGACCATTTTAGTTGGAATGTTGTTAATTTTTGAATTACCATGAGAGTTCATCGTTAAGTTGCTTAAATTTTATACTCAGTATACTTTGTTTGTTGTTGGTGCTGACTGTGCCTGCTGTTGTGATTGTATCGTGAAATGGTTTGCAGAATTTAGCTTTCCAACAATGTATGGCATGAGTATAAACTTAAATGTAGCATTCGTGTGAATAGACAGGCCCGTCAATGGGACATAGAGAGTAGGCATTGGACTCAGACAGTACTTAATTATTGTTTGAGCTTTTTAAATCCTTTATAGATAGTGATAGGTCTGTGGGTGAATTCCAACCAGGGATGTTGCAGTTCATGGTCAGAATCTCCTGGAAAGGCCCCCACCTATCATGAAGAACTGCACAACATGGCCAACACACTTCTGGTTAATTTTTTTCAGTTGAATTATTTACCGTACTCATCTGTGCACACCTGTTTGGTAGCTTTAGTTGTTTATTTATTTGTTATTTATTTATTTATTAGTTATTTAGTTGCTTCCTTTAGATTTAACTCATGTGCATTACAGAGAAGCAATAGCAAACACGGGAGTTAAGTTTGTGTGTGCATGCTCTGCTAAGATACGGTGAAGGGAGAGTTAATATATGGTTAATTGCTATACCACTGCCAGGCAGTTTGCTTCAGCAGCCCCAGGGATTTCTATGGCAATACTTTTCATTCTTGTAAAGAGAGGCATGAATGACTACAATATGGGCTTTATTTTTGTACCAAAGTAGTTGCTGAGATCTTGGAACACAGCTAAAATGCTAAAAATAGGCCATGAGCATCCACATTATACATTACTGCACAGGAACACTGTGTTCTACAGCAAGTACAGTGGGTCAAAGTTAAACCAGGAAGTTGGTCTGTAAATTGTGATGGACGGAATAGTCAGTGATTTAATTTTTAACATCAATTTTCCCCCCAAAGAAAGCAAACTAATCTGGGGGTTTGTTTTCAATCTTCACGACCATCTTATTCCTTGTGTTGCAAGGTTCTACCTGTTTTGTTGTCCCCTTCTGAAATCTCAGCACTTTTTTCTACAATATCATCATAACTAAAGCTAAAGCGATAATAAATATTAACTTTGCTTTAAGACATTTTCTGTTTATGTCTGATTATTATTTCTGAAACACTCTTAACATTAACATCCTTCTTGCTGGAGTCTTATTTACCAAGTCCCCACAATGACTTTGATCATTAAAATGTTGTCTAGACCAACATGAGACTAAGAAACAGGCTGACAAATGTTGCTGTAGTATATTAACAACATATTTACAGTAGCTGCAGTTGAACCTTAACTTTGCATCTCATATTCTGATATTATGTAGACGAGTTCTTGGGTATTGCCAAGAGTATGACGCAGAATCAATGTCAGAACATATGAGCTTGGTGGTCAACTTCGAAATGTCAGGGATCCTGAATCAGAGATTAATTATGACATTCAGATGCACAGAGGTGGAGGCTTCCAGCTACTAAAAAAAAACAAAAAAACAAAAAACAACCCACAAGAAACTGATGGTCTTGGATGTGAGACCTTACAATAATTTCCCATCTTATGTTTTCTCTTTCTTTTACTTGACAGTCGAGGCAATGTGCGTTTCCTCAACAGAGAGCAGTTTGTGGCAAAGTGGTTTCTTTAACCACACATGCTTGCTGTACACACACTGTCAAAGCCTCACAGCTTCTCTGACTCTCACTCTCACACACCTACACACCACTGCAGTCCTATATCTCTATCTAGCATTACCTAAAGACTTCTAGACACTCCTGGGCAGGTATCTCCCCCAGAGGCTAGTCGGTGCAGAGGGACGACTTGATGGAGTGGGGCAGGACGGTGGTGAGACAGACCGCACGGCCGGGGGGACTTGGACTGTGACATATTACCTTTAGAGAGCAGCAGCAGGGCCACTCACATGAAACCTATTAGCAGCCAAACCGCACACAGCTCAGCTGTGTTTGAAAGCTACCACCGTGCCATTGCTGGCAGCGTGCACTTAAACTTAACTGTACATGCATATGCACACACGCATTAACCACTGTGCTCACACATGGCCATATGCAAACAGGTAAAAAATGCTCTAAAACTCTCTAACGAATGCAGTATATCTCATTTGTAAAGGCAGTTATGTTGCTGCCATAGCCATTGATACACACACACACACACACACACACACACACACACACACACACACACACACACACACATACAAGTGTACAAGAATTTGGCTGCCAGTTGTTAGCTGAGAGGAACACATTGAGCTTGTAATCATCAATCTGCCAAGCCGACAACAGTGTCACTCCATTAATAACGTACACATTCTCACATATGTTGATTTGGCCAATCTGCTAACTTCTGACTGTGAAGCAGACCATAGCCCATTGTGTGTGCTATACATATGTACATACATCCCTAGAACATCAAAGCAGATTAGCATGTGTTCATCTTGTGCTGTACGGAATTTAAGCATTGGATCCAGGGAGTGTTGAATTATGTGAACTTCAAAATCACTGCAGTGATATGGTAATCCGAAATCTACATTAAATAGGGCTGTGAAGTATGTGAATGAAAGTGTGCCTGAAGTAATTATTGCAGAGTACAATGCTGCTGTGCTTCCATACTTACGAATACAGAACGGAAAGAAAAAGCATGTTTGGCTGCTCTCATGTGGATTTGACAACAGCAATGGATACGCAATGGGGGGATTACCATAAATTTGTTTTTGTTGGAACATATTAGGAATCAAAGAATGTAAAGAAGAGAAGAGATTATTACAATCTCTGGGTGTCAGGGGATTTCTTGTGTCACTGTGTGTTTCTATTTTTCTTCTCCTGGAGATATATGAGGAAGGAATGGAAGTGTCAGGGAGGGCAGAGGAGGGATTCTCTGTTGAAGAAGGCACTCTCTCGTCTCAGTTGTGGATAATATAATATAAGATTGGCCAACGATGTGCCAAATGGAGGCAAGGCTGATGCCATTTCAGATCAGGTTCAGTAAATATTATTCTATTCTTAACCCCCTCCTCTTTTTCCAGCATTTTTTAATCTTTTTTTTTTTTTTTGCTGTTAATATTTCCACAAATGTAGTATTTCGGTTAAATTGTTGTTTTCTCTACAGCCATGCTAGCGGACTGTAATGCGTATTGTGCTGAAAACCAAACCAATGGAAAACCAAAATGTTAGACAAATTAAAATGGTCAACTGATGATGGGGCCAGAGGAGAAGTAAGGAGATCACTAAAGTTCCACGGTTCATGAATATGTGCACGGTAAAGCTTGTCAGTGTCAAGCTGCCGCTGACTGGGGATAACCGGGGTTCATCCTCTGTGAAGCATAAATGTGCCTAGAAAATTTCCCGGCAAATCATTGAATATGTTTCAGTCTGGACCAAAGTGGCAGACTGAATGACCAACACTGCCATAACTAGAGACAGAAATCTAAAACTAAAACCTTGTCTTGTTAACATCTCATACTCAAACTGAGAAACAGTAAAAGTGTCTTGTAATATTTACAGCTCTGACGTATTGTACTAATGAAAATCATGAAGGCTGTAGAAACAAATTGTATCCCTTTTTCTGCTTGTATTGTGATATCTTTGTCTGGTACGTCGTCAAAGGAGTCTGGACAGCTCAATAGAGCTGAATACGTTGTTGCTTTTCATGATCTGGGTCAATTTGTCTTAATTATGTACACCACAACATTGGCAAACCACTTGAGTTTCATTTTGCCACTTTATACACCTGCATAGAGGAGAGCAAATTGCTCACAAAAAATGGAAAATCAGAAAACTTCAAGGAGATGTGGCCAATTTAGAAAAAAATCTAAACTTTTCAACATAAACTGCTGTAATACTGTTTGCTGACCAGAACATGCTGTTCATATGTAATGGAGTTTGGAGGATCTGTGCGAGTTTTTCTTTAGATATTGAAAGGGACATGAAATGGAACCATTACTGCTCAAATTCCAAACCGCTGCATGTGTATTTTAATCTCCATGCTCTGACAGTGATGGCTCACTTTTAAACCAGGTACATTACATTTGTAAGTACAGCTATACTGGTTTGAAGAGGGCTATACTCAGGCTCAGGCATTGAGATGTAGAAAAATAAATCGGACTGTACAGAAGAATACTGTTGAGCTATTATCAGATAGCACAAGGGACTGAGCAAGGCATTGGGGCCATGATACTTTGTTCACTCTGATGATCAGAGGTATAATAAATGTTTGTTGTATTTTCAGGCTGCTTGCCCAGTCTGCCTAGACCTCTATTACATTGCAGGTAGCTTACTTTAGATGACTATATTTATCAATAATGAATGCAATATGTTAGGTATTTAGTGTGCTGGAATTAATTCACAGGATTCCCCAGAGTGATTGATGTAATATATTCCACTCTGATCAGCACAGCCCTTGCGGCAGGTAAAGTGAATAAAAATGTTTTCACACTCTCAAAGAGATGAAATGTTACTGTATCAATGAGAATTATGTCTAGGGTGCCTTCATTCTGAGAAACTGATAAGCCTATACGGTTTTAGAGAGTGAGTCTTATCCAGCCATTCTATAGTGTATTTACAATTTCATTCCACAACCTGCGTAGTGGTATTTAAAGCAGCTATAATCAGTGCTTTTTATATTGACAATGGATCAAATGACTGTGCGTGATGTGAAAGGCATTGCTTGTTGTGACACATCCACGGAGAACTATTAGGTTTCCCGCTAGACACTTTGCTGTTTTGGTTCAATCATTCTGCTCTAATAGTGTCACATTTTGGTACAGCAGGAAGCTAAAAGCTCACCGAATGCTGTATACCCAACACCAAACAGCAGATAGCACAAGCTAGCAGATAGAAAAGTTGGTTAGTGGAATAGTAGCAGCTAAAGAGAGCTAAGAGATGAGTAAATATTGGACTTAAATTGCAAATTTTCATCCTTTAAATGTTGTAAAATCAAATTGCACTTTTTCCAATTAGATGGTCATTATACATTTCAAATCATAATAATGATTTGATCACATTTTGGTCACCTCTTGACTGACGAACTGTCAGCTCACTTTCGTGCTCTCATACTGCTGCTCTGTGGCAGTTAGACACTGTATCTTGCACAGCACACTGGAAAATCCATACTATACAGGGCTTTGTTTACATTGGACTTCTAATGCATAACAAAACTTTATTATAACTATTACAATGGTATTAACAGAGCCTTACAAACTAATCCAGGAAATACCCTTGAATAACACAAAATGAACATTGTGCTTTGGTTCTCTCTGTTTATTAGAACGGTGTGTAATGCAGCATCAGTCGACGTCTGTGCACAAACGATATGTCATTTTCGTCTCCTTCCAAATGCATTCATTGCTGAGCTCTGCAACGTTTTTTCGTTCCCTTTTTTTCCTGGGAGAAGCGGCTTGAAGCTGTCAGGGCCTGCATGGTGATAACAACCTGGGGTGGAGAATGACACCTTGAGAGTGACAGATGAAAAGGAATCAAATTCTCCCTGGAGCCAACTGTATGGAACTGATACAGGCTTCCCCCCACTTCTCTCCCCACAAACAGGCCACTGCATTAACTTATTCAAATAGGAGGTCAAGCCTTAGTTTAGACACCAGACCTGTCCCAAAGAGCAGAGCAGGAAAAGGGAATGGAGTGAAAAAGAGTTGGGGAAAGAAAATTGAGTAATTGTACTTTTGAATTAATGCCTTTTAATCTCTCCCTCAGCCATTGAGTGATAATGAATAAGTAAGAAAAGGGCAGACAGTGTTGAGAGTTTGCAACATGGTGAATGTGCCTTTGCAAAAATGACTGACTTATTGACCTAATATGAGGGCAACCAAACCGAGGCGTCTTCTGAAGAGACCCCTTAAGAAACTCTTTTCAAGAGTCCCTTCCCACTTTAACAGTGCAGTCAGAAATCAGACACCTAATCACAGAGTCCATGCTGCATATGCCCAGCATCATATTTACTCCAGGATGTGAAGGACACTCAGAATGTACTCTTAGCTCATCACTGATCCTTCAATTAAGTGCGGGCAGGACATGGTGTCAGGGTAGAACTGGTCTGGCTTTTATGAAGGTAGCTGACATTATAAGCAATGCGTGTTTTACTCCTTAAGGTTGAACCCAAGGAAAAGGTAAAGGTTGGGTAACTCATCCACCACTGCAGAATTCAAAGATAGTTCCCCGGCCTGAGTGCTTTCCCGTGTACAAGCTTCTTCCTCTGTCTCTCACTCTCCTTATTTCTTCTCCGAGTGAGGTCCCATGCTGTGCTGCAGATTGAAGACACTGCGTTTGGAAATCAACTGCTTGGCTAGGTAATTTGGCTAATGGACTAATCTCAGCTAAACTTTTGTAAATGAGGGTTTTATGAGGTGACTCTGAGAAAGAAACATTTCGCCAATGTCATGGATGATAAACATGCAATTGAGCAATCACATCGAGATGAAAGCTGTACTGCAGCTGTAGGGGAATGGAACTCTGCGTCCTTATATCTCCCCATGGTAATAATGACTAGATCTATTATATGGATATGCAATCTCAATTTGATTTTTAGACCCAGTAAATCACTGAAATGACTGCATATTGTTTTAGTTCTGGCGAAGAAGGGCACTCAAAACTTCAAAACTTTGTTGCAATATCCTCATTTTGAAGAACATTTTATTTCTGGTTATAATAAATTCCATTACAATTTTCCAACTAATCCCCCCAACGGAAATTGCCAACGAATATGTCTACATTTTAATGAACTTGTTTAAAAAATTCCTTTGGGTAGCTGGCAGGAAAGGCATTTGTCATGTTGCTGTGGATGTCTGTGTGGGTGTCCTTTTGTGTGTGTATGTTTACTGTTTACAACAGCCACTCCTGTGCCTTGCTCACCGGCACTGACCATTGGTGAAAACATTTTACACATTTTGCCACTCTCTGCACTGCATAGCTACAACAGCAAAAAAAAAAAAAAAAAAAAAAAAAAAAAAGTAAGCACTAAAACACCATGCAGAGTACCTTGATTCATTAGTCTGCCAATCTCTACCTATGGGAGACTGGGAAGCTTCAACATGTAGGAGTCTTACAAATGGCTCACATTTGTAGAAATGAAATGAATTGGTTTGTGAGGATTTAAATCAAAAATAAAAATGCAAACATCATAAAGCACGGTACCCAGTGCTCACCTAATAATTTAAAAGCCTCTGCTTAGCTCAAGGCTTATTGCAAGTACATCTAGGTCGCTTTTCTTTTTACTGTACATTTAGTCATTCTCACTTGTCTGTCTTCAAAGTAATGCAAGACAAATCTCATTTGGACATTTTAATGTATCCCATTTACCAATCAGGGCTGCACAAGAGAGATGGGTAGTGAAGTTACGGAGAGAAAAAGAGTTCCATCTGATTTTAATTTAACATGGGAGCACTGCTGAACGTAATGGTACTACCTTTGTGGGAGCTGTATTCTTTGCATCTGTATTTCTAGTACTATTACTATTATGACTCTACACAAAGCGTTAACACACAGAGAGCCAATTTATAGCTGCACTTTCAGATTCCGTAACTTTTATTTTGTCCTTCATCCCATAGCTCAGAAAGCAATTTCTGGCAATAGCGCATACTTTGAAGCCAACATGGTCCAGCTGAATGAACTGACAGACAGACAATATGTCGGTTCTGATTAGGACTAACCGGCGGTGTGATAGAGGAGGACGGTTCAGCGAGGTCTGCCATGCCGTCTCCACTCATACTGCTTGAAGGAACTCCAAATTGTCTCACCCTGGAGGTCAAAAGCACTCTGGATGCAAAGCTCTCTCTGTGTACACACACACACACACACACACACACACACACACACACACACACACACACACACACACACTTACACATCTTGTTTGCCTGCTGACTGTGGATATTGCAGATCCGTGTCCGGTCCTCCAGCGATGGGCCGGTGATTGGCAGGTAAGTGGCTGCTCTGTTTACAACATGGCCGTCAGATCCAAGCCCACACTGTCCTTGACCTGAAGCTCTACCTGAGCTGCATAAATTTGGATTAAACGCCCTCCCCATCAAAGGTACCCAGAGGACTTGACTCTTTTGTTTTCCATTGTAACAATAACCCTGCACATGCACAGTGACACATACAGCTGAGTGGTAATGGAGACTATAAGGTGATGTATGTCATGGTTTTTGAGAAAATGTGAAATCTTGTGTTTCCGTTCATACACACTTGTGAATTTCCTGGCTTGCAGCATAAGCAGTATGTGATGGAGTTATAGCTACAAAAATCTTAGTGACACAAAATGCAAAATTTAATAATCACAGAGTGGTACCTAACAGATTATTCATTTGACAGCAGGGCACAACAGGCTTGTGTTTGAATTAAATACTCAGGTGTCTTCAAAGATTAGCCACAGGCTGTTGATGATGGGAAATTTGTTTTCTTCATACTTAGCGCTGTGTATGTCCTCTCTAGGTGCCTCTTGCAAGATAAAATTCTTGGACAGGCCAACGTGCCAGAGAAGGCAAAGAAGGGGGGGCTACAGATTGACAGTCTGTAGAAAGGCACCCACAGGAGGCCCCCAGCATGTAGCTTTATCAGAGTGTGTGTGTGCCCATGGACACTTTGTGTACGTGTGTGTTGTGAAAGTTTTTCTCCTGCAGGTGGTGCTCTGATGGAAGTGGATGGAACTGGAAGGCAGTTTACTGCCACTCAACCCCCTACTATCTGGTTGCCCTGTGGGAGGTACTATATGTGTGTTCTGGTTCTCATTCTTTCCTTTGTGAACACACACTCACACAAACACACACAGTATGTACATGGCATATGCATGCCTCCGACCTGGCTCAGCCCCACCATTACCCCTGCTCCATGCCCCGCCCTCCCCTGAGCAGGAGAACACCTGCAGTTAAGGTCATGGCTCTGCCTGCCAGCCCCCTCTGCTGCTTTAAGGCTTCACTCTGTTCTTTGGATAGCTACACTCTGCACTGCTTTTTGATCATTTGTTTGCATCACAGAATGCATTTTTACAGCACATAGAGATTCTCTGCCTTTGAATGTATCATCAGTCCTGCCCCCAGGGAACTTCACAGTGCTCTGATCCACCAACTCTGGAACTGTCTGCAAAAAAAGTACATATGTTCTTCACCTTTGAAATTGCAGGCTGAAGTCACGGTCATGTTACCATTGGTGTAACCACAATCAGTGTTTTCCCTGCTGAGGGTATGGATGTTGCAGGCTATGATGACATATAGCAGAGCAAACAGTACAGACGACACCACTGTATACACTTTATTTACTGTCATGCATTATCATCAGTGAAATTAGACATACCATTTCTCATTTTCATGTATTTTTTGTAGCCTTTTTCCCCCTGAAGACCCTTCGCATGTCACAGTACACAGGTGTAAATCATAAGTTGAATGATGGCTGAATGCCACTTTATTTCTTCAGTTGCACTGCTCTGATATTGTGCATGGCTCACTGTCACACAGTTGTGACTTGCTGGCACACTTAAATGGAACTGAGCCATCATTAATGTTATTAGAAACACATGTACTTACGCTGTTGTGTGTTGTCCACTACAATGGCATTCGGTTGGGTCCTCATCATCTGAAATTTTGGAGCCAGACATATTGAACAGAGCTGGTGAGTGTTTTTTGCAACAGACTCAAACATTCACTAACTAACCCTCACGTTAAATAATCAATTCCTAGCTGAACATTTCCTTATTAAAAAAAAAAAAAAAAACTCTTAAAAAAACAACATTGTCAATCCAGTGTGGTCTATGAGATAATATTGTTCTAACAGGCTCACACAGCCAGTAGCGATCCAGCAGAAGCAACACTGAGAGCAGATTACCTCGCTAGCAATAGTGCTAGGATTACTAGCCATCAGTCACGTGACCCTCACCTTGGAGGTCAAAGTCTCAGAGTCTTAACTAGCCAGCAGCTAAATAACTGTGCTAGCTGGTTACAGTGTTGCCAACTATTTTCAAAGATGATGTTACATGCTCATTTGCATATCAGTAATGTCATTACGTAACTATTTGCATAAGCAGGATTTAAAAAATCAGTTCAGCGAAGTCGAGCTAAAGTTAACTTATTCTAAATAGCTTTATCATCAGCTATTATTGTTTTTCAAGTTGCCATAATCTCATCAATATGCATCTAAATCTACCTCTAATTTCAAAATCTTTTTATAGACTGGTTTATCGACTGTGGAACTGAAGCATCATGACTGGAGAGGATCCAGACCATACATCTGAAATAAACCCCCTCCTGTAAATGCTGTATTTTGAGAGAAAAAAAAATGTAAATAGCTGAGTTGAAACATTTAGAACCATCTCTCTGTTTGCCTGATGTTGCTGCTGATCTCCTCCACTCACTGAACACCATCAGTTAATTTTCATTGGATATGTTGCAGTGATGGCGAGGTCCTCTGTTCATATTCATCCAAGGTAAATCAAAGTTCAGCAGCATTGAACTGTGGTATATAACAAATAGATGAAAACTGCACACTTATGCCTCACCTGCTGGCTACCAAGTTTGAATATTCTACCTATGTCTTTCTTCCAGGTTCTTTGGTTTCCTCTCACAGACCAAGAACAGATGTGGAAAGTCCAAATTACCCTGTAGTTATGAGTGTGACTATGTTTTTCTGTCTGTATTTATTAACCCTGTGATAGAATGATCTGTCAAGGGTTTCTTTTTCAAAATCCAGACTGTGTGAAGTTCCAGCCTCCTCTTGACCCTGAAATAAACAGGTCTAGAAACTGGATTTGCAATCAGTAAATAGCATCTTTGCTATGCGATCAAATAATATTGAAGGCAAATCGCAGACAGCATAAGTGCATAAATACAGTAAAATGCTCATCACTGAGGTGTCATTAGGGAGCAATGGGCATAATTTGTACAATGATCACATTGAATCTATACAAGGGTTTTCTGTTCATAAGGCTGTCTTGTGCCCCAATGAGCGCAGTAAAGAAAGGATCTCTTCCCATAATTTAAACTGCATTTCAGTGCTGCGATCCCCCTGCTCCACTCTCTTAATAACCTCACTTCTTTACTGCCAGCCCTGCGCAAGAAAAGAATGTACATGCATTGCATTATTTATTTATTTAGTTGCAATAGAGACTGAAATACAATAAATGACACATTTTGAATGTTAACCACAATAAGTTCCAGAGTTCACCAACAGCAGCTCGCAGCTCAAAAACAATGTCAGAAAAGAAATTTATAGATATATTCCATGTTTTTACCAGGAGGTGTACTGAAATGTTATGTCAGCTTGGTTCTCCACAATTCAATAGCAAAATTCTTCTTGATGAACACAATTATGGCTTTACAGAGAAACACATAATGTTCTGGGAAACAGAATAGATAGTTGAATACCTTACAGTCTTAAAGAGATTCTTAAGCAAACGTCTCTCCACACAGATAGAAAATTCCTCTTGCAATGCAAATGCAAATTCAATAGAAATGTTATATAATGCAAGTTTCCTGTAATTCAATACAATGCAGAGTGTCTTTCTAATGGATTCACTGGCTCATTTAAATGAAATAAACTTGTTTTTGTGAATAATTAAGAATGCAAATGCAAAAATAAAATACTCAAAAAGCGAACCAACTGACTAACCAAGCCATTAAAGAAATCTAAAACCCATAAAAGGGAGTTGTGATGTGTATATGTGATGCAGTGGAGAAAATAGTTGGCAGTTGGTGATGGTGGTTTTAATTAAAACAGGAATAATCAGCGGTTCTCTTTCACCTGCCTGCTGTGATCTGAAGACACTACAATGTAGTAGTCTGGCTGTGTTTTCATCTGATGACTGAGAGTGTGGGATTATGCCAGTTGTGTTTGTGTATGTCCTATGTGTATTTTCAAATGTATGCATGTGTGGGTAGAGTGCTTTGTATGAGTTCTGATGAATACCTTATTGCTGGCCTTTGTGTACTCAAGTGTCAGCTTGCATACACGAGCATTCAAGCCTCACTGTCTGTATGTCTCTATAGTATGTGGCATTAGAGTGCCATGGCAATCAGTGAGCCTCCTGTTTGGTGGCAACATTCCTCATCTTTGAGATCAGACTAAAGGAGCACGTTCTACTGTAGGCGTGTGTTACCTGACCACCACACTCCAAAAACCCTCTCATTTACATTTAGAGTGAATGCCATACTGTCAGCGAGGCTCCATTCCACTCGGACAAAGCCCCTCACAGCCTCTCTGCCTCCTACTTTGCAGTACACAGAGAATAAAACAATAGTCGTCTTGATGGGGAGGCATCAGACACACTAATTTGGCGTTATGGTGAAAGTCTTTACCAGAATGATGAGTATTATTTTGCAAGGTGTATCGAAGAGACTAAATCTCAGCGTGTCAAAACTGGCAAAATGGAAAATTTTTCTATGAATTTTAAAATGGTAGCTAGAAGGAGTCCATATACTTTATTGTAGGGGTACTCAAACCTTTTTCATATCAAAAATCCTCAAATGGAGCCACATTAGATCACAGATCACATTTGAGGGCATTTTGCTGTACAGAGTTTGATCATTTAGTTGAAACCTGGACACTGCTTCAACTGCAGGCACAGAGATAACACTGAAAAGAGATAATAATCACAAAACAATACTCGTCAAGACACAGCTTTTTGAGGCTCGTACTTAAAGGTCCACAGTGTAGGTGTTAGGGGGATTAGTTGGCAGAAAAGGAATATAATATTCATAATTATGTTTTCATTAGTGTATAATCGTCTTAAAATAAGAATCATTATGTTTTTTTTTTAACCTCAGGATGAGCCCTCTGTGTCTGTAGAGGGAGCAGGTTGCACCATGTTTCTACAGTAGCCCAGACTGGACAAACCAAAACTAGTTCTACAGAGCACCAGTCACTTTGTAGTAGCCACTATAGGGGAGGGAGAGGTGAGGGGTAGTCAGTTGGTTGAAATCTGCAACCTCATTGCTCACAGTCGTGTGGACAGTACATTGACTTCCATTCACTTCCTGGAGACTTACCCTAACCTTAACCAAAGCCTTCATCCTAAAATTTAGGGATCTACATTATGGAGACCTTTTGTCCCCGTAAGGAAGGTGCGTCCCCACAATGTGACTGTGTAAACACATTTTTGATCCCACAACGGAAGGAATATATGGACACACACACACACACACACATACACACACACACACACACACAGTTTCTATCTTGTACTTATCTTGTCTTGTACCCCTTTGTGGCCTCTCAATTTGTAGGAAAGTTAGTGGGACCATTAAAGTTGGCTTCACACCTTCAGCGCTGACAAAAAACAATTTGGAAATTAAAACTGGGAGGAAATGGCAAGTCCATTAATGAGAGAGCACAGGCACAGAAAAAGAGGTCCAACAACAGCATCCAAAACTTATGTACCCTCAGGTTAGTTTAATAACTTCACAACCACACCTCAAAATTGGCTAAATATTACTGCTAATACTTTCCCACCTTCCAGGAAAGCTGCTGCTGTTTATACATTTGTCTCTTGCACCACCTGTGACCAGCGGCCCCGCGTCACTTGAGGCCGAAATGATATCATGTTCCTTTTGTTTGTGGATCATTGAATAATGTAACTTTTATTAGTTGTGTTTCTTCTGGGGTTGCTGTGATGCAGCAGAGGACCAAGGGTGCTCCGTCTTTGCAGGAAGCAGTAATTATCCCTCGAAGAGATAATAACTGTATTTATCGTCTGAGGTGTTCCTTTTCTGAAGGGTTATTTATCAAATACCATGCGGGATTAGAAAATCAATTCTGAGTGTCACAAATTAATTTGCAGCCATCATCTCACTTGTTCCCATGGGACAACATGCAGCAGAAGCACCTTACTAATGTGGAGAATGCTGCTGAATTGATTTATTTTTCCATATCTTCAATACCAAATGAAGGATGCTATTGTGAGCCATGACAGAATAAGCATGTAGCTGTGTGGAATTAATGCTACTGTAATACTTTTACTTAGAGTGTGTGGTGACACAATTATTAACATGTTGACTATCAAGCACATTGTAAAGTTGAAGCAGGAGCAGAGATGAGTAGGCACAATGTTCATATGTTTGCAGACATGTAGTGTGAATGTTTTTCCTCATATTGGTCCTCATTAGATTAATCTAATTTGATATCCTGGCATTTTCCACTGAATCACAGCCAGATGGATTTTGACTCGCACTGCAGCCTCTCTGTCATACAACTGAATCCTGTAAGGTTCACTTAATGTCTCACAGTTGCAGAATATGGCAAACTAGCAGCTGCAGTCAAGAGTATTAAACGTAAAGTTTGTTTTTCTTTTCCTTCCTGTTGTGGAATATAGATATGATTTGATTGATTTAAATTGATTTCATAGATAATGTGGGAGTATAGAGCAGCAGACTAATGGAGTAAACGAAATGTTTGATGATGCATTTGATGATAAAATATGAATATGGCACAGATAATTCTGTTGTATATAATTGATCTAAGAAGTGCGGTTCTTGTGGTAAGAAACTGGATTGCTGCCTGGATCATGGCCCTTTTTTTTTTTTTTTTTTTTTTTTGTTAAGAATCAAGTGCATTTTACCTGGTATAATCATGTTGGTGTTGTTCCTACAACATCATAATATTGTTGCTCCATGACCATCATCGCCACTGACCAAACAGCCACAAAGTCCCCCCTGAGTTGCAAAGCTTTGACATAAAGTGTGCCTGGTCAGCAATTTTTTTACCTTCTGCTGTTCGGTCATCAATTTATGCGACCATTTCCACATACATATGTTATTTGAAAGTATGTTTGATGTTGTAACTATTGGGCCTCTTTGCATTTGTATGATTCATATATGAGTTAGCACAAGATGTTTGATGATGTTTTGTAATCCAGTCTGGGATGGCCCAAATGTGGGGCAGGACACGGAAATAAAATCAAATAAATGTCTCATCTCCTGGTTTCATTCCAACCAATGAAAAATACCTGGCCACTGATGATTTTAGCCACCTTTACTGAGATCCATTTCTAAAAACGCTCTTTCCTGTCTGCCAGTCACCATTTCAACAAAGTTAAACATGCCTCCATTTCCCACAAATTGATATTATCTAGCCCTCAAACGCCATTTGTTTGTGTTTGCATCTGTTTGTTGCCTGCAGAGCAAACATCAAAATGTGTACTACATGTTTGTCGATTCTGATTCATAGATAAAAGAGACCCCCAGTCCTGAGTTGAATGGATAATCTGTTTATATTACTGCTTGAGGCAGTTTCTTTGAATTAGTGCTTTACTCAATAAAAACTGCAACGTGGGAAAAAGTGCTTCTTTATTGTTGACTGTGTTAGTGGGTTGAAAAGACATCTGTCAAATGAGCCCTTGAAAACTCTATTCTCTGAAGGAACAACAACAAAAAACCCTCAAATCAAAAGACAGAAACTCTGTATCTAGTGGAGAAAATGCATTGCAAAACCAATGACATGCACTCTACAGAACATAGTGGACAACTGAATAACAAACAGCAAGAATTTCATATACCAAACTAGTTGTATTTCAGCAGTCTTTCACAGAGAATAGCTCTTTTGAGTGAGCGTTTGACAGATGTCCTGTTTTCTAAGCCACTGGCATAGCTACAGCCTCGCAGGTTTCATCTATTTGATACCACAGCCATGCCAAGACTCTGGCATATAGCCTCACACTGCATCTGAGATAGCCTTTGTGATTTCTGCAGTTTATGTGACATGAATACAAAATATCATGTACACCCTACAGAGGACAGCTGAATGGGATGTAAGGTTGTCTTGCTTGGACAGCAGTAACAACAGACCAGAGGGATACTAGGCGTATTTTTAAAATGGAGGTCCCGCCGCTGGCTTTTCCTGTCAAATCCAGAGGAGGAAAGTACTACCCAACTACCCACATCCCTCCAAAACATACACATACACACACTGCATGTGTGTCTGGGAAAGAGCTGTGCAGCTTTCAGAGCTCAGCATGAGAGCATTTGATATTCATAGAAGGGAAGAGGAGGAGAAAGTGAAACAACAGCGGGGGCACTGCCTTACGCGTGATATTACATTGTAATTATGATTTGGATGCAGACACTGAGGAAGCACTGAGGGTGCACTACAAATGTGCAAAAATGTATGCACACACACATGCAGAGCAAAGGTGCAGTAATGGCACACGCTCCTTGGGTGGAGGCACTTGAAACTTCAAACTGCCAGTGCCTGCGTCATTGCAGGAGTAATGTGGGATCAGGCGCAGCATGGTGCATCCCGCATTTCTTTTTAAAGCAGGGAGACGAGGTCCGCGAGCAGGCTCCGTATAGCTATCGACAGCGGCATACTGATTGGTTTGTTTACCATCAATATTTGCAGATGTCAATCTGGGCACCTTTGAGAAAATGGATTTTTCAGCATGAAGCAGAATGTTCAGAGAAATCATTGGTATTAGCACTGCCACAGAAAAAACAGAAATATATATATTATGAGGCAGATGCAGTAGCTACTACACTAGGAGGTCCACATGAGCACCTGAAAATATCCACAGCCAGTCAGACAGCTGGGCAAGAACGACAGACAGAGGAGCGATTTTGGACTGCCCAATAATGAAAGAGTCGGTCGTCTCAAGAATGACAGATTCTCAGTGCTTTGGAAACATGCCAGTAGGATTTCAGTTTGATTTGTAAAGCCTTTTTTAAATGAAAAACAAAGGCTGAGACTGTTGAGCAGCAGAAATGAAAATGGAGATTTTGGACTACACACTAATATAACAAAGAATCAAAAGCATACATATGTAAAATTCACAAATGCAATATAAAGCATTTGGAAAACATTCCTATGGGATTTTTTAACTCGATTAGTAAAGGTTTTGAGGAGAGAGAGAAAGAAAGAGCTGTCAGACTGCCATGCTGGCACATCTACTCTGCCTCTTTTATCAAAGATAAGTAGTATTGATTTACTTTGAGGCTGTAAAAAGTATTCGTCTTAAGAGCTGACATTTAATAATCTCCACCTAATCCATGTTTTGCTGGGAGCCTCTTGAGATGCTGGTGAGTCCTCTATTGTTCTCCTGTTCTCTCCTGCACTTACTGTATATCTAATGAAGAGGACGTTATTAACCCCGCCCCCCACTGGCTCACAATGATGCTGACTATGGTGCAGTGTCTACCGAAGGCTGAAGGGATACATCAACTTTTGAGCAAATAAAGTCTGAAAGTCTCGCTGAGATTTGATAAGATTTTCTGTGGCTGTCCTGGGGGGTACGCTACAAAGCAAGTTCGACATAGCCAGGCTTTCTTTGCATCAGTTGGCTTGACAAAACCCAAAATCCCAGTCAGAGATAATGGATATCACAGCGGTTATCAGCTTTCTTTGTTAATGCAGGTTTTCCTCATCAGGGTCTGTGCACGTTCCCATAAAACGGGGCGTTTGGTGTGTCATTTGAGTCAACTTCTGCACAAAATGGACCGATTGTTGCCTGTCGTCAGTCAGGAGGGACAGGATGTTACAATGGAGAACTATGAAGAATATAAAAGCATCACAGCGAATATGGCAAGAGAGGAACGCTTGCAGAAAACTGTGTTAGTTTGTTAGTTAATAAAAATTTGTTAGTTAATAAAAAGTATGTATTAGTATTCAGTGCTTTCTCAATGTCTTCTGTTTATTTCTAATGTGACAACAGCACATTCTCGAGCTCTTAAACTTAACATGACACATTTAAACATTATAGGAATTTCATTTGGGTCTGACATTGTCCCCTGATGGAGGATGAATGGAAATCACTTTTGTTTTTGGACCAAATGAAAATGAAATTGATTTTACTGATTGAATGTTATCTGTGATAAATACCAATAGAATAATCAGTTTTCTAATGGGTGTTCTATTAGCTGAAATACCAGCAGTGTAAAAGGGACTTGGCAGCAAATCAAGACCAAACATAAAAACATAACCCAAGGTGGTTTACAGTGCTGTGCCTTCATCACAGCTTTAATGTATGGATGATAACACATGCAGTGTTAAGTTTAGAGTGTTAATATTACATGGAGCAAAAGAAACAAAATTAGTCTGCATCAACAACTGCATGCATGTAAGTTCCTGTGGCAAGAAACACCCCACAGCTTATAAAGTTTGTGCTGCTGTAATTACATGACTTGTTCAGTGATATCATTGATGCACGGCTCAGCAAATTTGCATATATGACGTGTTATATATAACGTGTCATCTGGGAATCTATATCGCTCGTAGAGAATATAATCAGAAAAAGAATTTCAAAAAGGATGATGCTTTTTCAAATCCTAAACTCTGAACATGAGGTGTGCAGCACAAGTTACCATGGTGATCTAGACAGGTTAAAAGAGAGCCATATTTGTAACATTAAATTTCTGGCGTTAGACTCTATATAACTCGGTACACCATGAATCTTGCTTCATAGTTTTTATTTTTGTTGTTCATCACAGCTGTACGGATAATGTCAAGCATTTGATGATTAGAAGTTAAAATCTAGATGGCTACACTTGTGCCAAGACAGAAGTCTACAAGTCTACACACAGCTGACGGTGTTGCCAAGCAACGGTTCTTGTCCTTGAGGCTAACATTAGTTAGCATGCTACTGTGTGATTAGATTAGATTAGATTAGATTAGATTAGATTAGATTAGATTTGATTAGATTAGGTTAGATTAGATTCAATTTTATTGATCAATGTACTAATGTTGTATTAACAATGAATCTAATGACGTATGTGAAGTGTTGCTTATAGGGACTAACCCACAGAGAATTAGCACTGGACTGAGCAGTTCCCCTCAGGTCAGTGTTGTTTTGGTTTTATCGCCCACAACTTTAATGTTCTGGTTCACTCTGACCACTTTCATCAGCATTATTTCCAGCAGCAGGAGGCAACTATTCCAAAAACCCACTGTACACTACCTGCCCAACAAGATGGAGGCAGCCAGCCAAGGTCAGCGACTAGCTGGTGAACATAGTGGAGCACTCAGCAGCTGAAGAGCTGGATATTTCCCTGACGTGTTGGAGGAGACCAAAGACAGAGCTAAAAGAAGAGTCTACATTAGACTAACATACCTTAAGAGGACGCATGGACTCTTAACTCCAAATGAATGCAAATGTTGCTCTGTATCTTTTCGATGGCATTTATCAGATTTAAATATGAAAAATGGAAAGGAAGACAGTATATTTACCTAACATTTAAAGCTGTTTCCCTTTCAGTAGCTATCTATCACTGCATATCTTCAACCCCAATTATTAAAAATATCTTTTTGTGATAAATTCTATAATCAAATCAGATTAGCAGACTTTCTTGTTTTAACAGTGACCCTGGCAGTTATGTAATTACCTGAAGCCTGAACTAAGGCCAAAACTAGAAGGATAATGCCCAATCACTGCTGTCAGATCTGACCCCAGCCGATCATTTAGAAGGATGTTTACTTCCTTTTAGACTCTGCAGAAGTGACCCCAAAACGCAGAACACACTCATGACAGATGGAACATCAGACTCAAACAGGTTTGGAGAGTTTGCACACTATTAGATTTCCCCCCACATAGTGTGTATTAATGCTAAATCATTAACATTTCAATCACATTTCATTTCATGTCATGATTAAAGTCCGTATGGGACCAAACTTTGTTGATTTCTCGTTAATAAATACACCGTGGAGGCCAATCTAACAGTGTGAAGTTTGATTTTGCAGACTGAAAATACTGCAGTTGTTCAGTCAAATCATATGCTGTCTGACTTTTTCATAAAAGGCCAATGTTGGCTTTTTATATCAAACTAACACTAACATGCAGAATGTCTCTGCCAGCAGGCGCCAAAAGAAACGTTGAGATTGTTGAGATAGTGCCGAGACTCAGGCAACACAAAGAGAACAGCAAAAAAGCCCTGAATGTCGCTCAGTGTGTGTCTGTACACACCAGTGTACAACTGAAGGGCCCGAAGAATGGTTTCTCGACGGGGTCTGTAAATTCCAGGCCGGGCTCCTGTCCATTAGCCAGGCTCTGCTTTCTCCCGGCTGCCCTCGGTGCCCGACATCTCAGCGGAGGTGCTCTGAAACACAACACACCAAATGAGATGTGACTTGTGCCGCCACGCTGTTCTATTTATACTGGATGGACGACATTGTGGGGAAAGATGCAAAAAAGCGCTCACCTGCTGCTTGATGAGGTCTGGTGGTTCTCCAAGCCCACGGAGGAGTCTGTGTAATTTTCACCCTCACATCTAAGGGTGTAAGGGAGACCTCACCCTCCCTCAACCCCCCCGCCTCGCCCACCTTCCCCCAAGGCAAAGAGAAGCAGTAGATAATTACCTGGTGTGAAATTTCCCCGCAGTCAGTGTCTCTGCCACACAATGTGTGGGTGTCACAAAACTCATATTTGACTGTGGTTTTGAGGACATGCAACAAGGCTATAGTGGTGGTGCTTGTGTTGGAGGTACTTTCCCAGGGGTAAAGGAGCAACTCTAAAAATAATGGTTTTCCTTTTTGATTTACTTTCTTTAAAAAGACAACAGGTAAGAGCCCAGAACATGTTTTGACTTTGTAATAGATGCTGAAACAATAGCCTGTACTTTTGAAAATCTGTAGCATCAAAATGAAAGTTGTGTTGATGTCTGGGCTGTCATCTATCAAACTGCTGAAGTCTGAAGTTTGGGACTTCCAGTAAGAGAAGGATGAAAGTTAAAAAAAAAAAAAAAAAAAAGTTAAACTCCCACTCAGAGACATAAGAATAGAAGCTTTTTTTTTTTAATCAAATTTTGCACAATGTAAAATACAAAGCTCTCTTAATATATTTTAGAGTCGATAACTGAAGCACATGCACAGAAGTAAGCACAGACATTCTGAGGCCTTGAAGTTATTGTACAAAATATTCTTGGCCACGAAGAATAGTGTGTTAGTTGAAGCAATGTGTGTAATACAGAATAGGGAAGTTAGAGCCAACTATTTTCATTTGACTTGAACATTCGGGTGGATAGTAGGATTCACAGGGTCATTTCTCAGACGGAACGCGGCGACCAGCAGCAAAACTTCTTTCCTCCTCAGGGCTGGTTTTCTTTTTGTTTGCATCAAAGCTACTTTTTTTTTTTGTTTGACTGTCTCAGCCCTATTTCTAAATGAGTTGTGAATTATTGCTGTCATTATTATTACATTCACAAAATATAAAAATAGTCGGCTGCAGTGTTGTTCATTTCCAATTCATTTGCTACTGGACATGCAATATGTGGGGTGAATCACTCTGATTGTTGATATTGGCACGTTTCCTTCACACTGCCATTGCACATTAGCATGCCAGATTTACCGGATCTCTCACTCGCCCCATCTCCTTTCCCCTTTCCCGTTGTCTTGTGTACAAGCATGAATGCCTCCTGTTGCTGATTGGCTGGAATAGTGTTGCAGAGCGAGGACTGTGTACAAAAACTGGATTTTTTTTCAGAAATGCACACACAGAGTGGACCGCTAGCAGAGAGTGAGGAGACATTTTCCAGAATGAGTCACCCTACCATCACAGATTTAACACAAGGAGATATTTTACTGGAGTTTAAAGACTTTAATAATATGGTAAAGGTTCAGAGATTACTGAATGTGTCTTAGTGAACAAACTTTTTTACTTCTGACAGTAATTCCTAGAAGCTTGATAAATACAGTCCCTGGTCTTGTCCGCTTCAGCATCACCATCGTTTTGTGAAATGCAGTTTTAAATCTGTCTGATATCGGGTCAGATCACCAGCATCCATAAAACATGAGAACTGTCTCATAGCATAAAGTATTATGAAAATTTCAACCTCTTGTGAGTTGCTGGTGAGCTCCAACCCCTGCATGTGAAAAATCCTCCATCACTCAGGCCTCATTTAACCCATGCCCCTGTGACTTCAATAAATGCCCCATATGAGGAAGAAGCAGGAAAGAAGTGGTGTTGTTGTATAAGAGCGAGGCTGCAGCAGGATTAATGATCAGTGCGGCAAACTTGGCTTTTGCTTGCATCACGGAATCAATGGCGTTGAGCGAGGCAGACGTGCCTGCCTGTGGAGGGGCTCCACGAGAGCTCCAAGAGCCGAGACTAACCTCCTCTCATTCCTCAACAAGACAGAGGGCCCCTCGCTGCCAAGCAGACAAGGTGAAACACTGTGAGGACCCGAGCTGAATGGCAAGGGCTTTTATGCAGTTTAATGATTTTATTAATCGGATGAGTCAAATGCTTGTGTCATGAGTCCCGGTGATACGTCATTTGTCTTAAGTGGCTGTTTTCAGCAACTTGTTTCGTCCTTGACTGGAATTAGGCTGATATTAGGACTAGTGGACAAACAGGAAAATAATAAATGATGTTTCAAGCTTAGCACAGAAATAAAAAGAAGCTCTGTTAAAAAGAAAACAGCACTGAAAGGATAGCGCTTTTGCTAAAAAAAGGACAGGGGTTATCCAGTAAAACCAAAGTACATTTATAAATATGCTGGTTCTGTTCTGTCTTCAGTGAGTTATTACAAAGCACATTTTCACCACAGCAAGGATTCTTCTTTTTGTCTGGATTTCAAAGACTCAAGGCTTTGATTGACATGTTGGTTTGTTCCCAGTGTTTAATTGTATTTTCAAAGATCTCTCAGGGATCATGAGGTTGACTCGTTGTTATGTTTATCATGTTGTGCTGCTTTCTTACTTGCTTTTGATCTGACTGCTCTGCTCTTGAATAAATGCCTGCTTTCATTTAGCAAATGCACTCTGGTTTCTAATTGAGGCTAAAAATGGTCCTGTGCAACTGCAAGACTTTCTTTTCCTTCATCATTAGTAGCCACCACCATTATGAGATGTCTGAAATCACAGGTAAAGGGTCACCACACTGACATTGTAATGCTGCATGTTGATGCCTCAGAGATAAACAGAGTAAAATATGTGGATATATAATGACGTCTGGACATAATTATGACACAATTCATATTACCTCATTATCTTTTCCCCTGGTGTAATGTGAAACAAAGCAAACGTACACTATAGTACACTGCATATACTGTCCATACATTCACAAAGACTGTTCACAGCTGGCCAATACCAGTTGTGCTGTGGTAAGACATGTGACATTGTAAATACCTGTCTTTCAACAAGTCTTGTGAGTTTTAGAACTGTGTGATTTAAGGTTCTTTGCAGTAAACTTGCAACATACGCACATGAACTTAAGACATGCCATTTTGGCTGAGCAGGAGGTCCACAAAGTCACACAGTTGTGTTTGAAGAATGAAGTGAAGCTCATTGGCAGATATGAGATACTAAAAATTTAAGCAGCAAAGTGATTCCAATCAGTGAAAAGTTGAGAGTGGATGGCGGTGTGGACAAAGATGCAAACATGAAAGTGCCTTTTAGGAATTGACTTTTTAAGCATGCAGAGACAAGAGGAAAAAAGACTGGAACTAGAAGGATATAATCAGAAGGAGTACCTGTTGCAGACAGGTCACAGCCCGGACCGGAGAAGTCCCCATGGCCTAACAGGCTGATTGAACTGGAGTGTCAGGCCAGTGCTAAAACTGCTAATTAAATGGGTAAATCAAAGGGAAAACAGCACACAGGACAATTACAGTGCTTCAGAACCGTGGACCACCGGCCCCAGCGCGCTTTTCAACCGATGGCGTGATCCCGTCTGTCATCACACATGCACATCACAGCAATTCAGTCAGTGTGCGGAGTGTGTGTGGCTGAGCAGTGTGGTGCAAAAATGGACAGCACCGGAGAAAGAAAGAGCAAGAAGAAAGAGAAGAGGTAGAGCTGAGAGGGAATGCATTAAAAGGAGAAATGCCTGAGGAGAAAATGCCACTAAATGCTGTAAAATTACAGATATCTTCACAAGCCAGGGATGTGGTTGGTGTTTAAAAAAGAAAAGCATATTAGCAGGGCTGCCCTCAGCAGTCATATCACAGCTGCCTTTCCTGCGGTGATTCTCGGGTTTAAAAAAACTCAAACATGCCATGTTGGAAAGCAGGAGATGCACATGCAAGGTCATTTTGCAGAAAATAAAGACTTGTGTACTCTTTTCTATCAGGTGGAAGTAGCTTCACTTATTCAGAGCTACCAGACCAAAAGTGCACAAAATGATATATATGAACATTTATTCCTCTTGCCTTAATTATGGAATTGCAGTTGACTAACTTTTGAAACTGAACAGACTTTTTAAACTGAAAGTAAAAGATACGTTACTGACAGCAAACAGAAGACAGAAGACAGATAACAGAAAAAAAAAAAGTTCCAATAGCTTAAAGTATGTGTGGTGTGAACGAAGTAAATGTGGAGGTTGGACTGGACTGACATTCAGTTCCCAGTCTGAATTATTATCCTAGTCCTGTTGAGTTCTTAGAATCTAGATCTGCCACTCACCTGCTGGTCATCACAGTGTCAATTGGTCTCCCCCTCACACCTGCTATGTGTAAGTTTATACTCATGCCACACATTGTTGGAAAGCTAAGTTTCACACCAGCAGGTGCAATCAACAGCATCAACATACAAATACCCGAATTGAGGCAACTGACCAATCAAGTCTCACAGTAATCCACCAATCGATAGCACTTCGACAAAAACGATCATTCAAATTAGCTGACAGATGTGCTAATCTTCCATGTTTTCAGTTATAATTCCAGTCAGCATGTACACGTTCGTCTCAAGATGGCCACCGCACTCAGATTTTGATTAACTGATTGATTCGACTGACATCTCATGTGGCCACTTAGGACCTTCCATGTCATCTCCACAGTCGTCAATAGCCGGCAAGAGTGTGTGTTGAAAGGAAGGGCCTCGTTCTCTGCTTTTGTGTAAACATAGAGGCAATTGCAACTGACTATGAGCTGTGCTGCTTATGGCCAATGAAATACCAGGTTTTGAATTATAAAAACTATAGTAAATGGCCTCAATATAAGGATAAATATAAGAAATATTAGTACAGATACCCACAATATTAATATAGATGGTGCAAATATAAATTGTCTGAGTAAGGATGATAAATAAAATAAATTGCCCTTTTTTTTGAGAGTGTCTCGCCATACCATTTGAAAAGCCTGTGAGAAATATGAATTTTCTGTCATATTGTTATCAACTTTTATTGAACCTTCACTTGTGTAAGTCATCATGCTGTGGTCCCATTGTGTTTTCCAACTAATAGGGCCCAAATATACTCATCTGCAAGCATTCCAAGTTTGCAAAAAAAAAATATTCAGACAGAAATAAAAACTTTCTACTTCAATGTGTTCAGACTTCTATTACTTAATGCCAGCAGCACTCACAGTGATTCTGACTGCTGGAGATAAAACAGTGTTACATTTCAAAAGAGACCTAAACCATGCATGTACTCCAAATAGTTCAATAAAAATTTTCGATTTATTTAATTTTGCAGGAATGGGATGGGGTTAAGTTCATATAGCAAATTAGCAAACAGATTCTTATTTACACATACAGCAAACATGTAGCAACATTAGCATTCAGCCCAGTGTTCACTCTCCTTTTAGCTCTGTTTTGCTTTCCTCCTGAGAAAAATAACTGGTTTTAGCAGCTAAATGCTGCACTATTCACCAGTTAATTGCTAACTTTGTCTGCTATTTGGTGCTGGGCAGGTTACCCAATGTACAGTGATTTTAGCATAGCTTTTTCATTGAAAGCAGCTGCCTGCTGCTTCTAGAAATGACACCGATGAGATTGCTAGGAGTGAAACAAAACAGTAAAGTTGTGCACCGGGAAACAAAAGCACTGATAGAATGATATTAATTTGCTCAGTGGAGATGAGGGAGACTGCAGAGTATGGTGATAATTATTTGTATTTGAGAGACCCCTTTTACATCTACATAACCAGTTGATCTGCTAATATGAAAAAATTGATTCTAGCAAATTAGAATGAGACATGATGACACAAAGCAAGTACTAAATCATAATTGTGAGAAACAAAGTCAATATGAGGTTATTTTCCCAAATTTTCAATTACTGCATCCTTGTGTGTCATAGTCTGGGCTTGTAAAAGTTTTAATTTACTGCGCGTTTATTTATTTTTTAATCATTGAAACTTTTCATCAGAATCTGGTTTCTTTGGCAAAGGATCACTGACAGATTTTGTTTAAATTTCTTTGATTTTCTAAGGGTTATATTGCTGTAACGGAGATACCAGGATCCAAATACAGCGCTGACTGAAAGGAGAAGCACGTGAGTCTCACAGATACTGTGGTCCAGAGGGGGCAAGACGAAACTCGTAGTCAGGGTCACAGAACAGGGTCTGTATGGGGAAACAGGAGAGCAGGCGAGGTCAAAGGCAGGCTTGAGAGTCTTGCATGAGGGCTAAGAACAATCTGGCAAAGGGTGAGTGTGAGGGAGCCGCTTAAGTATGGCACTGATTGTGATTAGCGTCAGGTGTGCGCTGGCTGAGCAGGTGTGCAGATGAGGGAGAGAGAGGCAGCGGATAAGGAGCTGGCAGACTGTGACAATTGCATTGTTGCACAAAAGGTGTTTCATAGCTAAAGCCTGACTGATGGATCAATAAAGAGTTGTCAAACAAGAATGATTCACTGAAGCCATCTTGCCCACTATAATCTTTTGGATTGCCCAGTTCCCCTTGATCATTGCTTTAGAAGCTGTAATATTTTATACTGGAAGGCTCCAATCTTCAAGTTGTCATTCCACTGTTCAGGCTTTCAATCTCTACTAAATCTATAACTCTGTCTAGAACTGGCAGATGTATGCAATGGCAGGACAGAAGGTCAATCTAGCAAAATCCTTTTAACCTTAACTTGTTCTTATCATACAGCCAGCTGCCTACAAGGTGGGTCGCAGTCATGATGAAGCAGCTATTAGCTTGAGCGGCCTGACCTTACAAAGGAAAACTGTCACAAACTAAGTTCTCTCAAGTATCCAGCCTCCAAAAACGCATGATCAATCGAGCTGACTCAAGTGTTTTTACGAGTGCGATTCTCAGTCAAGAGTGTCAGCGCGTGATTATACCTCCATCTATCATTGTGATGGGACTAAGTATTGGCTCCTTGTGACAGACTCTGAGGAATAGGACTCGACTTCAAGACAGACTTCACAGACTCACTAGATCAGCAGTCTGGAGCATTCACGAGAGACGACAGGCATTCAGCTTTTTCCTTATCCTCTCAACAACCTCTTAATTTATAGTCTAGGGCTTCCTTTTCTCTGAGTTTTGTTGCTGCTGTTTCTGTCCATTCATGCCATGAACTCCCAATGCCCTCTCTGGCTGATAGTGGTGATACAACGAGGAAGTGTTTAAGGATTACAGGAAACTGTACCGATCTATAGAGCAGCATTAAATGTCTCCAGCAGAGAGAAGTTACAGTGCCACATATGTATCTCAATATAAACATGAAGACTGATAGCAAGAGACTTTCTCTCTGTCTTCTGCGTGGGCGTTTAAACTGCACACTGGATATTACCTCAAAGCAATTATTAACTGTAAATCCCTTTTTTTTTTAATTTATTCTCTGCAGCTACCACTTTGTTTCTTCTCTTAAGAGGAGTAAGAAAAAGCTTTCTGATGAGGCGGACAGGATGTAAATTCCCCCTCAAGAATTGACGCTCATCAAATTAACCGTCCTCAGTAGTCTATTGTTACAATTAGAAGTTAGTGAAGCTATTCCTTACATATCGGCAGCTGTTGTCTATTTTCCTTTAATTTGTTGTAATTTGGAAGGAATCGACTTAATGCCTCGTCCGACAAGAACACGTTCAACTGATATAGATTGTTGTAAGGCAGGCTTAATTGATGCTGAGCATTGCAGCAGAATTCTCAATGAAAAAGCGATGAAACAAGTGAATGCTTGACAACCTACTTCAGTAGAACTGCTCCTCTTCACGATCGTGTTATTGGAGGCACACTGACTTAAGAGGCATGACGCATGCTTGGCCTCAGTTATTTTCTTGTCTTCTCAATCAGTCGGCACCGTCTGTCATTCTAGACAGGTGTGTGCTCGTCAAAACCACCATTTGCATGGTGACTTCATTTGAATAATAGGCAAGGAAAAAAGGTCTGAATACTCCACTCTTAACCTTAATATATTTCATTTTTTGTCTGATTAAATTACATGTTTCACTGAATCTTAATTGCTTTTTTGTGAACCTGCTTATGTGATCTGATTTGCAATTTTCAGTGGGAATGGTATTGTATTACTTTGAATATCAAGGAAAGTCAGACAGGGCAACAAGCTTTCCACAATTTGCTCTTGGACTTTTAATGGCATAAAACACAGTTCAAAGGATTCAAGGATTATAATTGTCAAAAAAGACAAGTTCAATTGTTCTTTTCAAAAAACAGCATTAATATGTGACTTTTTTTAAACTCAATTTACTGAAATGGGGAAAAAATGAAACTAAAACAGTGTGTGAAGCCTTTGCCACACAACACATGCTGTGTGATTTTTCCAGATACAGAATGGTCAGTCCCAGTTGAAGGTCTGATGAATATGTGGGCGCCTCTCCAGTGATCATTTGCTGTGAGATTGGCACTTAAAATGCATAATCAGCTCTAATTAATCGAACAAAGTGATTAATCACATTTAGCTCCCTCTCTGTTTGCATGCAACCTGTCATAATCAATTATTTGTGGGATAAATTGTGACTCTGGAGATAGGGGTGGCAGGAGAGGAGCGGGGTGCCTGATGAAGACTGATGACAGCCCTAAACATGGGACATGACAGTGGGAACATGGCGGAGATTGAATCTGTAACCCTCCGAGCACATCATAAATTATCTCTCTCAGAATAAAATGATTGATTTGCATCGCTCCTTGCTGCACCTGGAATTGCTGTCCTTCACAGGAACAAACCAGGTGGGTGAACACAACATGACGGCTCATGTTATAAGCTTATAGTGGGAAACAAAACACTATAAGATGTGATACTTAAGGCTCGTGTCCAGAAATCTATTTTTTTCCTTGAAGAATTCGGTGGACAGATCCAGACACTACAAGCAGTCTGACACTCAAACATAGTGTGTGCAAATTGTAGAAATGAGCACATGGAATCTGACAACCTACAGTAGGTTCAGTTCCCACCTCCCGACAATGCATTTTTTCACTGGGTAAGAGGCAAGTTTATTTAATGTAAAAACCTGTAACTTTCGCACATTGTCAGCCTCTCCTGAGTTGAGAGCTAGCTGAAATGACAGTTGAACTACAGAAATGAGAGGTTTTGTAAAAGACCTGTTTATTTTTAATCTGGAAAATGTGTCAGCTAGCAAAGTGTCATACCGGTCTTATGCTGGTGATTTGATGTGTGAAAACTTAAGACTGGTGTGAACGAGCTGGCTCTGTTTTGTACTGATAATGTAATGATAATAATGCATATTATTATCATTGGCATTGTGTGAAGGACAGGTGTGACACGACACTCTAGCAAGAGTATAGGCTTGTGCATCTTCTGCAATTCTGTCTTCTACAAAATGTTTATATACAACAAATTGGCTTTGTCAAATAGATTTTGGAGGAAACATTGCTGCCTGAATAACATTTACACATAAGCCTTTTATCGAACTCAAGAAACGAGACTGATTAATGGTGGGGATATGGATATGTCATAATTTGCACTGTTTTACCTGAAAAGCTGTTTTGGATTACGCTAAGTAAATTCATTTGTGTGGTAATTTTTCTGAATGGCAAGTTTTTAATGTTTCACTTGTCACAGTCATGATCAATTGACAGATTATTTAGCACTGTAACATCCTGACTTGGGTGGCACGGTGGCGCGTGCCTCACAGCAAGAAGGTCGCCGGGTGGTGTGTGAAGTTTGCATGTTCTTCCCATGCATGCGTGGGTTCCTCCGGGCACTCTGGCTTCCTCCCACAGACCAAAAACATGCTCATTAGGTTAATTGGTTACTCTAAATTGTCCTTAGGTGTGAGTGTGAGAGTGAATGGTTGTATGTATGTTGCCCTGCAGTCTACTGGCGACCTGTTCAGGGTGTACCCTGCCTCTCGCCCAGTGACAGCTGGGATAGGCTCCAGCCCCCCCGCAACCCCAAAAGGGATAGTCGGGTATAGACAATGGATGGATGGACATCCTGACTTTGAGTTTTTCAGTATAGAAGCAAGTCAGGTTTAACTGTCAGGAGCTATTGTTAGAACAGTCATAACACGTTTCTTTTGTCCCTCTACAGCAGGGGTCCGCATCTGACATTTATTCAAGGTCAGAGGTCCTGCACGAGTGGTGATAACAAAATAACAATCAATTAATTAAAGTCGCATCTTTTGTGATCGGACCAGCATGACACAGAGGCAGACAAGGCTCAGACACTTAGTCCATATTTGTTTCTGACTCAGATATAGATATACAGATATATTCTTACAACTACATTTACACTAATTATAGAAATTAGAAATTGTTTACTAGAGAAAACAAGACACACTCTGCTCTACAGTGTAGGAGCTGATAGCAGATTCTCCTGTATAACATTAATGTCAGCAGCAACAACACACAACACTCTGCAGCAGTTAACGTTGATAAGACAACAATGTCAACAATGGGGAAATAAAGCACATTAAAACCACATTCATCTGGGGACAGGATCCCTGTGAATGAACTCCAGCTACACTGTATATTTAACTTCACAAATAATTAACTGATCAATAGAAAATGTATTTCAAAACAGAAAATGTTGCACTTCGTAATGTATTGTAGCTTATGTATAACATGACGTATGGCAGGGACCTCAGCTACATTTTTCCAACAGCCAGAATTGTATGAAACAGACAATGAAGGGACTAGACTTCCCAAAAATAGAATAGAAAAGAAAAAAGTAGGCTTAATTAGTCTGTAGCACCCCAAAGAAGGCCCATGGTGGAAACCATGCTTGGCGTAGCCCTCTACCTTGGTGATTGAGACATAAGCTGATACCGCAGCCTTAAGAGTCCTGGGCTAGTCCTGGGCTCTGACGATGCCCCTTCCCGATAGTTCTTAATGGTCTGAAAATGTGGCCACACCGGATCCTGCTTGGTTGGCTGAATTAGGGGAAAATCACTGCACATCTCATTCAGTGGGGCAGCCTCCTGTGCTGGTGGAACTGCTAAATTTTGGTCTGTGGCTGCCTTCCTAATAAGAAGACCGCCTATCATCGGCAGGGAGGTCGAAGTGAAAAGGGGAACCCCAGGGTCTCCTGCAAGCCACTACCGAACCCTTTGCTCACTGTCCAGTGGAAGGCTGGGAATGGGTGACCTGCAAGGCGATCCATGGATGGATAGGGTGGAGTTGTCTGACTCCCATCTAAAGTTTTTTCAGGGGGCAAGAGATAAAACCACTAGCGATAGCCTTAGAGGGCAAAGCCTATGTGAAATAGTACCCATAGTTCACCTACCAGTGAATAAGCCCTCCTCTGGATCCCAGGAAGCAAACAAAAAAAACTTAGTTTAACTCAACAGAACAGAAAATAAACCCAACACTTTTTGCATCTAATAGAAAAACTTTGCTGTGATTTTCTGATGACTCCAGAGTTGCCTTACGTAAATCCAGGCCAGTGCATTCCTGTCAGCCCCAGGGAATGACCAGCCTGGGAGACAAGCTGTTTGATGGTGGGTCCACAGAGTAGAGAGGATGGAGTTACAGAGTTATGTGTCTGGATCGACTAGCTGTGTGGTCCAGATGTGGACTGAGGTCTGGACTTAGAGAAACAGTGTTCCACAGTAACCATGAGTGTTTCCTTACAGCATTTATCAAAATATGCGTGTGTGATATATTGCACCAACAGAATATGCCAAGAGTGGAGGTGAGAAGCTACCTTTTCCATATAGCCTCTGTATTCGAAAAGAACTGCTGCTACCATATCTGCAAAAGTGATCAGTAGACTATAAAGACTTTAGTCATTCTGGGAGACTTGGTATATAACTATACTTGGAAACTTGGAATATATGGTATATAGCTACAGAATCCACGGAGCAGCAGTTTATTTTAATGAAACAATAAAATTCAGTTAACAATAAAGTATGTAGTTAATGTACATTTATATTCCCCTACAATTGTGTTATTAAAAAGAGTTGAATAAAAGAAGAACCAACTGCAAAAAAAAAAAAAAGCTTCATGTGAATGGGGAGACATTCAGCTCATCTTTTCCTGGAAAGTATGGGTGCACTATCTCTTTTGTATACACTGATCCCATGAGACATGCACTGGGGGCACAGAACACTGCATCTGTGACAATGAATAAAAAAGAGAATTTACCGTAGTGATACAGCAAATGTGTTATTTTTATGCTGTTCCACTGTTACATTTTCTTTAAGAATCATATTAGTCAGTGCTATAGTAAAAAAAAAAAAATGAATTGAAAATGGGACTAAACATTTTGATATCTTTTATTAAGGGCGTGTTTGCAAGGATATGTTTGCAATTACTTATTATCACAGATATTTTTTAGCAAGATTACAAACAATTCAGGTTTATATTGCCGTGTTACTTTTGACCAACCAGTGTGTTGCATTTTTTGTTGTTTGTTTGTTTGTTTGTTTGTTGCTTTCCTTTGCAAGGAACAATGTGCAACTTAAGTCAAATGATATACATTTGTGCAATGTATAGCCTGGTATTGATAGCACACACGTGAGTTGTTAATCACAATGAAGATAATTTTGTGTCTGTGTGGTTACCTTTTGAAATGATGCTTACCTGTTGTTTCCACATGCCTTCGTACCAGCTCCTCCCCGTACATTAAAGCCTAGGATGAGCTAAATTATTCAAATTTTTCCCACAACACGTGTGTTCATGATTTAATTTCAGCATTTTCACTGACTTTATTTTACTTTTGTGTTGTGCACAGTCGTTCATTTAATACCTTGATCCTCACAGGAGGGCAATGCAAACATTCCCTGTCTCTGAGTAAGAGGAAGTGAAGGTCTAGATAAGCCCAGACAGAAGCCTCGTGTTGGCACAGCCATCTTAGCATGTCAACACTCAAGGCACTACAACGCAGTCAAGACTGTCATCTGGTATCAGTACAGTACCTGTGTCTCTCTCATACACTTCAAAACAAGCCCTCACACCAGTCTGGACTATGTGAAACGCACACACATGTACACACACGCAATCATGGATAGATACACATACACACAAAACTCACCTCACAACTACAGAGAATTGTTGGGGCTGAGAAATCCAGGGGGTTGATGGGTAGTTATGGCAGGTGACAGAGTGTGCTGCACGCTCAGACAAATGGAGTCTGGCAGCTTCCCCTCAGAAAGACTTGAGGCTGTTTTTTTATTTTTCCCTCTTTTTTTTCTTTTTTTATTACTGCGTGACTGACTGCTTCTGCCTTTTACCAAACATCCATTGTTTACCTCTGTTCTGTTCAGTCTCACCTCAGATGACAAGCCATCCGTGGAGAGCTACTTCCTTTTCATTCTTTCCCTCTTTTCTTCCTTTCTTTCATCCTCTCTGTTTCCTTCCTTCCTTGAGCTCTGTTCCTCTTCAAACCTTTTTGCCATCACAATGAATACATTTAAAACTGACATGGCGATGGGCTTTCCCCCATGGAAGTTAATAGTTTTATAATTAAGTCTGGCAAAGCTCACTATGAACTAGGGGAACAATCATGTTGGCAGAGAATAATATCTGCCCATGACACTTTCAGCTAATCCTACCATGTGTTTAGATCAAGATAGAAGAAAAAAAAGAAAAAAGAAACTACCTGTGATACCTGAAGGGAATGAGATGCAGTAGGATGGTGACTGATGGCATTTGGTCACAGATTAAATAAAGCTTGCGCTGATATTGTGACCTGCTGAATATTATTACAAAATCAATATCACCTTTTACCTCAGATATTTACATACACCAGAGTCTGTCTGGATATGATTTCATTTACACCTGACATTAAAATGCCTCTCTGCTGTCAATGATGAAACTGCATTGATTTTTCTCTTGCAGAAATGAGACTGCTGACACATAACTGCATTTTACAATATTTACATTGTCTTAAATATCTCGACTGTCTGGAAAAATTGCATTATTTGTAGTTTATCTCAAATTCCAACACATACGGTGTCGTCTCACACATCAGGTGTGCTGAAAGGGTAGTTTTATGAGCAGCTCTGTCAGGTTTAACAGACACAAAATGGCCCAAAGACCTCAGAAGCCTCTGAACTGACAGAAAATTTCAGGTTTTTAAAGTCTCATCAATCTAAGTGTAGCTGAATCCAAAACCAGAATTACAGCGCTGAAGAATTATACCCACCAAGTCTTTTTGATAACATTACGTTAAATGTAAAAACTCATTACTTATATGAACAGATATGAGCTTTTACCACACAACTGAATGTTAATCTGAAGAGGAAGATAGGGTTGGCCTATTGTAATGAACTGAAATGCTATTTGGTTTTGTCGGTCATCTGTTATCAGTCATTGTGTGTTGGACCTACTGAACTCAGTGCCTTGTCAATCTTGGCTGTGATTAGAGGACAGGACTCATTTTTGCTGAATTTACATTTAATGTAAAATGAGTGATGAAGCTTGAATTGAAAATTTCACAAACAAATTAATTTAATTACATCTTGGATTTGCATCATTTAAGGCTGCCATCATCACAGTGATGGTGCAAGTTAGTGGATTTCTTTTTAGTGTCAATGCACAGGAGCTTGACCTGTAGCCTAATGTGATATATTATTGTCTTAAAATCTATTCTGTCTCCAGTTTCCACCTCCTCTCTCTCTGTTGGCTCATATGCAGTTTGCAGTTTACTTACATAGGTCTAATACAGAGATGATGACATCCACAATTGATGGGCTGCATATTCATGAACCATCACTACTTAATTTGATGTTTAATTTGTGTTTAACGGAAGTTTATTCCAAGATAAATCAACCTCACTGTCTCCAGTGTAATTCCAGCAAGGGACCCCAGTCGCATGCAGTACCTTTGACTTTCCTGGCAAACAAAAGGACAAAATAGCAAGAACTATTTTTTTTTATCTCCTGGTAACCCGTCAGAAAAGCCAGCAAACTGAAAATTCTGTCTCTTTTGTATTGAATTTAACATTATACATCAATAAATATGCCAAGTTGCTTCTATGTATGTTCAAAATTCTCACCGGCATTTATAGACAATGTAATGAAGCTCTTCGGGGCACGTGTGTGTTCAGTGCTGCTTCAGGAAAACTTATAATGATTGAGAAAGATTCTTCCGATCAGGATTTCCTTTTCAAACTTTGGTTTGGAAAATCTGGAGCAAAATGACTGCAGAGAAATGAAATCAGTTGTTTCACAGAACATCAGGGATGTCAGGCAGACATATGTAGATTCTGTAACCACTTCCAGGTTAGGGGGGTTTTGTGCTTCCATCAGAGATTATCTGGATCCCAGAGCAGGCTTATGTCAGATTAGTTGGAGGATTGATTGATTTAATTTGCCAGCTGTGAATGAATCTGTCCTAAATATACAGGTGCTACAAGTATGACTGTATCCATGGTCACATCCTGAACAGCTAATACCAGAGCGGAAATATATTTTGATATACAGTTGTGCAGCAACACATCATTAAGCCCTGTGATGGCTGGTGAACATAATGTCACTGAACTTAGACAAGTTTATTGATTTGAAGTAAGCCTTTGGACAAACAAGCCATTCTTTGGGTCGTCAGCATATCAATACACATAAGCAAGTCATTATTGACAGTCCCCGACATTATTGATCCCATAAAGTTTCACTTTCAACCACAAATCCCTCTCATGGCAAAGTCATCTCTATGAAGAATACTCCTGAGAAACTTCTGTATGTTTAGTTTCTGTTATACGCGTTTCTATCTTTGTGACCCTAGTTGTGTGTGTTGTATTTGGTTTTCTTTGACTGGTACTGATGAAATTGGCAGTGCTTCAGGCAAATGGCTGTATGTTAGAAGGGAGGTAATGAGTCACACTAACGAGTTTGGTAGACAAAAAAAAACAAAAAAAAAACAGTGTCTGTCAATCAAGCGATCACAGTCCATATCCTAACATTTCTCTGCTCTCGGGTGTTTGAATAAAGAATATTTAAGCCTGCATGAATTTATTTCTTGGCCATTTGGGGGCAGCACAACAAGCTGTTAATAGGAAACAGTTAGCATTTAGCATTATTAGTGTTTACTTAGTGTCATGTTTCTGGCCATCCAACAAATGCAAGTCCAATAGTCAGCCTCCTTTTAGCTCGGTTTTGGTTTAACTCCTGATGGAAATATCTGGTTCTTTATCAGCTAAATGCTCCACTGCGTCAGCAAATTGCTAACTTTGTCCGCTGCTGCATAGGTAGTGGGTAGGTAGCATGAGGTGGGTTTATCAGAGCTGATGTTTGCTGAAAATAGCAGAGACCTTGGGCGAGAAATAAGGTTGAAGAGGCAGTAGAGCAAAAACAATGTGCTCAAAGACACTAAAACACTCAGTGGAGCTGTGGGGAACTACAGATTGGTAATAATTCTCTATTTCATCAGAAAGAATTCTTAAGCTTTGCATGGATCATGATGTTTCATGATGTTGGTGATTCTGTTTGGGCAGAGCTGAATACAACATGGCATTATTGGAAAGCAGACAGAACACTGTTGTCCAAAATCCAATGTGTCTGTCATATCAGCAATGTCTTTCCAACATGTCTTTGCTCCAACGTTATTCTCTATAGGCAATGAGATATTATATCCTACTCACTCAGTTGGCCAAGCCATAATAAACAGTTTTTTTTTTTTTTTTTTTCAAGACCGATCACCAACTGTCAAACAGCATCTGCTATATAAGCTGCTACAGTGCACTATGAAGCAGTGGGAGTAGAATTATGATTTACCATATTACACCTGTAGCAAATGTCATCTCAGGGCTCCCAGAAATTTTCAATGACCCAGAGCGGTGTGAGGAGCAGAACAACTGAGACTAATATATTACTCTTTCAGCAAATCTCATTTGAGATAACAATATTTGGGTTGATCGTTGGCTACACGGTGGCCAGTCCTGAGATACTTACACATTCTAGGCAGTTATTTGCTAATGATAATAACTGTCACACAACTCACACACACACACAGATGTAGTCAGTGCTTAATGTGATGAGTCTTTACAAGTCACAGGATAAAGTTAATGCAACTTTCTTTTGAACATTTGCTCTCTGTTGTTCTGTCCTTTAAAATTCTGTGTGAAAAATGTCTGCAAAACTTGACTTCAAAGACGTGGCTCTCAAAACTAATTACTGCCAGGGTCATTAATGTCACTTAATATGCACATAGTGAAGAGGTACTTAAATTAGCTGCATCAGGTGACTGATCACTACAGAAAAATTGTAATGTGTTGTACATCTGTAACTTAACATCAGATGTTATATGCACAGACACTACGTCTTTTATTACTTATTAAACACCGAGACAACACTCATTTACCTTTTCCTATATCTATCACCTTTTTGATTTCCCAACTGTTCATTAGTGACAGTAGGCCAAAGCTGTGTCTTATCTACCTGACTGACCTGCACTTCCAAGCAGACCACCTGCAGCCAGTAGAAATGTATCTAAACTGAGGCCTTTTTATCCCAGGAACACCTGGAGAAAGTCCTCCATATTTTTTTCTCATCTCATTTGGATTACTGTGACTCACTCTGTTCCTCTCTGCAGTTTCCGAAAAGTGTCGCCCCCCCCCCCCCAACTCCCCAAAAATGCTGCAGCAATGCTTGAAGGAGAAATGATCTCTGCTGCAGCTACCTGTGAGTTTCAGAATTGATTTTTTAAGATTCTACTTTCATGGCTCAGCTGGCTATGTCCTGTGGCTCTATCACAATCCTTGAAGTCCTGTGCAAGCTGGAGTACAGTTTGAGGTCCCCAGGCTGGGGCCTTTTGGTCTTGATTGAAAAGAATACATTTAGATTTTCTTTAGACTACATATGTGAGCACAGTTAGTATTTGACTGTGCTGATCCACTGAAACCAGTAAGGACACCAGTCAGGAGGGCACTGCAAACTTCTAATCCTTAGTCTGTGCATCATCACCTTTTGACTTGGCCTGCAGGAAACCTTGTTGGTTACAGATTCTTTAATTTTAGACTAAAACTCCTTGTCATAAACGGTCATTTACATTCAACTCATTTATTAGATTGGTAAAACATAATGATTGACACCTCTGATGTTGGACACAGCATTCCAGCTGCGGTCCAGAGAAGGTCAAAAACAAAATTTCCATGTCTTTTGCTCAGATGGGTAATTTTGGTTGGAGGAATGTCGTCCCTACTGAGAACACATCACAGATTTATGATGTTTTCCAGTTTTTTCCTTCACTCTCCTTGGACCGTATTAGCAAAATGAGAGGATGACTTTGGTGTGAGGATGTCAGATGAGATTTGCACGTCATCCATTGAAATGATCGAGCCTCCATTGTGATCTTGACAAATATTGCTTCAAACATGACCTTTTTGTGCATGTGTATCAAGATGAGAGACACAGTTTTGGTGTGGCGTGTAGTGATTTGAATTCGTGTGGAGCCCAAGCTGACGCCAGACATGTCATTCTACATGACTGGAAATTCAGCCCTCGAATACGGTGGCTGATTTATGCGTTGTGCACCCTAACAACTGTGCCATTGCAGAAATGGCAGAATCAAACTCTTCACATTCACTGAAAATGAAGGCAGAGATGCTGATCACAGTCAGCAGTCGTCCCCTCCAACAGATTAAAATAGCCCATATAAATGTGAAAGATTTTCAGTCTCAAAGTACTAAGATTGGTTATGATGGTTCTGGGAAAAAAAAACAAAAAAAAACAAATGTTTTTGTCCAGCCTCCTTTAGAGGTAAGTAATTAAAGCCAGCTGGTACTACCTGCAACCTTATGGTTATAAATCAATAATCAGTATGACTTACATTGTTATGAAATATGAAATGAAATAATTTATTAAAAGTCGGAATGGGAATGGAATTTCAGATCAGTGGCACACTAGAGGCAGACACTGGTCTTTAGCGGTGCATAAATCCGCCTGTTGTCTACAAACCGCTCAGAATACAAATGTCAGCATTTTAATAGAGATGTATTAAAGTTCTATTGATTTCATGTGGCAGAGGTCTGTGACTTTTGTATAACAGATGATGACAGCACAGAACAGTCAGTCTCATCATAATTTAAACCAGGACTAAATTGTGTTGAAAAGTTTGTTTTAGATTCCAACCTTTGGTAACCATCATCCACATTTAACAGGTTCTACAGGATCTACGTAGATCACAAATCATTAAAAGAAAAATCCTTTCCTACAGAACAGTGATGTGCTTTTTCTGGCATATACAGTATGCCTTTAGTGAGCGTCAGTAGAGTAGATGGGAATGTGGGGCTTTGATTTGCTCAGTTGAAGATGCTAATTCCTAGAATTCCTCAGTTAGATTCTGATGGAATATTGTATGTTATAGTGCAATGACTGTGCAATGAGGTGCATTTCTATTAATTAGATTATCAAATATTCATATGAATTCACTACATTTTTCTTGCAGTTCGTCAGCCACATTGAATACTGGCTTTGAGACTTCATCTGCACAAAAGATACATGATTATATTATTGTTGGTTCACTGTAGGGAGTGTGCTGTAACAGCGTATCATCTAAGATGACTTAAGCACTGTTTTATCCCGAGATAATACTCTTAGATGCGAATTATCTACTTATCAGTTAATCCTATCACACTTATTTCCTGAGGGTTACAGTGGGGTAGCATGATTCAAACATGTTTTGACATTCATCATCATTGCATGTGCAAACACACTATCATGTTGAGCACACACACGCACGCACACACACACACAAGAGCGCTTATTCTGTCATCTTACTGTATAGCTTCCTCGGAGCGATTTGAATTTCCGAGTGACTCGACAGTATCCCCGCAGTGAAACAGGGCAGGGAGTTTTTACCAGCCGCGGGTGCTGGTGACAATTAATGTCAGTGATGTGATGTGTCGCAGCTCCCGGGTGGGGATGTGGGGAGAGAATGGGTTAAAGGTGAGTATCGCCTGGATCTATAGACCAAGAAGAGGTGGTGGTGGTGAGGGTGCTGCATGTCTGCTGGCTGAGAAACTGTGGAACAATGCCAAATTCTCCATTAGGGAGCCCTGCAAGGTCACTTCAGTATGTAGTCCTTGTGCCAAGCGACCCAGGCTCTTTGCTGTGTCCTAAAGGGAGGGAGGAGAGGAGGGAAAGACAGAGAGAGCAACAGATAGAGAGGGACACAGAACAAGAGAGGGAGCTGGAAAAATGCGGGCCACAGTCCAGCCCATCTGGGATGCGCTCCACAGACAGTTGGTGCCAGAGGTCACTGACAAAGCCGACCCCATCTTTGTAGAATGTCTGAAGATTCCCTGTGAGAAAATGAGTTTTAGGAGGGAATAAAAAATGCCAGCAGACTGTTCTAGATCCTTGATCAGACCAAAGGTCTACGTGAAAACAAGGGTGTTGAAGCGCAGAAATACTAATGTTCCCCCTCCTTGCAAGAGTTTTTATGGCACCTTGCCAGCGGGGGGTTAGATGAGGTGGGTGGCATTATAAAAAGACTGGACAGTAACTCTTTTGCCCTTGAGAGAAAAACAAGTAAAATGCTTTGTTTTATGTCTCTGTCTCTCTCTCCTGCGTGCCTACAGAATGTTAACTTTTGTTCCCGGGGGAGGAGTGATTTACACTCGCTAATATGATGAGCGCTTCTCAAATTACGGAGAAAAGGAGGGCCACTTCACAATAAACGCTGCTTGTGTTTACCACTTTAAAGTACCACTCAGTTGTCGCTTATGGTGTTGATAGTCTTGCGAGGAAGCTTGCACACTGCAATACAAGTCTATTTAGAGAAAATTGGAGCTCATTAAGAGAGTATATGTGTGTATGTGTGTGTGTGTGTGTGTGTGTGTGTGCATGCGTGCATCCATGTCTGTGTGTGTGTGTGTGTGTGTGTGTGCGTTGTGTGTGTGAGAGAGAGAAAGAGAGAGGCTGTGTGGCGTCCATATACCTGTATGCAAGAGGGCTTTTCAGCCTAGCATTCATCCTAGCTGCTCTCCCCTTCAGCAATACTAGCTTTAGAGCTTTTAAATTGTAATGTGATAGGGTTCACCTGCAAAGCTACCACAATGAATTATTAAGCTCTCCACTATGGATGAGTGAGTCTCATTATAGCTCCCCTCAGTACTGCAGAAAGATAAGCATGGCTGATTATTTCTGGGTTCCCTTTTGCCTTGCTTTCTAGAGTGCCTGGAAAAGGAAGAATTCAGCAGTACAGCTGGAGTGAGATAAGATTTCGAATGTGTATTCAGATGTTCTTTCACGCTCTGGGAACTGGATGCAGAAGAAAAGGTATGGCGGTGCGATTCAACATCTCCCTCTCCCTTCCTCTCTCTCTCTCTCTCTCTCTCTCTCTCTCTCTCTCTCCTCTCTCTTCATCCCCGAGCCAACAGTACAGGCTGTATAGTGATAACTTTTCAAAGTGAACAAAGGCATCAAAAGGATGGAGGAGACCCGGGGATTATTTAAATACTAGGTGCATTAGAAGCCCCGGTGTGCTTTCCATCCCTTAAGTCATCAACAAAACCTGCTCCACTTTTCTCACTGTGGCTGAGGAGCATGTATACTACTGACAAAAGAAAGGAAAGACAGGGATAAAGAAGACGCTCTGGCAACCTGGCTTAAAAGTATTACGCTGTGTTATACTAGTGGATAAGAGAGTGAAAAGGCACTCTGTCTGTGTGAAGATAACAAGAAAGTGGCCATAATTGGAATCATTAGCTGCACATTATTGACATCCACAACAACAACAAAAAACAATATTTCTCTCTCCAGAGTTCACTTTCTAAATGAGGGTAATCTAAAATAAACAGCTTATCAAATATATGATAATAGAACAAAGCCTTTCTTCTGGCTTCTAGGTTTCTGTGCCATGTGGCCATAAGACGGCTGTGACATTGACACTGACTGCGTCACAGCACTCAAGCTACAAGACAGGATAAAAAAAAAAAAGTGCCAAGAAAAGCAGTACAGAGCCTTTGATCAGCTGATACGATAGCATGACACCATATCGCAGGTAGAATCGGCGCGTGGCATAAATCCTTTCGTCGGTTTGGCATGTTGTCTGCCCCTGGTGGTTCATTGAGTGGCGTATCATTAGCACCGGCTGTCATCACTACCCGAGTCAGCACGGCAGGCTGAAATCATTGTGTTTCTACACGTGCATTATGGTGTGATGAAGATGGAAAATTATTATTGCCGGGTGAAAAATGAAATGCATGGCTATCAAGCTAAAAATAAAGCTTTTTGTCTTAGTTTGGGAAAAACTTACATGATGGCAAAAGACTCCTACATGACAGCAGTAAAATACGAAACTGGAAAAAGGTTGGACAGATGAATTCAGTGTAGCGAAACCTTTACACTTGGGAGCTGACATCTGATTTTAACGCAATTATCTTAAAACGAAAAACAAGACTATTAAAGAGTTTACTAAATATCACCTCAGGTGACTGTTATCTGTTTCTAATTATGTTTAAAGGTGTAATAAAACTGTTGAAATGAAAGATGAACGACTTGTTTTCAGAGGCAAGCAACTCAATACAGCACCTCAAAAGGCATTAATGGCAGTAATACTCTTCGCTCCTCAATCGATGCTGAGCAAAATTAATATTGGAGAGTAAATCTTTCATTTTCTTGATTGATTGCCGTCATTAAGAGCATTGATCAGCAGCGAGAAGAAAAAAACAGTGAGTGGGTGGGGGAGCAGCTTGTAGCTTTTATCTGCCTCAGACAACATTAAAGAGGCAAACAGAGGCTCATCCTCTCCTCGCTGCTCTGTCTGGAACATAGATGTCAGAGAGAAATT
The DNA here is from genome assembly GCA_037975065.1 of Chaetodon trifasciatus. Taxonomy (NCBI): domain Eukaryota; kingdom Metazoa; phylum Chordata; class Actinopteri; order Chaetodontiformes; family Chaetodontidae; genus Chaetodon; species Chaetodon trifasciatus. The sequence continues at coordinate 26,538,327 of JBBMOE010000001.1, read as the reverse complement.
TGCAACCATCAAGGGAATGTTTTTGTTCTGACCTCCTCTGGCTAAATGAACGCTTGTCCTTGATCATGGGAAATAGATGCATAAAGTATATGAAAAAAGGGGAGATGCATGCAAAGTCTTCAAGGTTAATTTACTCTTAACTCTTATTAAGTGTTCGTCTGTTGGGGCTTCATTAGGGTGACATGCTAGTTGCGGCTGAGGACGAGATTAACCTTGCGCAGGAGGGGGAGGCAGGTTTTCTTTTCCCATCTTCCATCTATCCTTGTAGTGGCTCAGTCGCCGTGGGGAAGCTGATGCACGTGCTCGGTAAACATCTGTAGCGCATAAGGCGTCTGGCATAACAAGGACAAGGAGGCAGCAACAGCAACACCCTGGAAACACGGCATTGTGGGTCACCAGCTCAGGATAATGTAATGCGATAAAGATACACACATTCATGGTATATTGTGGGAGTCACTCTTTAGAAAACTTGCAGGTATTCATGCACAGATGCACATGCAGCAACATCTCCAAACACACAGCCAAGTGTTTATGTTCCAACCTGTCCTCTCACAGTACTCTTATGATCTGATAAAGTTTCTAAAAATGCACACAGAGCACATTTAAGAAGGTTCAGTTCTCACAATTTTGTGGAATTATTTCGACTTTTTATTTCTTCCAGTTAGACACCTCTCAAATATGGCAACCAAGAGGCAGGCAAGGTTAAATTGAAAAAATGTATTTCATTTCGATGACTGACAGCATTCATTTTGGCATATAGCAGTAGCAATCTGAACTGTAAAACTCTATTATCTACATTGAAATACTTTCACACCATGTATTTAGACAGATCAGTTTCAAAGATTTTCACTACAAGTGTGAAGCTAATTAGAAGGAAAATATTGTCAATTGTGACAAAATGACACTTTTAGTCAGTTTAGTCACTTTGACACCACAGCTGAATAGAACCCCTGCTGGCTGAGGAAAGTCCCACCTGGACAGTAAAGCTCACAGTCCAATCCTAGTGCAGGTAAAAAAAAAAAAAAAATTAAATAATAATAATAATAAAAGAAAAATAACAATAAATGGATACATGAGCAGACAAAAGACATGACTTCTGACAAAAGTCATGATTTCTTCTTTTCTGACATGACTAACGGATGACTTTTCAATATGTAGACCTGCTAACCAATCATAGTCAAGGAAGACCCTGGACACTTATATGTGTGTAATGAATTCAGTAATTAATCACAGTAATATTGAATTAAATTCAACAGTAAATTTAGCAGTGGACAGAATGGTCTGGCACAGCTGCATGTTGGCTTGGTATATCAGCTGAAAGTGTGGGGGAGGTGGTTAGCGGACACTATAAAGGAGAAATGCAGCTCCTAATAACTCCAGAGTTGTTGTATTTAAATGTGTGTTCTGAGCTGGCTTGCTAAAGGTAAGTTGCACTCAGGAATTTTGTGGTTTAGTTCATAGTTGTAGGGATGGCTCCTCCGTTAGCGCTGTGTGCAGTCACCAGCTGTCGCACTATTTATTTCATGTATTGGAGCGCACCTATAAATATGTACATCAGTAACTATATCTAACCACATGATTAAATGTTAGACTAGCTTTATTATAGTCTTGTCATGTTTAGAATATTACACAGCTGTTGAGGGCTGGTCAGGTTTAACAGACAATGCATCACAAACAAAGAAACCATCAGAGTGACTGATGAATGACAGGATGCTTTGCTGCCTTACTAGTTTAAGTTAGCTAGCTATCTGGAGAAAAAAGAATCAAATTCACTGTACTGCTGAAAGGCTGTGCAGCCACCAGCTACTTTTACTGTTTTACATATTACTGTCAATGCTTGAGTTGTGTGTTGTGAATCAATCAACACACCTTAACATGACAACTTTGACCATTACTTTTGCTTTAATTGGCTCTCTTGCATGACATATGTTTCAGTGATGACTGGATCTTCAAGTGTGCCGGCTATAAGTAGTGCCATTAGTATTTTAACTAGATTTCTCAGTAGCGTGGTGGTAGAGTCGCTGTTTTCTGAATCAAATAGCTTTTCAGTAGCTTAGTTGTTTTATTGATCAAGTAGTGCGGTAGAATCCACACTAGTTACATTTTCCCAAACCTTTCTGAAGCCTGACAGATGCACTTCTGGTGACATCACGTACCAAACCTTTGGCTGATGCCTGCAAAGTATCTGCTGCAGGGAAACACAGACACGTGAGCTTGAGTTTACCTAATGGAAACATGCCAGGGGTTGAGGACAGAGAAGAATTGAACACCTCGAGAAACACATGCCTTTAAGTGAATCTCCTTGAGTATTTCTGCGCTGTGATATTTCTACTTTAAGTTATACAAAGGATTGGAGTACTTGTTCCACCACTCTCAATAAGTAAGTAATGTAATTACTTTTTCATTCAATAAAATGCATGATTAACTAAAGATTCTGTTCAGCCTCTTAAAGGTATGTGGGGGCGATGAACCGGAAACTCTAAATTGCCTGTCGGTGTGAATGTGACATTATTTCTGTCTCTTTGCAACCTGTCCAGGGTTTACCCTGTACCCAGTGCATGCTGGGAGAGGCTTCACCCCTCTCAACCCTAAACAGGACAGGCAGGTGTAGGCCACTGGGAAAAACTCTGCACAAAAGGCCATTGAAATGTATTGACTTTTTCAAAAGCACTACCTGACATGTAGAGTAATTTCCATTACCAATATTTGTTTTCATCAGACTGATCTGAATGTTTGAGGCTTTGTTGCCTCATTTTGTAAACAGAAACATGTTTATCGGTTGTTATTCCTTCAAGACTAATTAAATCTACAAACAGGCAAGCTTGACATTAAACACGTTGCACAGCAGAGGGGGAGAAAAAAAAGATTATCAGCACATAGCTGTGAACTTTCCAGTGTTTGTTTTTGCCATAGCTGTAACATAATTTTTCACTTCCTAAACTTTTCCAGGATTTCCAGGACTGCTGGAACGCTGGACATGCTGACACTTTGAAGAATAGAGAACAGCATTATAAACCACTGAATGCACCATATTTCTCATGGTTGGCAAATTTACAGGTCACATTTCAACATATTCTGTTAAAAACCAGGTTGAGACCTTTTCCAGACAGCCATTCTCATATTGCCAATATCCCAAGCCTTGATTTTTAAATATTGTGTGAAATGAGTAAAAAAGCACCATCCAGAAACCCTTAGCTTTTGAGCTGTGGCATCAATGGTGTGGGGTGCCAAAAACAACACCTTTCCCCACCCAGACAAAGGTGCTGATGCTTCAAAGTGTCAAGCCGAATCCACAGTAATGTGGTTTAAGGTTATGGCTGAGTTTCAGAGTAGGTCACAATTAGATTAGTGGAATACTGCCTTTGTTTATGACCGTGAACTCCCCGTTCGCAACGTGCATACTGTATAAACAGCACATATCCTAGAAATAAGAGATTCTGCAACCTTCCACAATCATCAGTTTTCTGCGCCTACATTCTGCAGGAAAATGATCTGCATTTTACTGTAATAAAGATATAATTGACCTGTGCCCAGCAGGAGTCTGAAGAAATGGGATTGATGTCCCACAGAGAAAATTTTTCTTCTGGGTGGGGGTGGTGGTGGCTCCGACTTGGGCTAAATACTTAGGTATTCATCCCATCTATCCCACAACCCACAACCAACCCTGCCGTTCTCTATTCCCACCTCCCACTTTTCGAGTCACCATCAATTATTTTCCTCTGCACTTCTCTACAAATTAGAAAAATTTCCCTTCCCTTTAACACACAGTCAGACATGCAGTCGATGCTCCAGTCTGAAAAAATGAATGAGATCTTCATGAGTGCAAGACAAGCTTGCAAGTGTATACAAAAGACTCAGTATTAAGAATAAAATGTGTTTTTTTCTATTCTTGTAGTCTGTTTTTTTTTTTGTTTTTTTGTTTTTTTGTTTTTAAGGACTTTAAGGACTGTTGGATATGAAAAAGTCTGGTCGTGCATGTCGTCTCATGTACCAAATACCAAGTAAAGACACGCAATGCAAAAGATGTGTGACTATGATTATTATTGTGATTTCTGAAATATATTTATGAAAATATAAAAGCTGTTACTCCGTCATTAAAGACTTATGTCAGTTTTATTTTCACCCTTCCACAACTACAACTACAACCTGCACAATAATTTACATTGTGTAGGATGAGAATAACGATGAAAAAGTCCCCATGTGTCTGTGTGTAAACTGTGCTTACGTAAGTGATGTCAGAATGCAGAGAGTTCAGTTTGACCTGAAGCAGCTGCTGGACGGGTGCTCGTGCACATTTGATGGACCATGCTCCTTATTTATCAAGCATGTCAGAATCCTGCAGAGAGCTAACCTAAACCTTCCTACCTCAGAGTAGACTTTTATTCCTGAAGCCTCCTACACTCACTGTCAGCATGGAGAAGGACTACTCTAAGGAGAGAGAGTGACGTCACTGTTTCAGTACAGACAATGATGATGCGTTGTAGTTTTCTGGCAGTTGTGGTTTGACATATTAATGAAGAAAAAAAAAAATGAAATACAGAAAAAAGCACCGCTTGTTTATGTACAGACTTTACATGAAATACTGGTTATCTTGGTTGTATAAGCAAAAATATGACACCAAAATCAATAAATATCTCAAATCTCATAACTTGACTTGAGGGGATAAAATTAATGTGTGCTCTGTCTGAGGACCTGTGCAAGCTATCAAAGTTTGGTTTATGACTGCAGAAATCATTGGTTGTGACAAACTCAAACCACCACTGCTGCAAAGCTGCATGTTGCTGTGCCGTTGTGAGGATCTTGTGGAGACATCATGTGCTCTGTTTTGCATCTTGCTCAATTCCCCTCAAAAAGATTATCTAATTCTTGCCGAAATGGTAATAAGCTTGTAGTCATCAATGAATCTCTCTCCTCCTACAGATTACATGTGCATGTCTCTGCCTGAATGCCATCTCCTAACTAGTTTGGACTTCCCTCAAGCTCTCCTAAATATAAGATCAGACAGGAGTCATTTCCTAAATTGAGAAAGTGAAGAAAAAGCTTTTACTCCTGTTCCTGAGAGGAGGACCAAACATGATTCACTAGGCCAGTTTGGAAAGAATTCTTTCCTCCACATGTCTGATAAATGCAGGGCCAGGCCATCAGTTTCTCCTTGTATATTCACTTTTCAATTTAGCGGCTGTACTGATCACCTTACCGTCCGACTTCTCAGGACTTCAGTTGTTGTAATGTGTCATTTTTCACATGTGGAGGAAGGTGGGGTGAATGGATGGACCAAATGAATGTAGGACCTCCACCCAGGAGGCTGCTGTTGGTGTCGTGTGTGAAACCAAAACTCAGTGTTGAGCTATTTTAAATTATGCAATGTACATAAGTACTCACGTACTCAAGCAAAAGTAAGCAAACTGCTACTGTTTCACAATGTTAGCAACATGAGGAAGAAGGTCCGCCTTCGTCGTACTGACCTATCTCTGGTATTCTCCAGCTGTGATTTGTGTCGTTTTGGGATTCACTGGCAATCAACCTATCCAGTCGTTTAGGTACGAGGATGCCTTGATACTTTTCAGGTTATTGTGTGTGCCGCACAAGTATGAAGCCAATTGTAGCTTTCAAGTGTTGTTGTTCTTCTTTTTTAAATATTGTTTGTGTTTTTATCGAAAAAAGTGGTGTTTTATATTTAAGGACACTTGGAGGAATAGATCCTAATAAAAAATCAAATTTCACCTCTTTCATTCCAAAGAATCAAACAAGAAAAGTAACCTTCCTAAACATCTGCCTCCATGTAACCCTTATCTAATCAGGAAACAGATTTCCACTTTATATGTAATTCATTATCTGTTCTTTAAAACAGTGTCCTCATTTCATTAATTTCATGATGATCTCATGCCTCTGTTAATTCAACTAATTTCCAGTTGAAACACGATGTTGTGGCAGGACATTAAGTAGAGAGCGGCTGTTTAAAATTTAACAGGTGGCACCAGAACCAGCACAGACACCGACTCAATACTTTGCTCATACTGTAATCTTAAGCTTACAAAAGAAAAAAAAAAAAAAAAGAGAGAGAATGAAAGAACAACTCAGCCACATGCACCACACACAGAGTCTCTGAAAGTTATAGATTTAACATTGTATGATGCAACTTTTATGAAGGCAGCATTATTGGTTGGGATTTTAATGCTAATGGTGTTCTGATAAACCATGAATTAAGCACCAAAAAAAAAAACACCCTTTTTTTTTTTTTTTGACAGAAGAGGAACTGAAACTCACACAATGAAGCAGAGAATTCTCCACAGAGGGAATAAGTGTCACATGGACAGCGCTGTGGGTAGTGTAACTGCACAGAAGCAGACACTTACATCAAGTGACTCACTCCCATTACACAGGTACCACTGTAATCATTAATATGCATATGGAAAATGATTAAATGTGAGGCAGATAAAATGTGACGCAGCATAATGAATGGAAATTTTAAAGCACATATTCAAGCTCAATTAATCATTTAAGACTATCACGATGTCACGTTTATCAGATGGCTGCAGGAAATCAAAGTAGTGATGAAAAATTAAGATGAGAGAATAGCACATTGCTGCAGAACCTGGCCAAGTCCACTGGATTTGTGTGACCATGCATCTAAAATGCGAGGTGATGTAAATGCACCTGAGACAAGGACTAAGAAATTCAACTGAATAATCATAGCTTTGTCGAAAAGTAGAGAAAAAATTGCCACAGAAAGTTACCAAGAATAACAAATGAATACTTCTGGTACAATCTAAAGATTTAGTTCATGATAACATCAAACCATATCTGTTAATAAATGTATCTATCTACCAATCCTACATGGACCTTGCTGTAAGTAATGCACTGGCCATTGCTGATCTGTCTGCCTCTCATCCTGTCTTGGCTCATTCATGCAAATCTTTTTTTTTTTTTTTTTTTTTTTTTTTTTGTTAACGCGCTCTAACCACCACATGAGTGGGCTTTAATTTATCTGGGGAATACAGATAATATTAAGGAAGTAGTCCATCACCTAATGTCAACCACATTGGCTTTCCTGTGATTGCCTAACCTTTCTAGCCCTTCTGGTTTTCCCTTTGAGTGAAACCACACCCATCTGGGACCTAATTAGGATAAAATGTAATAGCAAATAGAGTTTGAGCCATGTAGGCATATCTGTTACATTTACTTGAGAGGGTGCATTAGATGTATTTTTTCATGCCACCTCTGTGACAAGGTGGACTTGCTTAAGATGCAAAAGGCCTGAATGTCACTTTTGTTTATTGATTTTTAAATCTTGTGGAAGAAAAATTCGGCGGGTGGTAGTGGAGAATAGGGGTGGGGCGGTGCAGGCCGGGTATGACTGTCATTTGACCTAGCAAGTGCATTTTAGGCATCTGTGATAGCAGCTTTCAACAGATGACTATCTGTTGAATAAAAAGTGAGTTTGTTTTTCTTGGAAAAAGGTCACAGACAAACTGGTATTTAAGATTGAATGTGCATTCAGAGAGCAAACAAACCCAAAACAAACTCTGCACTGCGACTCAGTGTGTACATTTTTGAGAAAAGAAGAGATCAATCAATCTCAAACATCAATATCCGTTTGCATCCCTTTAGCTGCACACGTTTGCCAACTAATGAAATCTGTGCATGGCTCCCCTGTTATCGATTTCTGAGAGGCCCTAATTTGCCGCTTGAGATCAGGCAGCTCCCTCTCTCTGCCTCACCATCTTTTCTCTCTCCTATGCACAGACACACACACACACACACACACACACACACACACACACACACACACATACACACACTTAGACACATCTCGTCATGTGTTACATAGTCATGCCTTGGGCAGCATATTGAGCGCTAGCTGCAGCAGTGGGGAAATCCTGTAGGGCAAACTGTTTAGTGCAGTATCTGAAGTCGTTAGATATGATTAATAATGTGCTGAGAGGAGCCGTAAGCCATCAAACAGCTCATCATAAGTACATATCACCTGGTAATTACAGATTCACGTTTTCACATAATATTTATATCTGCCATTTTGGACTCCAGACAGCTTTCTAGAGAAAGTGCTTGATACCTTTGTGAGCTGAGCTGGGCTCGTTACTCAAAGCATGTAATTTCATTACTTGGACTGGGATGATATGCTTATCTCCCGATTCGATACTATCACAATACTGGGTGCTGATTTGATATGTATTGCAATTTGATATTTAATTTAGTGTGATTTTTGTTTGCTTTTGCAACACTAGAGCATGGGAAACAGGTGAATCATACATTTCTAGATCATACACAAAAACAATGCACATCACCTGTCAGTCAGTCTTTGAGTTTTATTTCAGTGGCATATTGCTATACTACCTATAAATGTGGTAAATGAAATAACTTTTAAACAGCACACAGCCCAAATGTGAGACTTTATATTCTTCCTTCACATATTTTTCTTCACATTGAACTTGAAAACTGCCCTTTCAATTCCCTGCACTTAATGTAAAAGTGGTAAATAGAGTGAACAATAGAATGAAAGAAAAATATCAACTTTTTGAGGTCAAGTGCTACAGTTAGCTGTTCCTGCTAATCAATCTAGTGCAATGAGCAATGAACCAAATAGAAGATATAAACTTATGAACTTTACTGTAAGTGCTGCCCTCCCCTGGCACACAATAAACCTATTGGTGTCTGTGTCAAACCCATGTAAAGTGTATCGTGTTTAAGATGCAGAATAACAGACTGATTACTCTTTTCAAAAGTGATATAATTACTTTACTAAGTATTCCTTGGCAACAGTAATTTGTTATACAACTCATTTTATTCCATTTCTGTTTCTAAATTTAGAATTGTGTCCTTTCTCCTCAAAATCCAGACTTTAGATGTGCATCTCTGTGTGAATGTCTTTAAATGTTTTCTTCAGCTCAGCTTTCATAAAAGTATATTTCTTGTCTAGATAGCTTGCAAATGAATTTTGTTGAGGGTCTGCTTGTGATAGATATTTTTCCGAGGATATGCCTGAAACACAGAAGCAACTTGATCATGGACCAACATTTCATCCACTGCATATCCAACCACAAGCTTCATTTGTTCTTTGTCACCTGTGCTACTACCTGCTGTCCATGATTAAAATCCAGTTTTGGTTGTTTAGCCATTGTAGGGGTGCAGTCATGTCTCCTTTGCCACAGAGGGCTCATCTTTGGTTGCGTGTATTTCCACGAGCCTAATGTTGTGCTGACTTCATGGGTGTTTCAGGAGGTTTGAGGTTGAGGTTATTTGCAGTGGAGAGAGTCTCAGTACCACTACATGCACACAATTTACATTTGACAACAATGTTATGTTATTACTGCTATTATTAGTAGTAATTTGTTACATGACTTCTTACTGGGGAATAAGCATATCTGTTGTGTTTAAGCCTTTATGTCCTTCTAATCTCCAGGCCTCTTGAGTCATAGTACACTTAGTACACTTAACATTAATAGTAGCATTAATAGTCCAGTAATACCAAATAACTCGTTCTATCTAGTGGTCCCTGAACACAACATGCACCCGGCTCCATATATGGGAATATATGTTCATGGTGTTTTTGAAGGATTTATGTTAATGATGTCAGTAAACTATTAAACTGCTCTTACACCATGATGTCTTCTGTACAGTTTTTACTCTAAAGATGCTGAGACAGACAGATAGGCAGACAGACAAAGACACAGACACAGACAGACAGATAGAGAGAGAGAGAATAAAATACAGAAGAAATTACAGGATGATACAGCCATCAAAGCATCAAAGGACAGGCAGTCATCATACAGTAAATCACACCATTGGGAAATAACATTAGATACCACAATGTAGTCGAGCATCAGAGTGCACTGTTGACTTTAATTAAGGTGGTATTAAAAGCATTAAGTGTGTAAGTTTAAGTCCTTGAACAATGGCTAAATAGTACAGTGACATCAGGGAGTGCCAGATGCTCACTAAACATTCCTGGGGAGCAGCCCCCCCCCCCGCCTGCACAGCAGTGGGTGGTCTCCACATAAGACAAGATGCAAATTGAACTGAGACAAGTGCAATATCCGTGCAATGTGTCATCTTTTGGCTACGGCTGGTTTGCGAGGACGATGTGGCTCGTGGCCAGCCTTGTGATGCTCATGCATGTCAATGACTCTGTCATGGCAGCTATAGCTTTAAGTTAGACAACAACAAGAGCCAAGTTATTTATAAGTTTATGAAACATCACTCAATTAAGGCTTTGCTATAATTTACTTTTCATTTTCATTTGTCAACATGACATTTTTTAGTAACAGGTAACAATTAACATGCCATATCCCACTAATGCTACAGCAGGACCCTTTGGGCCACTCAACAAATATTGGAACACGGCTTTGAGCCTAACATTGTGGAGAGACTTCATAATCAACAAGGTCCCCTATGGAGTATTTGACCACTAGCTGTGCTGCAAAACAGTGTTTTGAAGTGTAAGATGTCATATTGTTTCTGGCCCTTTGTTATTGCAACATGTACATGAGGACGGATATGCGCAGGCTGGTATGACACACATATCTATCTAAGGATGCATTGATCCGATACGCTCGGTATTGGCACTGACGCTGACCTTACTAAGTGGATGTCGTATCTGCCATGATGTGACCAATCTAGTTTCCCTGTCAGTGCCATTATACAATTCTGTGTTACTGCTGATGGTCACATTCATACACTCACAGCAGGCCGTAGACTCAGTTTTTAGTGCCACAGCAATTCTTGTCCTCATGTTTCCTGACATGAAAATCATTTCAATTTTGGGGATCTGGGGATTCCTATTGAGTGCAATGAGCAATTATACATTGTAAAAGGTAGCAATGTGCCAATGAAAGAGTAGACCATAAGATATAAGCAATAGAGTTTTCTTAATACTATTGCTTACTTTGAAAACCATTAAAGTGACCTTTAAACATGCAATAACTAGTTTGTTGGTCACCTGGGGGCAGCTAAAATAATATGATTTTATGTGTTCTCTCCTTATATAGTCCTTATTTATCTAACATGGTGAATTTGTTAGCAAACAGCTGCTTATTTAGCTTGCATGGAGCAACATGAATGAATGGAAATCCAATATTCATTCTCCTTTCAGCTGTTTTGGTCTCTTGTGTGATTTAGCTAAATGCTCCGCTGAATTCACCTGCTAGCTGCTAACGTTGTCTGTCTGCCGTTTGGTGCTGGACAGGTAGTGTACAGTCCTAGGACAGAAGACCAAAGCAATTAGCTGACAGACATTGTAGTTAAAGCACAGCAGAACTGAGGGGAGCTGAATGGTCACATGTTCTCTGTGGGTTCATTAGCAACACTTTCACTCAAACACTTTCGCATTCAAGCAGTTCTGTGATTTTTAAGACAAAAATGCTGATTATAGCCACTCAAAGTTACATCAAGACCTTTAACTAACATCTACCTCCATTAAGATCTCAAACCAGCAGGATCAAACAAACTGTATGTTAAAGGCTGGACAGGCAAGCAAACCAGATTAATTTGCCTCTGCCCAATTTCACTGTGAGAAAATAAAATGCACTTAGGGAGAAGTGTGTCCCTATCCTCATTAGCTCAAGTGTAAGTGGATTCACAGGATTTCTGAGTGTACATGCAAAAGATTTGGACAGACAGGTTCAGCTCTTATTAACACTTGGAGCAACAGACATATTGATGTTCAGTTTATTACTCTTCAAGAACTGGGAAAGAAAATAATGATGATTAAATTGCTATATTATTGCACAAGTCAGTATTCTTGCTTAAAGTATAAAATCACAGTGGTAGAATTAAATTTCATTAAAATCTGTTCAGAGAAAAGTGGACAAAAGCAGCTACTGTAAATAGAAAACTGTTCCCATCCACGCTCTCTCGCTCTCTCTCAGTCTCTTTGTCCCTCTCTCTCGGGTGTTATTGTCAACACTGTTGTTAACAATCATTTTGTTCTATTAGTTGTTTTCCATACAGTGTTCACAATCCCCTATTTTGCACAGCTCAAGTGCTATTAAAGGAAATGAACACTCACAGCGCAGCGTGTTCTTTTATAAAGCGCACAGAAATGTTTTAAAAGTGCAAGACAAGTATGACTCAGTATGCAGTGTGCTGCAAACACAACATGGGGGAGGAGGAGACACAGCAGACCTGGAAAAAGTCAGAGAAAAGAATAAAAATGATGTGGAAAAAAACACATTACTGGTCTCACATGCTCTGCCTGTGTGCTGGGTCAAGTATTAATGATGTGTTAATTCATTACCCAACATTAGCTTGCTCTTCTCTAGAAATTAGCATCACTGTGTGCAAGCATGTGTGCATGTCTGTTGTGTGAAGATGGGAGAATTGGGACGTGTAGGTGTGGTGTGGGGGGTGCAACAGCAGGCAGCAACAGACGGCTGAACCTTTGGAGTAAGACTACATCAGGCCTGATATCTGCTCTTGCACTGATGCTCGTCTCAGGGCAATTTGACATTTCAAAAACAGCTGGATCTTTTTGTTTTTTTTTCCGAGTGTAGCATAGGAGCGATAAGCTTGTCTTTATTAAACATAAAATCTCCCAGTTTCTGGTAAGAGTGATGTAATGCGCCAAACCTTGGCCTTAACTTAGACTGCCGGCCTCGCTCCTATCACGCCTTTGGTGTCATTCTGGAAAAACATCATTGATGTAGACTGTATCAGGGCCACGCTGTCAGTGAGTTTTCTCTTTTTAAGTGAGATTTATCAGCACAGTGCACATTGCTAACATGCCTGTTGTTATTGTAGCATGGTGCAACTGCAACACAAGATCACCAACATAATCACACCACACACTGCTTTGCTCCAACAAGATGAAACCATGTCAGCGCCTCAGAGTGCTGCCACATACTGAATAACAGGACAATATCTGGATCACCAGTTGAGTCAGAGGATCTTTCACTCACCTCACAGAGCTCTGACTATAAAAAAAGGTGAGTTCAGTCTCTGATTAGGACTCCTGTTTCTGGCCCAAACATGTCTCAGCTTCTTGTCTATTGAGTGGTTAATTTTAAGAGTGGACTTCGTAACACTTACAGAATCAAACTGCTGACTGTAGGTAGTCAAGGGTGGAATTTATTTCTTGCTTGCTGTCTAGCAACTGTCTGACTAAAAGAGGGCAATTGGCTTTTGTGTACCTCATCTCTCCAGCTACACCCGCACACTGACACTTCATAACATAGCACTCCTATAGTTCCTGACAACTTACTTTCAACTATCACATTTTATGTTACAGTACAATGAAAAACTATCAGGGAGAACATTAAAACAAAATCTGAAGCCACTGTGATGATGGTGTGGTGTACTCTATATAGCCACATGTGGACACCACCATCCACAAACTTGTGTTGTACTTTTGCTTTGTAAATTCCCCAATCAACTTCTTACTCTGAGCAAGTTTGGTACTTGAACAGACAATTTTCTGTCTGTGTTTCCTTCCTCGCTTTTCTCACTGCTTTTCAGTTTGCTTTGCTTAGTTGGACAAAGACAATATCACATATTTCCTTAAACCAATCTGAGGGAATGTTTGACTCAAAATGTGATGGCAGTTGGTGGGTGGTTTGCTCATGCTGCCAGGCCACGGTCAGTTGAATCTGATCAAACCACACCTACGTAGTCCTGATGGAGCAGAGTAACTGGGGTTTTCAGTGTTAATCATAATTATCACACTAATGCATAAGGTTGTTTTTTTCCTCAACCTCTACGTGGACTGTTGATTTAGCCATGAATATTTAATATTGCAGTGAATGTTACAGAGGAATGCCTCAGTTTTACACACCGTGTTTTCAGCAGCCCTTAGTACCAGTTTAGCTAAATATTAATGCTATAGTATACAGTATTCTGCAAGGACCAGAGTTTTAGTTGGCCAGAGTGGGGGCCAAACTTGGTTCTCTAGGTTCGGTTCTCCAAAAGAGTGGTGATTCACATAAAATAATAAACATAATGTACATTTTATTTATCCCTGTCCGTGAATAATTAGAATTTCCTCTCTCTGGGGATAAATGTGGGGTGATGACATAATAAGTGGAACTATAACAACAGGCTCATTCTACAGACTTTGTAGTTTCAAACAAATATATTAACAAAACCATTCATATTTAAAGCCTTTGCTCTATGAGATTTGATACTTAAGACACCCAAGTGACTGAATTGCTCATCAGTATTGATAGGCCAAAGATGAGGATTGACCAGTTTCAGAGACGAAATCTGTTCACATGAAGCTGTGCTTACTAGTGTTACAACTGCAATTTAGCACATTTTGAACAGCTAAAAGAAAACTTTTTTTGTATGGTTCAATGAACAATGTCAGCTCTACTATGTCAGAAGGTCATTCCATTCATCTGAACTGATGTAATTCATGCATCAAGTCCTCAGTGTTAGAGTTACACATGGTGGCAAATAAAAACAGCTTCTTGTAGCAATGAGGAACTTGAGTGATTCAAGCTCTGGATGCCAGTCATGATATTGCAGTTTTCTTAGGGAAACATCTGTCAAGCTCATTTAACATCTGTCTTGTTCTTCAAGATGTGAGGTAAGACTTCGCTGAGAACTTCATTTTGAATTGCTTTGCTTGTATATGTGGTATTTTGTATAGACTTGAAGTTCTTTTCCATATTTTTGTTGAAGCTTGTTGAATCCTGACAACTTTTGTCTCCTATTGCATTATACTTTTCAATGAATTTGAAGGTTATTAATGGAGGACCATTATATTTAAAGATGATTCATTCCAATAGTAGACTTATACAATATGTCTCTACCTAAATTCTGTGAACTGGCCACATGAATGTATCTACCAGCATCTGTTCACAGTAACACACATGGTGGCCCAGCATGTGGATGTGGATGCATGTGGCTCCACTTTATCTGTCTCTTTTACTTGTTCTCCATCCTGCTTTCTGGCTGGTTTCTTCAACTTGATGTATCTCTTCTTGTTCAGTCTCCGCAGAGCTTGCTCTTTCCACCCACTATCTTTTGTTCTTTTATTGAAAAAGGACATTATGTGCCTTCGTGGCTTCTTTTTCCTCTCTTTGGTCTGACTGAAACTGAAACTGGAAAAAAAAAAAAAAAAAAAAAAAAAAAAATCAGATAAAACACATATATATATATATGTGTGTGTGTGTGTGTGTGTGTGTGTGTGTGTGTGTGTGTAGAGCAGTAAACAGTGTATAATGACCATGACCACTGATGAGTAATGTAGCTGAGCATTTACAATGGCTGATCACATTGCAAATGTTAAAAAAAAAAAAAAAAAATCCTGCCTAATGGTTAACATAATAGTAACAAACTACAAATACGTCTTCGTGATAATTTGTGTATACCAAAAAAGTCCTTGAAATTGCTTCAGACTGCTTTTCTAAATAAGCGCATATTTTGCTTTTCTGCAGTAGAAAGAATTTAGAAAAAGAAATCCCATAACAGTCATCAAATCTACCAGCTGGTAAAAGCCATATACACACTATGTAATAGAATATTATATATCTATGGTAAAAACACTGAAAAATAGACAATACTTTCATAGTGTAGATTAACACTATGAAATTAGACTATGTACACCTGTAAAGGTGCTGGTCTACTAGTGAATCTGGGTAAACATTACATTAGATCAACTTAGCCAAGGCAAACATCATATTTTACACATAAATATTTGCCACAATTAGGGGGACAGGGAGGGGTCCCCTTTGAGGAGCGCTGCCTTAAGGACAAGCTCTGGAAGCAAATGCCCATTGCCGCTGTCATTCCATAATTAGAAGCCACGACATCAGTGAAGAGGGATGAAATGGATGAGTACAGCTGGACCCTAGTAGCTAGAATCGGGCACACACACCTGCAAATATAAAGCAAGTGCACTTAAGCACATTAATAAACTTTGTCAACAAGGAAAAAACTGTCTGATACCGATGACACTATATTGAGGACATAAACATTAATTAACAGCATTACACTGGTGGCAACATCAGTGCGAGGTAGTGGGTTGATCGGTGGGGGAGGAAGTATTCAGATGCTTTATTTAAAGCAGCAATAGTTCATATTTTTTGATAAAAATAACAATAACTGACAATGTGACAATGAAAGTGGTCGCTCATCGTGATGAACCTGCAGAGCAGTATCCCCCACACCTGCAGCTCCCTTCAGCTTTACAGACGGTTATAGTGAGTTTCAGCTCATTGTTTAGCTACCTGCTTTACTGTTTTGGTTAACTTCCACTGCTCTCACAGTGACATTTTTGCTCATCAACAAAAACCAGACGGACATAATTAGAGACTAGCTGCTGAACACAATGGAGCATTTAGCAGAAAGAACCAGATACTTCCCTCAGGATTTGATGGAGACCAAATTCTTAAGAGAATGTGAGATCTACCTTCGCCAGGTGGCCAAACATCTGACTCCAAACGAATAATAATGTTGCTCCGTGATTGCTGTGATGTGTGATAAAGCAACTGTTTGCACACCATTTCAACTTAAAAGGTTATAATGTCAGTGTTGTGTTTACAACTTGTGTCTAAAATTATTTGTCACAAAATGTGCTCATAATACAGAAAAAAATGCTGCCTGTCATGTTATGATATTATCTTTTATATTATTGACATTAACGTGTAAACAGCATTTTATAGTTGTAGTTGGTCAAGGATATATCATCACATGTTTTGTATGCAAAATCTCAATCTGTAAAGTACAATTTTTACCTCTAATTTGGGACACAACTACAATTCTGGCTGAATAGGAGCAATTCTTGTGGAGAGCCTTCCAGAAGAGTGTTCAACAATCACACATGGGCGTAATATTGTGGTGTCCACACATTTTTGGCCACAGAGCGTAACTGTCGGTGCCAGGGATCTGGTGCAGCAACCCACTAGGTAACATGTTGCATCTTATATTTGTGGTGATGCAGACATAAGTCCAGGCCTTTGTGCTTTTGCATCTGCCACTGTAGTTACACTTCTGCTTTCTGCCTCTGTGGTGTCACACAGCGCCTGCGAGTTCCAGATGAGGTGACTTGGAAACAGGATAGTGCACCTGGCCAACAGAGAATGTGGGGAGAATATGTAAATGGGCCAGGCAGCAGAGGTTATTTGGTATTTGTGAGATGAATGAAATTCTCCCCTCTCTTTTCCTCATTTCCCCTCTCACATTTGTGTGACTAGACTAGTTAAGTCCCTGTCACTCAAGCTGCCAAGGTCTATGGGGCACCAGAGCAAGAAGCCGAGTAATAGGAGAAAAAGTGAGAGAGAAAGAGAGGGAGAGGAGGTGAGAGAAATTGGGCCAGGGATGATTGCAAATTGTCTGTCTAATGGCTGCCACCCAGGAAGCCATTTCAGGTGACTTGTTATCCGTCATGAGAGAGGCAGACCTGCCAGGATCCCTCTTCTCACTCCCCTTCTCAGTGGGCCACCGTACCTAAGAGCTTCAGGCTATCACTGGTGACCTCACCTCTTAAAACTCCTCTGTCTCCAATTTTAGATGCCTTTTCTCTTCTCTTCTCCCTCTCTCTTGCTTTCTCCATGTCTCTCCCTCTCCCACTTTGTCTCATCCTCCCTGCAGTGCGTCTCTCTGGCTCCTGCTCAGCAGCTGTTGTTTAGTGATAGATCAGTGAAGCAAAAAATGATGCTGGGTATAAAAAAATAGATCTTGAAGCAAAGCACAGCCTCCCTATTCTCACAACCTATTGTTCTGCATTAGCAGCGAGACTTTAGGGATTCATTCAGAGGTAATCATTTGTTACTCAGGGGCACCGTGTCTTTCAGGCACCAATGATGAAGTCACCTCTGAAAGGGCCACAAATGAGAGAAAAATCATTTGCTATCTAACCATGCTGGATAACCATCGATTAGTGGACCTATGCTGAGAAACCTTAATATCTAAAAGTCATTTTTAAAGCCCTTTAATCTCTTCCTGTAAGACAGTGTTGGTGGCTCTGTGAACATAGAAGTCTTTCTTAATTCAGAGCAATTTCTACGACGTAAAGATTCATTGATATATTCGTACTGTTAGCAAAACAAAACTGATCCCTCTGCTGCCTCAGATTGACATTAGAGAGGAAATTGACATGCAAACCAAGTCTGCTGAAAGTTAATCTGTATGTGCACCGTATCACGTGGATCACAGCTCGGAGGCAGCTAGCATTAAAAGGAACCTGTCAAGCTAAGTGTGCTTCTCAACCTCTCTGCCATTACTCTGACATGTTTTGTGACCCGTGAATTGAAGTCTTGTCAAGACCTGGTCATTTAACCAGCTCTCAACACAGACGGGAGGGCTCCTGGTAAATCTGCCACTCCTAAAAATGCTTTCTGTCTCTTCTGCACAGCAGGTGGCACTGATTGGCTCCTGCACATATCCCTCACTTGTCAACTTGTCCCTGTGATGTCTCAAGGACTGCCCAAGGAAACCTGGCATTAGCCACCAGCCCTGCCAATAACTCGCAGAAGTGATGAAAGGCAATGCTGTCAATCGGATTGGATGTCAACACATCCAATCGATCTGACAATTTCTTTCTTGACAATTGTTATTGCTGATGTGTGAGTCATGCTTTAATGTTCAGAATGTTTTTTTTTTGTTTTTTGCTTGCTGTATTTGAACTGGATTATTGTACATATCTCAGCCCTTGTCTTAGATCTACAAAGATATTTCAGGGGCAGAACTACTTTGAAAGCAAATGGGCAACTGTAGAAACATTTACACATTTAAATATCCAATCCCCTCTTTCCAGACAAGTGCTGGGATATCATAGCGAGTCTTTTTGTGTGTCCACAGCAGTTTATGTCATATCCCAAGAAAGTATTAGGAAACTACAGAAATGTAAAGAGACTCCCACTTTGACCGTTATTACTATAGGTTAAGATGAAAATGCGCTTACTAAAGCCAATTGGAAATATAGCAGCTTCACTGAATGAGCAGCAAACACAAGCAATCAGACATCTGTAAGCAAACCAACAGTTTACATTATTCCAAGTACTTTATTTGAAGGTCAAAGCAAAGGTTTGTACATCCAAAATGTTGGCAATTCAGCTGCACATCAACTGCAGAAAGCAGGGCAGGTCAGTTTGGGTAATCATTTTATCATTTGCCTTTGTTTTCTATCCCCAAAAACTTCAGCTAACTTGTTGGTTTGATTAAAACCTGTGCTGATAGTCCTGGCAGTGTCAGACTATTGTTAAGCATGTGGTGAGACTGTTATACAGGGACTTCATTACTGATAGAAATGTAGTAAACCAGAATTATCCTTTAATGTGAAGCCCTGTTAGTCTAAGATCAACAAGATTACAAGCATATAGTTATTGTATCTACATAAGATAAAATACAAGCATGCTAGCATTTCATACATCAAATAGAAAAAAATAGATGTAATACTTGTGGTTCATCTACTACTACTACTACGGCTACTACTACCACTACTACTAATAAGTAATGATAATAATAGATGCTCTTGTGGCATTTTGAGCAGAGTTCCTTTTCCTCACATCTTTCCAGTTAGGATCAAAAAGCAACCTTCCACTGGAATGTCATCAACTTAAAAACACTACATGAAAGAGAACCCCTCAAAATAAAAGTCAGTTGAAAAAAAAAAAAAAGACTTCAAACATTGTATTCCACAAAGCCATTGATGCATCACACTGACACGCCACTACATAATCAGCCTTCACCTACAGATCTTTTTCAAGGCAGTCACTCTGTGTTAGACCCTCTGGGGATGGTTGGACAGCATGTTTTGATGCTTCAGGGCTCTCCAGGCATCTGTCCTGTGGAGCCTGATTGCCTCACAGCCCCTGCTCTGTGGAGAAAATGAGGTTGAGGTGGGCCACTCGGGCCTCTCCAAGGCACAGAGCCATCGCAGTCGAAGTGGAGCCCTGACCCCCAGCAGATTTCTAATGGATTTTAGGCGTCACAGGCAAACACACAGCTGGGCTCCAAACAAACTCATCAGAGCACCCCAGATTTGTGGCTCCCCCATCGACCCACGCATCCACCCAGACAATCCTGCCTCCTGCGCACTTTTTCTCTACTTGTGACAAGCAGTCACCGCCTGAGAAACTGAATCCACTGCCATTCTTTGTACTTCAGAGGAAAGGAAGAAGATTGATCTATTCCTACATTAGCAAATGTTCAGTAAAATCAATCTGTGTTTTCATGTTTTAAGTATTTCATGTGTTTGTGCTTGTTTTCTTGAAGTGTTCCATTGGGAGTGGACTTAAGAAGTGATTTCAGTGCTTTATAACTTGCAGGATTTCCTTGTTCCTCTTCTTCTATGTCTCTTTCAGCCTTCTTTCTGTCCCTGTGTGGGTGTATATTTGTGTATAGTCTTATTTTTGTAGAGTACTGTGTTGTATTAAGCCACAGTGTGGTTCACTTTCAGAAAAGAAAGTCAGAAAATAGAGCGGATACAAGCTGAAACATCATGCAATAATCAAAGAGCATTCGATCACGATTTTGTGTTTGTACTACAGATGATAGGCAATTTGTGAAAAAAAAAAGTATCCAATTTTCAATGTCATATTACTGAACGTCAGCTTCCCGAATGGCCTGAAATGATAGTGGATCTGAACCAAGCCAGGCTTTGTCACTGTTTGATGCAGTCGTTGATCCAGTGTCTTTGGACTATTGCCATACATGGGAAAGTCATGAGTACATGTCCCTGGCAAAGTGGCTCTTGGCTTGGCAAGGTCTTTGCTTTTGTCTCATAGAAATCAGGGGTATTGATTCACGCTTGAGGTGTCTCTCTGTGGAGATTGGCTTGCTGCGCTAGCATTATCCGGGGTGGCAGTGTATTCATACTGTACTGAACAAAGGGGCTGAGGGACGATGGAGCTAAATTGTTCTGAATGACTTTCATAAGCAGCGGGGGTCTGTGGGTTGTAGGAGAAAGCAGGTAATAAACTTTAGAGTATACCAAGGACAAGAGGACATTTTAACACTCAAACTTCTTCCAAGTCACACTTTTTTTTAATTACCACAACTTGACAAGTTATTTTATCTCCCTCAAAGACAATTCAGTAGTTAGTGGATTAAAATAAATTTTGGAGCAGTCTTTCAAAATACTTAATGTTTTATGGTGTTCCTTGGAGAGTCACCTATACTAGTTCTTCTACCTTACCAAGGACATTTTGTTTAGTTAGCTTTAACTGTAATTATTACGTCATGTCTCTCTTTTCCTCTCAGCCATGCCAGTCTTCTCAATCACACAGTACATACACAGTACCTAGTAAGGAGAGGGAAAGACAACAGCGTCGCATTAGCCTGGTGAGCTAACATTAAAGGTAGCCTGTGGAGTGTTTTTTTCTTTAACAAACAGGGTCACATGTACGTTTGCCATTTCTCGCATTTTGCACATCCTCAATCCACAAACTGCCAGTCAGTCAAATAGCATGAAAAGCATTAGCAGCATTGACTGCTTACTGTCTAAACCCCAAGCACTTAAAAAAACATGGCTCCATGGTGCTACCTGTGGTGCAAAAAAAAAAAAAAAAGAAACTGTGAAAGTAATTAACAAAGAAAAGGTAAAATATAGTAGTAAAACATGGTATGGTGGTAACAGCTGGATAAGGACCCATGTCTCCATGTTAGGCTTGTGCAGAACTCCATTATATCCTACTAGTATTTACCTCTAGTGAGTGAGGTTTTGCTTAGATTTTGGACTATTTTTCATGCTGCACTGTAAAATACATGCAACTTTTCAAAAATGTAACTCAGTTCTCTAAGCTTTGCTAACTTGCTCAGAGGCATGTGTTCAAAATGGCATGTTTGGTACTTTATGGGTTTTTACCGACGTCTACCTTCATGCTGCACTGATAAAGGTTTGGAATTTCAGAAGTAATACAGATGAACACTTCCTTAAAATTATTTTAACTTGCATAATAAATTTAATCAGTGAAGCTTGAATTAGCTTCAAGTGTCTCGATTTCCATTATTTCCACAATCGTAAGCTTCACATATTCATTATTTGGAGTCATTGCATGAGATTAATTTTGCCTTCATTCCTCCATGACCTAAACTGACCTCCTGGCAAGCCCAACATGACATCCAGAGAATGATGATGACACTAAAGACAGTATTCCTCGCAGAGGATATTCGAGTGATTTCCATCTTATTAAGGCGTCTTCATCACTGGAATATTGCTTGTAGGCTGCCTAGGGCAGAAAAACTCTGAATAAATCCAGCCCAGATGGATTTTTTGGAAGTCAGAAGTGTTATTCTAGACATGAAATTTTGCTATATAATTACAAATTATGTGTTGGTCCACATTCCACCTGTCAGTTTTATGGTACATGTGCACAGTTACAGGTTTGTGACAAGGGATCTCAGGGATATACACTAATATCTTAAAGCATGGGCCCCACAGGCACCCAGGCCCTTCATTTGGTGGCCAATGCACATTTTTGGTGGTTCAAATGTAAATTTATGCAACAACAATACAGAAAAGGTGATTTAATGCAGTTTAACACAGCCTTCTTTAATTGTGACAAATTAATAAATGAAAAACATGAACAGAATGAAAATATAGAACTTATAAAATGAAAACTCAAGTTCTTTGTAAACACATGGTGCATATATTCTCTCAGTCTCTTAGTTCACAGTCTAAGATGCCTATCGTTTTTGATGCCCCTTATCTATTTGACACTCTTTCTTATCAGTTCTCCCAGTAAATATTTGCTTTTTTAATTAAATTAATTAATTTTTAATTCAGAACAAGATTAGAACCTATTCATTTTCTAAATATAACTCAGGCAGCAGCAGTAAAGGGTTACAGCAGCAAAGTCACTAGATAAACTGAATAATATCTCACTGGAGCAAATCTAAAATGTCAATAAAAGAAATATTATTCCTGACATCACAGTACTGAGTGAAGTTTAGAGAGAATGAAGAGCACAGACATCCGTCAGTCTCAGTCATTCATCCTGTCCTCTGTCCTCCTCCTTCTGCTGATGTGAATCACAGATAGAGCTGAGGGAGGAGGGGCTGCTTTGTCTCAGCCAGTAGCTAAGTTTACAAGAATTAGCCAAAAAATAATGATAAAAAGTGAGAGAACTTGAGAAAAACACAATCACCATAGAAACAGATGAACAGCTCAAGGTGAGCTTCTCTCAAAACAGCAGGAAAGAGTGGAGGTGGAGAGCCGAGGCATATTGTGAAGTATATGCATGCTAACCATGTGTCTCAGATGGCTGCATCCTCCAGTTCAAGGTTTATGCTTCCGGACTCATCCTCACTGTGAGTTGGACGCTAATCCAACACTGAAGGTGCAGTGCATTGTGATGAAGGCTCGGTAACATAAAAAAGTGCCTGAGTCCACATCATATTTGCGGAGAAGGGATGATGCCACTGGAAATGTGAAAGCGTTGATTTACAGATTCTATGCTTCCGTTGTTGTTTAAGCTGATTGACCTACATAGCTGAGAACTGCTGCTGATCCATGATCTTGTCTCCTGCAGGAAGGAGTCTGGTGAGCTAACAGCGTGTTTCATTCTCTGTTCTCCAAATCTGTTCACAGTGGTACCACGTAAAAGTCTGACGTATGTCCATATAGCCCACAGCATTGCATTTCACAGAGCCGCCAGTGAACAGATAAAGCCATGCAAACGGCTTACCAAAATAACTTAAAGGCAGGATTCCAAATGCGTGTTGTGCTCTTGTCACGTCAGAGCAGTGTTTTAGTTGTCTTTTACAGAGGTGAAGATGAAACATGGTAAAGAAAATAAATATATCCTATTGTACTGTTGTACATGAAAGCGTCTTTTAGCTCATAGTGTTAAATATTAAATAATCAAGACATACAGAGCCAATAGATACCCTTTTTAACTGCATTTTACATATCAAGTCATGGATGGCAGGGAATTTCCTAAAGCTCAACCAGGACAAAACAGAGGTTTTAGTTATAGGTCCTGAAGGCCAGACTGAAAAACTTTTACCAAAATTACAAGATCTTAAACCAACACAATCTGTAAAAAACCTGGGCGTGATTTTTGACTCTGAGCTGACTTTTATCCCTCATATCAAAAATATAACAAAAATAGACTTTTATCATCTCAAGAACATAGTCAGAGTCGCCCGTTTCTCTCTCAGGCCAGCACAGAGGTGCTAATGCATGCTTTTATTTCCTGTTGTTTAGATTACTGTAATGCCCTGCTCTCTGGTCTTCCCAAAAAGAGTATTGCATACCTCCAATTACTGCAAAACTCAGCTGCACACGTGCTGACGAAGACCAGAGGGTGGGCTCACATTACACCTGTTTTACAGTCGCTGCATTGGCTCCCTGTCCGCTTCAGGATCGATTTTAAGGTTCTTTTACTAGTTTTTAAATGTCTTAACAGCCTTGCGCCCTCTTTCTTATCTAACCTGCTTTTACCGTATCAACCCTCGCAGACTCTGAGGTCCTCCAGCACCGGCCTTTTATCCATATCAAAAGCCAGAACAAAAACCCACGGTGAGGCGGCATTTAGCCACTATGCTCCCCACCTGTGGAACAGCCTGCCGGAGAGCCTCAGGTCTTCAGAGACTGTTTATTTTTAAGAGAAGGTTAAAGACACACCTTTTTAATCAGGCTTTTTAAGTTTTAGCATTTATCTCATGTTGATGCCTTTTAGTTTGTTGTTTTATATTTTGTATTATTTTATCATGTTTTATTCACTATCTTATGAACTTCGCTTCTTTTAACTGTTTCATTTATTTTCTAACTCCAGTGTTTCCTCACGGGGGTCATCTACACTGGGAGCTGTGTCTGGTCTGCTGCCGGGGGTGCTGTCCTCGAGTCCCTTCGGCCCGGCTGATAGGCGGTCTCCCTATCTTGGTGTGGGGGTCCGCCGGTCTGTCGGGGTTGGGGGGGCCCGGGTGGCCGGCGCCCCCTGCGCTCACTGTCCATGAAGACTCCTCTCGGTGTGGACGGCCCCAAAGGTGGCATTATTCTCAATCCTCAGTGTCCTGCCATGTCTCATTACTCATTATCCATTACTCTTCCTACTACTTGTGGTGAGAATGTCTCTGTGTGTGTGTGTGTGTGTGTGTGTGTGTGTGTGTGTGTGTGTGTGTGTATGCGTGTGTGTGTGTGTGTATGCTGTAGTTCGGGGTATGTGTGAATACATACAAAGGGTGGGAGGGTTGGGTTTTTAATATTCTGTTTTTATTTGAATTGTTTTTAACCCTTGTAAAGCACTTTGTGTTGCATTTCATTGTGTATGAAAGGTGCTATATAAATAAAGTTTGATTGATTGATTGATTGATTGATTGATAGATAAAATAAACAATCAGATAAATAAATGGAGTAAAATATAAAAATGAAGCAAAGGACTGAGGGAAAAAAAATGCTATTAAAGTTAAAGTTACAAAATGTTTTTTCATCATTCTATATCTACAGTGCCGTAGTTAATTTATTAAATTGAAGAGCTTCTTATTTCAAAATGCCCTTTGTTAATATAATCCCATTATTCCTGATGTCACTTTCGTTTCCTATCACTCTTCATGACAGTGGAGTTGTCACTGCCCTATCACCCCACAGCCAATCAGGCTCTCTCAGCCGCCCTTCAAAGCAACTTTTAGCAACAGTCTCAAATTCATGAATACTCCACCCACTGAAGCAACCAACCTGAAGCAAAAGCAACTACCTATAACTTATAACCTTATAAGTAAAAACCTTGTAATGTATGTATGAGGAAAGGCCAGACAGCAGCTATCCCTTCTTTTATATTAATGTGAAGTTACCTTAATATGCCCTCATCAGTAACAGAATGCAGCAGGTAAAATATCATGAGTGCTTCACTTTGAAAGCTACTATTGATTTTATAAATTTATTGGGTTGAAATATTCATTGTCTGAGCTTTCTGTACAAGAAACTATCAATATAGGATGAAATCCTGGCTATGGAAATGTTGAGAAATATTGGCCTCTTTTTTATTACAATTCTGATATGACAGCTGTGACTGTGGCTCTCTTCAATATTTAAAAAGGAAGTCGCAAAGCTGCCTTATCGCAGTGCAACATTTTTGCCCTTATGTCTTATTATGCAGAAGCTTTGATGTCAGCTTGGCTCATACAGGAAACATAATACAAATGATTGGGGGATAAAAACATAGTAGTTATGATTTAGTTTTAGCTTTTGTGCCTTTTTTCTGTACAAACCAACACGGCTTTTATTGCTGTCTCTCATTTATGTTGCTTTGTTAGTATAGAAAAGCATCATCAGTGGCATTCTCCCTGGCTATGAAATGTCACCATTTCCACTCTCCTGTTATCCTTCACCTATATAACCAGAATTCCTATTATGTGACCTTGGAAAAAATTTCACAGATTTAGACTTAAAATTGGAATGAAAGATCTGTTTCATGTTTCAATGGCTTCATGTTATTACTCCTTGAAAAAACAAGCAAATTTTCAAAGATTTAGAAGAATTTTATTTCTAAAACAAAACATCATCGGAACAACAGAAAGGAACACAAAACCATTCTTTATTTACCAAAAACTATCAATGAAAAGTAAATTGGAGTGTTGTGTCAGGGATCGTTCAGTGCTACTATAAGTGCTATGTCTGCAGATACGTATACTATATAGGTGAGACATAGTAAAAAACAGTCTCAGACATACTCTCCTCTATGTCCCTTTCACTGTCAAAGAGTTGTGACAAAAAATCAGCAAACCTTAGAAGTCATTTTCAATTGAAAGTGAGCATGCAGAGAGAGTGCACAGAGCACCAAGAGAAACATATAGAAGGTATGCTTAGGTTAAGGCCCCAAAGCACTGAGAAATATATGTAAAATGTTCATATTTCTTAAATATTATATACAGTGAACAGCCTGGGGTCAGATTGACTACATCAATGCATACAAAAAGTGGAGTGGACATTGAAAGCATATCATGTCAATTTTATATTTACCCTGTTGTCACCACTGAGTTGGGAACAGCCATTAAATCTGAAGAAGCAAAATGTTTGTCACTTACTTAGAAATGAAATTGGGTCAGGTTGACTCCAAAGAAAGCCTGTAATGGCTCATTTTGGCAATTGGCATGTATAATCATAGAGGTGGGATCACAAAGGGAGAAACAGAATTCTATTGAATTGTTTCATAACTGATTTTGCAATATCTGAAAACCTGTTTTAGTGCCAGTGTAAGAAAAAAAAGAGAGCAAAATTATTTGTTTTTTTTTGACCTGAAAACATGCTCAGTTTCATACTCATGCACCTGCAGAGCAGTAGATGGGCTTTTTGGAGAAGGCACAATGGCTTTTCTGCCAGAGGCCTCATGTGGGGACTACGTGGTGATAGAATAGACTACAGCTCAACAGGGATCTGTGGCCGCAAAATCATTATGGCTACAATCCAGTTGTGACTATGCAACCCTGATCTTACACAAGGTGCTTTAAAACTCCTGTAATATTTATTCATTTATTTATTTTTGACTGTGAAAGCCCCGAACCAGCTGCTGAAAGGGCTGAATACATCTGAATGTATCAGAAAATGCACACACACACACGCATATATATGATCTTGTATTGTAAAACGACTGTGATTAGCTGTCATATAAAACATCAGTTTTGTCTGAAGAAAAGTAATAACTGTCATAATGTTCTATTGTTTGTTGTGTTTATATTGCACTAGAACTTAGGACTGGATTGAAGTTTTTATGATGCCTTATGTTTTTCTCTTACTCCCTGTGACTTTCACCTCCTTACACATTCCCAGCCAGAGTATTACTAGTATTAGGTAGTATTGTTTAGTTGCCAGCCACTACAAGCATATTTGATCATAGTCACTAATCTTACAAAACCCCCACAATATTTGAGGGGACACAGTCCTTAGAGGGGTGGAGGTCGGGATAGAGTGATTGGCCATTTATATGAGCTTGACCAAGGAGACTGGAGTTGTGTCCTCCGAGAAACAAAAGGTTTTCCTTGCCTTAAGCAAGTAGTTTTGATGCCTAAACCTCTCATCTCGTCTCTCATCTTCAACCACTTATCTGGGGTCGGGTTGCAGGGGCAACAGCTTCAGCAGGGGACCCCAAACTTCCCTTTCCCAGGCCACATTAACCAGCTCTGACTGGGGGATCCTGAGGCGTTCCCAGGCCAGTGTGGAGATATAATCTCTCCACCTCCCAGCTAGACGTACCTGGAAAACCTCCCTGGGGAGGCGCCCAGGGGGCATCCTTACCAGATGCCCGAACCACCTCAACTGGCTCCTTTCAACGCAAAGGAGCAGCGGCTCTACCCCGAGTCCCTCACAGATGACTGAGCTTCTCACCCTATCTCTAAGGGAGACGTCAGCCACCCTCCTGAGGAAACCCATTTCGGTCGCTTGTACCCGCGATCTAGTTCTTTCGGTCATGATCCAGTCCACATGACCATAGGTGAGAGTCGGAACGAAGATTGACCGGTAGATCGAGAGCTTTGCCTTCTGGCTCAGCTCTCTTTTCGTCACAATAGTGCGGTAGAGCAAACGCAATAGTGCCCCCGCTGCTCTGAATCCCCTCACTCGTGAACAAGACCCTGAGGTACTTGAACTCCTTCACTTGGGGCAAGGACTCATTCCCTACCCGGAGTAGGCAATCCATCGGTTTCCTGCTGAGCACCATGGCCTCAGATTTAGAGGTGCTGATCCTCATCCCAGCCGATTCACATTCGGCTCCGAACAGATTCAGTGAGTGCCCAAGGTCACAGACCGATAATGCCAACAGGACCACATCATCTGCAAAAAGCAGTGATGAGACCCTCAGCACACCGGACTGCAGACCCTCCTCCCCCCGACTATGCCTTGATATCCTGTCCATGAATAACATCAACAGGATTGGTGACAAAGCACAGCCCTGACGGAGGCCAACCCCCCACTGGAAACAATCAATGAATCAAACTTTATTTATATAGCACTTTTCATACATAATGCAACACAAAGTGCTTTACAAGAGTTAAAAACAATATAAACCAAAACAGAACAACACTAAAAACCCAACCCTCCCACCCTCCATACGTACTAACACACACCCTCAACTACATGCATACACACACACACACACACACACACACAGACACCACCACAGACAGTAGCAGGAGTAACAAGACATGGCAAGTTCGACTTACTGCTGAGTACCTGAGCACAGCTCTTGTTTTGGGCATATAAAGATTGGATGGCCCTGAGAAGTGACCCCCTCACCCCATACGCCACAGCACTTCCCACAATATCTCCCGGGGGACCCGGTCATATGCCTTCCCCAAGTCCACAAAACATATGTAGACCAGATGGGCATACACCTAGAGCCTTCAGCATTTCTGGACGGATCTCATCAATCCCTGGGGCTTTGCCACTGTGGAGTTGTTTAACTACCTCAGTGACTTCCACCAGGGTAATTGATGATGATCCCCCATCTGGTTCCAGCTCTGCCTCTACAATAGAGGGCATATCGGTCTGATGCAGGAGTTCCTCAAAGTGCTCCTTCCATCGCCCGACTACCTCCTCCGTAGAGGTCAACAGTGTCCCATCCTTACTGTTCACAGCTTGGATGGTTCGTTTCCCCCTCCTGAGGTTCCGGACGGTTTTCCAGAAACACCTTGGTGCTGACCGAAAGTCCTTCTCCATGGCTGCTCCGAACTCCTCCCACACACACTGCTTTGCCTCCCCTACGGCGGAAGCTGCTGCCTGTCGGGCCTGTCAGTACCTTGCAACTGCCTCTGGAGTCCTCCGAGATAACATATCCTGGAAGGACTCCTTCTTCAGTTGGACAACTTCCTTGACCACCAGTGTCCACCATGGTGTTCGAGGGTTACCACCCCTTGAGGCACCCAAGACCTTTAAACCACAGCTCTCCATCGCAGTTTCAGCAATGGAAGCTTTGAACATCGCCCACTCAGGTTCAATGTCCCCAACCTCCACAGGGATGCCAGAAAAGCTCCGCCGGAGGTATGAGTTGAAGATCTCTCGGACAGGGGCCTTCTCCAGACGTTCCCAGTTCACCCGCACCACATGCTTGGGTTTACTAGATCTGTCTAAAGTCTTCCCCCACCCTCAGACCCAACTCACCACCAGATGGTGATCAGTTGACAACTCCGCCCCTCTGTTCACCTGAGTGTCCAAAACATGCGGCCTCAGGTCAGATGATACGATAACGAAATCGATCATCGACCTTCGACCTAGAGCACTCTGGTACCATGTACACTTATGAGCGTCCTTATGTTTGAACATGGTGTTCATTATGGACAGTCCATGACTAGCACAGAAGTCCAGTAACAAAACAACCGCTTGGATTCAGATCAGGGGGCCATTCCTCCCAATCACGCCTCTCCAGGTGTCCCCATCGTTGCCCATGTGTGCAGAAAGACTATCCATTCAGGGTCTCCAAGAAGGCTGAATAGTCTGAACTGCAGTTCAGTGCATATGCACAAACAACAGTCAGAGTTTTCCCCCCCGTAACCCAAAGGCGTAGGGAGGCGACCCTCTCGTCCACTGGGGTAAACTCTAATGTTGCGGCACTCAGCCGAGGATTTGTGAGTATCCCCACACCCGCCCAGCACCTCACATGTTGGGCAACTCCAGAGAAGAAAAGAGTCCAACCCCTATCCAGGAGAATGGTTCCAGAGCCGACCCTGTGCGTAGAGGTGAGCCCCACGAGATCCAACTGGTAGCGCTCCATCTCACGCACAAGCTCCGGCTCCTTCCCCCACAGAGAGGTGACGTTCCAGCCAGCTTCTGCCGCCCAGGTCTGGTCTGTTCTGTTGAGATCCCCGACCTTCACTGCCACCCATATGGCAGCAAACCCGACCCCAGCAGTTTCTCCTGCAGGTGGTGGGCCTACAGGATGAAGATGAGGGTGCCATATAATCTTTTCGGGCTGTGCCCGGCCGGGCTCAGTGGCAAGCCTGACCACCAGGCGCTCGCTGATGGGCCCTCCGTCCAGGCCTGGCTCCAGACAGGGGCCCCAGGCTTCCACTGGGCCGGGTATCACCTCTTCTTTGATGTTCTTTCACAGGGTCTGTATGAACCATTCTTAGTCTGGACCCTCGCCTGAGACCAATCTGCCATGGGAGACCCTACCAGGAGCACTAGGCTCCAGACAACATAGCCCTCAGGTTCACCGGGACACACAAACCTCTCCACCATGATAAGGTGATGGTTCCCGGAGAGGAAAAGTTGGTTGCTTACTTTGACAACTTAATATACAGTCAGTTACATCACATGATTTAATGTTGGAATGTAATATCTCAACAATTCATTCAGAGAAGCCCACGGGGGCTTTGAATGTGTTTCAGTAGATCCAGTAACATCTAAAACTTGATATATTCTTTTCAAGCCTATAAGATTTCTCTAGTTGTGTTATCTTCTTTCCACTGATTCCTATGGATCAATACCACTTGGAACAGTAACATTTTAAACATCAGTGTATTGTAAATTAGATTGTAAATGTAAATTAGGCTGCTTATCATACCTTGGTATAATTACTGTGAACAAATGAGACCATGTTTGAGTGGCAGTGAGGCAGTTTTTCCAAAAAACAAGAAAAAAAAAAGAGAAAAAATGCCACTTTGGTCACAAACACTAGTTTTTACCCTATTTATGTGTGTTTGTGTTTTATTTTAGATTTGATTCAGACTGGTTCTGCACTCTTTTTCTAAAAGCTATTTTAAACTGAGATTTGAAAATGTGTTAACTGATTCTGATTTCTGATTTGTGACACCTGGAACAAGGCAAAGAGGAGAATGGCTATACTACTTTGTCAAACTGCCAGTGGCACAGTACCTTTGGTAACAACCTTGTCTTCTTGAAATGCATTTTCTTAGACATTTATATATTTTTCATTCAATAAAAAGCAAAATGCTGTTGAGATTATAAAATAATTGCGAAGTGTTTACATATCAGTAAAATGTTCACTGACAGCTGTGTCCACCACTCACACCACTTTGATCAGGTTAGAGGAAATTTGTGGGCTTGATTTCATACTAAAAAAAACCCTCAGTGATTTGAAACATGAGACACGGCTTCTTTACTAAACTGTTACCGAAAACACAGCCTTTCCCAAACTCAACAGACTGCTTTTTTTTTTTTTTTTTTTGCCTAAGCTCACCCATACACAAGACTCAGGATGCAACCCCTGGTCTCGAGTACTTCCTCTAGCTTGCATAAATGTAGTACTTCTGTCCCTTCTAAAGACTCTCACACACTGTACATTACTGATCACAAAGTAATAGTGAAAAACACAAGATTGTATACACATAATTTCTTGGAGACCTGCTTAGTAATACATACCAGATGAGTCCACTAGATTTGACAGTTTTATTTCTTTGTGTTGAGGACACTGACCTGTCAAATAATGTCTGCATACCTGCAGATCTTACAGAGACTCCTGCTTTACTATCCAAATGAGATCACATACTAGAGTGTAGTTCACAAACTTGTCACAACCTAAGAACAGTTACTCACGTCTCAGTCTAATCACACTATTATCTAGAAAGTACAAGCAAACATTTTTTGGGGAAAACCCAGTACATTGTGGCTATGGAGCTTATTCAGCTGTCTGCTTATTATGTTCCTTTAAGCCAAAAGTGAAACTACTTTTCTTTGACTTGATCCCCTTTTAATAGCTGTAAAAACAGACATGTCAGCCTGGGATGTGTTTGTCAATGTGACATCTCATTTGTTACTTCTTGGGATTATTACTCAACCAAAGGCTGTGACATTGATAAACTCAGCTTCTCAGATGCTAAAAAAAATTAATAAATTAAAAAAAAACAACACATTTTTGTCAAAGTAAGCAACATTTGTAGTTTTTTGAAGCATCCTTTTTTTTGTCACACTGTGCTACTCAGAGAGCACAGATCATTAAATTGTCTTATAGCTCCTTATAAATGAGATTGAATTATGAATTCAAAAATGAAAAATTTCCTCAGGGCCTTGACTTGCTAGTTGAACAGTTCTTGGGTATATCTGACAATTCTGTTACTGAGGCTGTGGTCAGAGTGTTTCTTTTCAAGGCCAATGTTTATACATGCGTTTTGCAGACATTACTGAAGACATTCATTTCAACCATCAAAGGGTCTGTAGCTCCTAAATTCATAAATCAATGTTAAAATCTACACATAGTGCAGTGTTGGTGTAGTGTAGGTGTAGTTCAGGCAGCCAAATACTATGGTACATGAACATTACATTTACATCAGAGCAGATGATAGTACATGCTCTCTAATGTAAATCCATTGACATTCTTATGTAGTCTGTGCAATGAATTGCAAGTTTTGTTGTTGGTGTTATGTATACAGCTTTGGTTCTTTTGATAGGTAGGTTTATAGCAGAAGTCTATGCAAACAGACCCATATTAACATTGCATATTTTGTTATGCTGTGACCTCTGTTGGCCATAGTTAATTATGATGGGAATAAAGGAGAGAGAATGCAAGAATGTGTGCATGTGGAGGAAGGTAGGTGCATGGATGGGTCCAACAAACAAAAGACTTTCTCCTAGGAGACTGAAAGTCAACATTATTTTAACTTACATATCGTACTGGAGTTATGTCACGTATCTAACAGTAACATACTTATTTTAGCCCAACCAGGATCTTTTCTTGAACCTAATGACCAGTTGTAACTTAAGATTCTATGAGTATAGACAGAGGCCTCTAAGAGCTGGTGTTATTCAGTTTATTCAGCATGTACAGCTGTTTCTCCTCATGTACAGTATATAACACCATTAAAACCTCATATCTGCTCCCCAAACCAGTATTTTGGCCAGCTAATGCCAGTGGAGCTGGAGGGCTAAGTCTTAGAGGGCCACATCTGTACTCATAGAATCTGGAGTTACAGTACATAACTAATGGTCTATTTCACTGATGCCATTGGGTCAAAGGTGAAGCTGATGTAGTGAATGTCCGCTGCCCAGCCGACGGTTCTTGCTGTGGTGGAAGGTGCGCCTGCTGAGCCATGGCCACCAGCGGAGCACACCACAGCAGGGGTGGAGGTGGAGTCACAGTGGATGCACAGCTGCAGCTGCAGGTTGCCTCTTCCTGGAGTGAGCATCTTGGCACTATTGATGAGACTGAGGAGTGGCTGAGCCCCAGGAGGTGTGATTCTTCACCCTCTCTGCCTCCTCGACTGCTTCAGGTGGGGGAGCTGAAGCAGTTTGAAGGAGTGGTCCAAACAACCAATCAGACCATCCAAATATTTCTCTGCATCATTGTGGATGTAACCACTGTTGTCACAGTGGTGAGAGTCAGAGACAGCTGTGAAAGGCTTCCCAATTCAGGTGTAAGCCACAGGACAGTTTAGGACAGCAGGGCAATGTTGTTCTGATGTGCAACAATCTAAGTGGCATCGTGTGAGTGGTCAGAGAAGTAAGTGCAAACTTGATCCAGAGGATTTGGGAAAACCTTTTTCCATGTGTTTGTGGACTTAGGTGATGTGCTGGTTCCTTGGGGGAGGGGGAGCCCTGTCCTTGCAATCTCAACAGGGAGACGGAGTGAACCGGGAGGAGAGCTATCTGACTGGGTCCCCGGGATGTCTGAGGGGTTGCCGCTGAAGATTAGCCCATCTGTCTCGGTCAACCCAGCTTCCATCACCACCACTTCCTTCCCCAAGAATTCCCTGAAGGTGTCCCATTGCCACTTGAGCTCCTCTGCCTGGAGGCACGTACAGTACTGCCAGGGGACCTGTATACATGGAGCTACCTCAGCATGCACAGCACTGAGACAAGCCTCACAGTGGAGGTGAAGGTCTGCCAGCAGGATGTAGCCAGTTTGACAGGCTGGGCACAAGCAGACAGCTTCAGAGCAACTGAACTTCATTATCTTCACTTGCATGCTGAAGAAAATTTGGGAGCACAGTCCTGACAGTGCTCTATAATCTAAATGAGGACCTGACAGAGTTAACTTTACCAAGTAATTTTGGTGCCAAACTCTACGCAAACTGCATACATTTCAGTCACAAAGACACATTTATTTTAACCCAAATCATAATCTTTTCCTAAACCTAACCAAGTACTATCGTTGACAAATCTAACCAAGTACTTTTGGTGCCTAAATCTAAGCAAAATGCAACTGTTTTATAATGTTATCCTCATGAGGACGAAGGTCTGTTAAAAAGCGAGTCCAGTTCGCCTGTAGCTGGCACTCTCCTACGGTGATACATGTCGGAGTCACTGGTAATTGACCTATTCAGTCATTTAGGTATGAGGATGTGTTGGTTTAAATCAAATTCATCCTGAGATGCATTATCTGTAAAGGGTGGAAAATGATCAGTATCCCAAGAAGAACTCTCCTGTTATCTCAGACAGCAAATTTTGATTGGAGCCCTGGGTTTGAAGTAGGTGGTAGATATACTGGAGAAGAAGAAACACATGTCTTAAATAAAATAACTCCCACAATAATTGTGTGTTTATAGTTGTTGAATAGTGCAAGAGTTTGTCAGGCCTCAGTTTTCAGAGAAAAAGAATGACAAACAGGTGTGCAGAGTCTCTTTTTATGATCCTTTGTGGCTGATAAATAATACTTATTAAATCCTGTATTGAGATAGTACCTTTGAGTAAAGCTCTGCCTGTATACACTGCAGTCATCTAATTTGAGGTTTTGCACTGACATAATAAATCAGGCATATCTAGTAGATATATCTGATACATGCTGAAGGTAAACAGCAGGATTTTCATGCATTATAAATAAAATATCAAGAAAAATTGGTTTCTGTTCTCCTGACTGGTGCAGCAGGCACAGGGATGTCATATATGCTAATATTACGTTTTTTGAAAGCTTCTGTGCTACCTGCAAGAGCTTACTTTGTGTAATCCGGGGTACAATTACTACTGCTAGTAGCTGCTGTTTCTCACTTGAATTTCATGTGTCATGTTACCGAGCTCAAGCTGACAGATATCCAAGTATTACATTCAGTTCAGGCACATATGTTTGTTTGTCATAATGAAACCATTTCTTCCATTTGTTATATATACTTGTAAGTTCCTTCTTACTGTAATTTGATCCATGGTTTGAATGTGTTATTCATTTCCTGTTGTGACAGAGTGATGACATGAGTTTTGTAATCATAATTTAGTATAAAGCACAAATCCTCAAAACTTGTGTAAATATAAATCCTTCTTAAACACATTATACATATACACATGGACACACACACACACACACACACACACACACACAATGTGTATATACGTAGCATAATTGATTGGTAAAAATTCCTCATTTATTCATATTTTTGGTTTTAAACTTTTATATACTTAAGTGACACCGTGGGCTCAAATCTTCCCTGTAAACTCAGTTTCAATACAATACAATTGGAGACGCTTTCTCTCTTGCTGCACTGCTGCTACTGAAGTAAATGGCCCAGATAAGTACAACCAGATGAGCAGTATAAGTCTGTCAAATCACAGTGATTGAATATATCTTGAGAGACAATGAGATTCCTTTATATTCAAATTTCAAAGTAATTCAACATTAATACAGTATGTCAATATGCTTTAAAACACACATTTATACAAATGCATGTTAGAAACTTGACGTATTACATTATCAATGACCTAGCTGTAGATAAGAAAATTAACTGAAAATAAGTATTTAAAAAAGCCAAGCATATTTGAACATGGAATCCACAAAGAGAGACACTAATATAATATAAGGAAGAGACACTGATGCACTGTCATGGAGATTATTACAGTCATCATGTGTATGCTAATGCACTTGTATATGCTGTGTTATGCCATGGTCTGCTACACACCCTGGGTAGGACAGGAGCCATTCATAATTGATACCCAGCGTTTACTGCAAACCCAGGTGTGTTGCAGGAAATAACCACTGACCCAATTACAGTTTGCATCCAGCATGCTTTGGTTAATTTGTGTAAAAGCCATAATTGCTCTTGGTTTTATAATTCATGAACAAGGGCGTGTGGCACTGGCAGAGCACCAGCATCTATTACTAAACCACCCATGAGTGCATCCTCACAGTTGCTCTACATAGACAAATAGTAAACATGCACGTGTGTGTGTGTGTGTGTGTGTGTGTGTGTGTGTGTGTGTGTGTGTGTGTGGACATGTATTACTCACGTTGTCGGGGGCACACATTTTTTTGCAGTCACATTCTGGGGACTCGCCTTCCTTATGGGGACAAAATGCTAGTCCCCATAATATAAATCATTAATCTTTAGGCTGAAGACTTGGGTTAAGGTTAGGGTAAGTTCAGGTTTATGTCATGGTTAAGGTAAGTCTCAAGGAATTGAATGTAACTCTATGTAATGTCCCCAAAAGTGATGGAAACGTGACTTTGTGCGCCTGTGTGTGTGTGCATGCATTCACACAGGCAACACAAAGACAAACACAAAGTCTGGGAATGCACTTGGGTTAAATGGTTGCAGATGTTAATATTGTGGGTGAGAAAGATTATGAACTCTGGTGAGTTGCCACTGGGAGATACTAATGTGTTTTGACTGTCGTTGTTGTGTTTTCCTACAGGTGCTACTGCCATCAGAAAAGATTGGCAGCTGGTGGGGAGTCCACATGCTCATTGTTAACAGCGTTGTCCATAAAGAGGAACTGCGCTACATGCTTCAGGCTGTCTGTGTTCCTGGATGGCACAAATTATATTCATACTATTTACTGGTATTTTCTCCTGCTTCTACACATTCTTGTTCATCTTGATTCACTAATATGCCTCACATTTGTGAGTCATTTTGTGGTTGAAGGGTGTGTTTTTCCTGTCATCACATAGCTGTAGGAAATGTCATGCCACATTCAGATATTTTAAGGAAATCTACAAAGGCTGTTGAAAGCTGAACTTGTGAGTAATTTGTACAACAGTGCCTCTAAATCTGGAGTAAATCTAAGGGGTCAGAAGATTACATCAAGGAAAATAAAGAAAAAAAATGATTTATTTATTTATTGCTTTAATTTTTTTCGGAGAAATATTGATCACTTGTTTTAAATATTGTTCAAGTTGCCCTCTATCGGACCTTGGCAATTCTTCAAATGAAACAATCCATGACAGAAAAATGTGAAACTGTCCACCGATCATGGCCTCACTGAAGGAACATTAAGTGTAAAGGCCAGCATTTAGTGCCAAGAACCGGTAAGTCAGAGTATTTCTATTGTCATCATTGTTCAACACTCATGCAGGGGAAGACACAAGAGACACACAATTCTCCAGCAGCCACAAAAGACAATCTGAACTGGGCACAGCGCCATGGGCATGTTTTCTCTCTGTGTTCATATTTTTTTAATGAGCTATGGTTATTGCTCCTTTTAGCTCTACATTGACTGCAAGCCACAGTTGGTAACAAGACCTTAAAGTGACAAACAAAGATGTAGCTCCTCTAATGGAAACTAAATATTGGCATCACTAGGAGATGGACCCAACTGGCCCATGACCACCCGTGATCATTACAATTCTAAAATTGCTGTGACAAAACACAATTAGAGAGCTTACAAGTTGTCATTTTAATATGGTTATAGAAATGTATATCGAAACAAAAATCTGTTTTATCAAGTTGTCATGAAAATACCAGTCCTTGAAATCTAATTAAACCGAACAACTGGGAAACTGAGTCAGTGTACTGTAAAGCTCTAGTAATATGTGTTAAGGTAAAACTTTCTAACAACTGAGTCATCTGTGGACAGTATTTTTATTTATTTATTTATTTATTTTGCTGTTTTCTTCGTGTTTTGTAGAGGATTGCTTGTACATTCATTAATTAAATGCAATTATTTATAATTTGATTCATAGCATTCAGTTCAATCCATCCATATTTTCCTGTGCTGTATTGTTTCTGTCCTGTTGGCCTGTGCCAAAGACTGAAAGTCTTGACAACATAACCAGAAGGGCAGTCCTAAAGGACAGAGAGCACTCATTGACACTCAGTGGGAACTCTGTACTCTCTGTTCTGCAGAACATTGGCTCAAGTTAAAACTGACATTTGAGGGTTTAAGATGTAACATGTAAAACCATATACACAAGCAGCAGCTGCAAAAGAAAAGTCTGTTGACATAAGCATGTCTACATCTGTGGCTCAAACCTGCAGCAACTGTTACTTTCTTTTCTAGTAGGTGTTGCAGGTTAAACTGCAGGGCTGTGACCGTTGGAGACTGTCTTTCAGCAATAACCAATAATGTTGACACGTTGGTACATTTTTTTACATGTCATTGCAACACACCATGCAGAGTACAAGCAAAACAGGCAATGCTCCATAGTACTACCAGTGGTCAAAAACTCCACCAGAGTACTGTGGTGTATTGAAACCAAAGTTCCAAGCCACATGGGCCAAAAATCAAAGTTCCGACCGTGTTCAGTTGTTCAGAAAAAATCTTCTTGTGTTCAGTAAAAATCAGCAGGAGTCAGAAAGTCTGGAAGCAAAGACTTTAATGTTGACAGAAAAGGAGAACAGGTTCAAGCGCACACAAGATGCGCTAGAAGTGTTCTGGTCTGAGATGATCTGGGCATTACCTTTTATTTAGTTTTTTATCACGCCTCTGGGGTGTCCTCTTAAGTACTGTCCAATAGTTATGTTTTGCTCAATGCTCAGCACAATAGCACTACACGATTGTTGCCACAGCCGCTTCTCTGGTCATCAGTGCTCTGCTTACAGATTTCTAGATCTGATTTGTAACAGTTTTTGAGGGTAATGACAAACGATGCTGTCCTGCAAATAGGCCACATCAGAAAACACTTTCTTTTACAGTGGAGTCACAAATAACATTTTTATTCTTTTAGTTTAGTTTAGTTTGGAGGACTTGTTGAACGTCTTGGCACTGTTTGCACCCTAACAAAATGACCAAAAAAAAAAAAAAAAAAAAAATACACACCAAATATCTATTTGACTTATTTGTTGTAGCCCTTACCTTGGAGTCCATGGAATCCCATTGAAATGAATTGTGAATTTATCAGTGGCTTAATATTAGGTTTGTAAATGCTTCTGTCTGCTCAGTAAGTTTACAGATTTCTGTAAGCTACAGTTTTGTATCTGCAGCCTTTACAGAGAGTGACTTTGCTGGGATATTTGGACAGAATGTGCAATCACTACTCACATGGTTTTAGCTAGGCCGGGGGTTGATTATATACAGTATATCACAGTAAAAGAGCATGCACAAGAAAATGATGAGGACAATAGTTGGGGGGTGAGTGGATGGGGTTGAGGGAGAAATGTAGAGAAAATGTATAAAGGATTTTAAAGACTCATTTGTCTGGCTCCTTAATGAGAGGAAGCGGAACAAAGACCCTGGCTAATATTCCGAGGGGTCTAATTAAAATTAGGTGTGATCCGATGGAGGAAGGAGCCACAGAGGTGATTTTAGTCACAGCCCAAAAGAGACCAGCTAATTAGGGAGAGTGATGGCCTTTACTTGGAATCCACTGGAGAGTCGCAGGGGCACACACAATGTCCACGTCCCTCTGGCCTGGCATGGAGACTGCTGCCATACTCCTTGCTACAGCCAGGGCAGAGAAAAGAGGACACTGCAGGGGAATGAGACAAGAACACTGGGCAACAACAGGATCGCTGCAGTCGGTGGGCGGCTGCGGACTATGACTGCATGGACAACAGAGCAAAGATGAATTTCATCCCTGCCATTTCTCATTTTCACACAAGCATCTGCTCTATTTGTGTTCTCCCTGTCCATGTTACACAAGTTTTCCTCTCCAGCACTAGGATGGAGGCAGACTGCAACTCAAGATAGAAAATGTTGCCTAGCTGCATGAAGAAGTCCAAGATTTTAGCCTCCAACCTCATTGTATCAAGAGAAAATAACACTGATGCCTGAAATAAATTAATTAGACTCATCCTCGCCAAATTCCAGCATAATTTCATTTCGCTGCTGTGACGGGATCTCCTCCAAGCTGTTTGAGCCATGTCACTCTCATTGATGAAGAAACATCAATAGCCATTTGTCAATGTGAGCATTATGTATATGAGCTATCGGGTTCTCTTTGATTTTTCCCAAAGGCTTGTACATGTTCATCTTACCTTTGACATTGAGGGAATGCCGTCGTCTTGTTGTTCTTTATGAGACTGTGATAGCACTTGCCCTAATCTTAATTGATGGCGCTGTGGCTCATCTGCTAAAAGCAGCCTATATTTATCTGCTCAGACTATATATGTGCACTAATAGCAATTGCTTTCTGCTGCCTGTCCTTGGGAAGCTGCCAAGAAGACTGCGAGAGGGCAAGAAGTATCATCCTAATGTCTCAACACCAAGGTGCACTAAATCATTCTGTTCATAATAAAAGCACAGACAAAGACCACACAGGTACAAGCACACACACACACAAACACATAATCAGTCTTGTCATTATCTGTGGCAGCATGTTTTATTTAAAACGGAAGAGGTTTAAACATGTAGCCTTCAGTCAAGGCTCACAGACCAAGATGATCTGAATGAGAGAAAGACCTTGACTCCATCTCGACTCAAAGCAGCTCTGGGCTTGCAGAGACACTTCCACCCAATATGACCAATTACTTTTCACACCACAGGCATGGAATTGTCAAATGAAGCAGCCAAAACGTTCATGTGTCTGGAAATAGACTCCTTGGCTCTGTGTAAGCTTGGCAAGCTAAATCATAACAGACTAAAGTGCAACCTGGTTTGTGTCCATTTTGTGTCACATCACACAGGATATATATGTAAGAAATCAGTTACATATTTAAAATACCATAATATACTGTAGTTATGATGTAATTATGAACCAAGATAGTTGTATAAGACTTTGAATTTTCAGCTATTGTTCACCATTTCTTACAAAATAATTGACATTGACAATAATTGAAAGCTGTCAACAGCATCAGTCGTTTCTGAGTGCCTGAAAGTGTCATGAATATGATCAAGAGACAATGCCCTCCAACGGACGCACTTATGATGGGAACAAAGGACAAAGTCAGGTGGCAGTTCAACAGGGTCCACATGAGGAGGAGGTCTGGATGGGTGGGTTAATAAACCTTCATACTTTAACACAGGGGACAGCTCTTCATCATATGCACATGTTTTAAGGATTATCACAATTGTTTTCTTTACCTGTTTGTCATTGTAACCATGGTGAAGAAGGTCCCCTGATCTAAACGAAACAATAATTTTTAACTGAAACCATGGTGTTGTTTTTTGTGGCAGTCATTGCCTTATGCTCAAACCTAATCATGCTTTAACTATAATGTTGCTATATCATAATGGTGTCAGATCAGAAAAGGGTTACTGGTGTTGTCCTAGAAGGCATGGAGTAAATACTTTTTTGTCCTTTAATTTGGACAACTTGTTGTGTTAGTGGATCACGCCAACCTCAGTATTGTGTTCCTTGTTGTGTACCATGGCTTGGCTATATACAGATGAACTTTGATGGTGAACATGAGTTGATTCCCACAGGAAGAGGGACTTTATCGGTTTCAAAGTGATTCAGTTGCAAATGATCTTACAACAAGAAATAATCTTTTGCAAACCAAGCACGAGACATATGTCAAATATCAGCAGTCCAGCTAGATCCAGGGCTTTGCATAAACCAGTAAGCGAGCAATCACACCAACAGCTGCCACTGGGCAATTTGGAGCCCAGAATACCCAGGTATTACATTCAGCTCATGTTTTGTGTCCAGTGCCAACATTCAGTGTGAATGAAGTTGTGTGCTCTGACCTGGCGCATTGGCATGTAAACACTCTAATATTCATGCAACAGGCAGGAGTTCACGACCTTTCATAATCCAACACTTCAAGTTAACTTTTTTATAACCATCATGTTTTCCTAAACTTAACCATGCCATAGTTATTATGTGCATTTACTGAATGTACCAACCCTTTACTCATCACTGTTGTAGTTACTTAGCTTTAAGCACGTGCTGATATTGTAGATTGAAGTATATTTGAAGTTCTGAAGAATTGTCCAACATCAGTGCTCTTTCTGTCCATAGGGCTGGTTTTTATGAGCAGCCATGGGATTAATATTATTGATCATTAGAGATACCGGAAATGGATGGCCACAGAAATCTCATAAAAGATGTACAGGTAAAATGAATTCATTGCCAACATCTTTTGAAAATCATGGAACTGTTATAGACATGCAGTAATTGGAAACTGGGCTGTCCAAAAGAATAATCAGTTAAAATTAGGACAACCACAATTATTGTCAATATACTGTTTCCAAGAACAGATGCCAGTCTTTTCTGTAACTTCTCCTTGTATTTAAAAACAAAATACTTCCCAAACAGAAATGTATTCAATTTCCATTAAATCCAGCAACTTCACATCACATCCTGTGGACACTGTATCTGCAAGGGGGAGACAGTTGGAGTTAGTGTTGAAGAAACAACAAAATTCTACCAGCAATACTTTTAAGGTAGCTGACATAATATTGATTAGATGTCCACAGAAACTTTGAGCTTAACAACTTATTTTTAAGCTCGTCTGTATTTTAAAACATATCTTTTGTAACAGTGTTGACTTTGTTGACAGACTTTCCCAGCACCATGCGTTACCCTGACAATATTTCAAGTCATTTGTAAATTTTCGCTTCAAACCTACAGGAGTCCAGTCTTTATTTAAAGGCTGCCTGTACTGTGTTACACTGAACCGTTCATGCGGGACCTGATGTGCCCAGTGGCTGGGATCTGACAGGCCACGGGTGCCACAGCAGGTTTATAAAGACCTCCAATGAGAAATTGATCTGACAACCATTCAAGGGTAAATCATTTCCACAAATTAATTACTTTAGAAGAAGAAGAAAAAATAATAATAATAACACGGCTGAAACTCTGAGGCATCTGTGCAGAGTGTGAGAGCCAGGTCTCTACCAAGGGAGCGCCACCACTTACTGGCTGATGGATCACACAAACTGCTCTGTGCTGTTTATGGATTACTTTTACTTTAAATAGGACTCCGAACTAGAATTCTAGGAATATATTGAATTGTCGTTACACTTCTTACATTTATTTTATTATATAATCTGTGTTATTTGATTTCATCAGATTGATTTTCATCAATGCGCTGCTTCTGATTGAAAGCCGAGACGAAACAAAACAAACATCCTTTTTTTGTCACCACGTTCTCCACCATGTAACATCTTTGCCTTTTAGTCAGCCAATTTACACATCGTCTCTGATTAGATTTGTGCATTTTAATAAAACCATGGGTGAACTCCAATCTCCTCTAAGTGACTTTAATCTGCTCAGATTAGTCGATTTGTACCACGCGTGAGTATAATGCAGTGAGAAGGGATGCATTTTTATGGATAAGTAGTCAATAACATCAGCATGTCGCTGCCATAGTGCTCCTTGGCTGGGATCCAACCTGTTAATACCATTACAACAATACTGGTAAAAGGCCTGTTGGCTTTGCAAATTGAGCCACTGTCGGCTCGCTGGGATCTGATTGGATTTCCCCCAGTCCTGCGGCTGGGAACATGTGTTTCTGCGATCCCCAGAGCGGCTGTCAGTGATGTTTCTCTCCACCAGTGGAAGGAGACAACAGAGAGAGAGTGGGGGGAGATAGACAGAGACAGAGAGAAGCACCCGTGGCTATTTACAAAACATTCATTGTTTTATCTGCACGAGGCAGTCAGAGGCCTTCCCAGTCCTCCCCACCTCTCATTAATCAGTGACAAAGCCTTATTTAAGTGCTTGTTGTCCTGACCTATTCATGACTGACGTTGGCATTTAAGAAATACCAGCGAAGAGCGGCATGG
Organism: Chaetodon trifasciatus; assembly: GCA_037975065.1. Lineage (NCBI taxonomy): Eukaryota > Metazoa > Chordata > Actinopteri > Chaetodontiformes > Chaetodontidae > Chaetodon > Chaetodon trifasciatus. Next base: position 26,493,731 of record JBBMOE010000001.1, on the reverse strand, counting down.
TATCGGCAGGGTGGGTGGGATGGGTTGGTCCACGCGCAGCGTTTTAGTCAGAAGCAGAGCCATTAATATGTTCCTCCTCAGAAGAAGCTGTCAGCTTGGCGACAGCCCCCTTCTCAGACTCATCAGTCAGAGGGTGAAGGGAGTTGACTCCGGGTTGATGAGCTCAATGGGTGATCACCTTTTGTAATGAGAACGACTGAGAGATAGCAAGGAGAGCAAAGCTGAGACACACAGACAGGGTGAATCACCTGTTCCGAGAGATAAAAGAAGGAACAGACAAGCTTAAAAAGACACCGAATGAGAGATGCAGAGAGTTGAATGAGTCACCTGTTCACAAAAGCAAGCAGGAAGGGAAATCAGTGAAGAAGAAAAGAAGCAGAGAGGAGTGAAGAAATCGAGACTACTATTAGAGACAGGATGACGTATGATAATGACTAGAATCATTTTTGTGATGATTTCAGTGAGGTCGATATTCTTTCGGCCAACAAGTGTGTGGAGAAGTGGAGGCCCACAGTGCATCTATTTGACAAAGGTCAACCTCTCATAACTTCCCCTCCTGACTCCTGTATGGCTGCACATCAGTCAGTGTGGCTTCATCATTAACACATTCTCTGTCAAGGCTTTATCACAGGTCAAGTTCAATGGCACTCCTGGCAAATAAAGGCACTTCATAATTCAGCCGCTTTATAAGCATGACTGGATGATTGACAGAGGCATAAGTGATGAAGCGACAGCGGAGATGGATGGGGAGAGGAGCATAGATGAGCAAGATGAGCAAATAGGCAGATAGAGCACAGCGGATATCAGGGAAATTTCAAGCAGAAATGCAACCAGAAAAACATGTATTTTTTCTAATTACAACAATTGGACATGGCACTTTGCAGCAGTGCTTTTCTGTCTCCTCTCCCTTTTCTCCTGACTGCAGAAACCCCTCTGCAGCACTGTTATCACTCTCTCCACCTACATGTAGACAGCACAGGGAGCTTTTTGCTGAGAGCTTGTCAAAAACACATTTCTGGTGAAAGTACAATTTCACTTACTGAAGTAGATGTAGACAATGGAGGATGAGAGAAAGTACAACAAATGAATCACTTGCAACTTTGTGTATCAGCACTCACTCAGTCCAGAATAATTGTTTCCAGGCTGAAGCGGATGTGTGAAATGTTTTCACTCCTATTGACTCACTGCACATTTCCTTGCACTACAGAACTAACTAAAAGCTGCACTAAATTATTTTTTTATTTGTACAATGAAGCAGGGAAATGTAAAAGTATAAAGATCCACTCATAGCAAATTCCAGTGTGTGACCATTTCACTTGATATATGCATGCATTATCTTATTTAATACTCTAGGAATTGAATTGGCTGCACTTGAAACAGATAGCACGATGCACTGTGGATTCAGTGTAATTCAAAGGTCTTCCTCTCCACAATCATTAAATATGAGCTTCATTGTATCTGACATAAGTCTCTGTCAGATTCAATGCATGTTTCGCCTTTTTTTAAGAGCTCCATATTCTTGGAGCACCTCAAGTTGCTCCGTGCGGACAAGAAAAAGTTTGGGGCAGAACATTCTCCAACACAAAGCTGAACTTAAAAAAGTTTATAGAAACTTTTTTTAAGTATGCGTTTTGCATAGTTCCTCATCATTAAATAGAATATCAACTTTTATTTAAAATTATGTATATTTGCTTATATAATTGATCACATGATTACACATAGAAGTTCATATGGAAGGGGAGAGAATCATCATCCATCTCTACAGTTCCTCTCAGCTCTGTGGGGTACACTCTTTTCGCGCATTGTTTTGGTTTTGAAAGCCACAACTTTACAGTTTTAGTTCACTCTCACTGCTCTCACAGTGTTATTTTAGCCACAGCAGGCAACTCGCTGTGGTGAGAGAGCTCTAAAAGCCAATTGTACACTACCTGCTCAGCACCAAACAGCAGGCAGACGCAGTTCATGAGTGGCTGGTCAACAAAGTGGAGCATCTAGCAGCTAAACACCCAGATATTTTTGAGGAGTTGGTGGAGATAAAATCAGTGCTAAAAGGAGAGTGGTTATTGAACTTGCATTAGTCAAGTGGACACAAACGCAACTCCAAATGAATACTAATGTTGCCCTGTATCTTCCGGATGTGGAGAGGTAACTTTATAACTATTTCCACTGCCCCCAAGTGGCCAACAACATCAGTTAGTGCAGGATCAGCAAAACTGCAATAGAAACGCTAAAGAAATATAAACAAATTGTTACAACTTGCAGGTGTCTTCACAGTAACCGTGTTCCCATTTCAATACAAATGTCTTTAATTAGGTAAACTGAAATGTTGCCGATAAAATTTTGCCATAGAAAAACTGTGCATTGCGCATTGTTTGGATATCCATTGACAGTTACCATTCAAACCCTTCATTCTTACAGAAATCCAAGCTAACATGGTTCAGTAATATAAATATAACTTTTTTGCAGTGACAAAGCCACTATACTACCAAGGTAACTTCAGTAGGGTAGGAGTATTGTATCATGTAACGCACTGTGGCCAACCATTAAGTGTTCAGCAGCTGTCAGTGATGTACATCCTTTAATGATATTCAACACAAAGGACAGCTGGGGTTAGACACATAACAGCCACCTCACTAATAGTTCAAACTATAAACCAGCACAAAAATGACAAGTACCAACATAAACCAACATGTTCTGAACAGACACATTGCAAACACTATTACAACCACTCATGTTGGAAAATGAGATTTTGAAATTTTAAAAACCAAAATTAACAAGCTACAAACTATTCAGTCCAGCACAGCATAATGGGAAATGGGGGCCGTCACTGTGAGTTGCAGCTTTCAGTAAGCTTGGAGCAAAAGAGTTATGTGTTTATGTCTCTGTATGTTGTGCACATGTGTGTATCGCTGGCTATGTCAAGAGAACAGCACACTCTGTCATACCTGTCAACACTGGGATTTGAAAATAAGGGAAATTTACCTGACGCCCCATCCCAGACTGTCCCATCACCATTACCACTGTCCACATACCGCTTCCATTTAGACAAGGCTACACACAGTGAAACCTAAAATCACCACGAGGCAAACACTTGCTTTAAAATGTCAGAGCAACAAAGATTGGGTTAACTAGTTCCTACATTAAATGACTGCAGTTGGTGGTCAGAATCAGATACCTTGTTGAAAGTGAAATGCTGTGAACATCCATCCTTTTTCTTTCTTGCTTTCAGGTATGCACTCTGTTCCGCCTTAGCTGCAACATGTCAATAAATGCATGTATTCAGTGCCTTTTCATTGGGCTTTAGCCTTGTATTTATAAGGTATTACCTTGTATTCATGCCTGTATTGCCCCCCAGAAAACAGACCTGAAGCATAAGTAAATGCGTCAGGTCATGGTTATGCCTGTGAGACGCAGCTGAGACAAAGCTGCATACATTTAAACAAGAGTGTATCTCTTGAGTGAGACGTGCAGGTAGGAAAAACACATCCGCTAAAGCTTGTCGGCAAAATTCCTGTCAAAAGCAATCATAAAGTGAGCTAATCTTGCTAAAGAGACCAGTTATGCCAAGGCTATAGCTTACAAACCAAAATGTAACCGTAATGTATAGCCAGATGTAATGATTGTCATACTAACTGTGGTTATTTTGGTGAAAGTAATGCTAAAGTACTGTTATCACTAATATTGTAAAGTAACTTTAGGATTAAAGTTACGAGTAATATGTAATACATTACATTTTGAAAATAACCTTTCCGATTATACTTTATCATACTATCTTAACTATAGTTAGTTACTTAACTTTAGATGATGAAAGACATTTTTTTTTCTTTTCTATTAAATATTATATTTCCATTGGAAATTAAACTGTTCAGGGCCACAGTAATTATGTTAATAACTGGTGCAGATGCCTTTTGAAATCTGAAGTGGTCATAAGAGAACCACAGACATAACTTCAAGTGGCTTTTTGAGTTCCTGCTGTAGGCTCCGATTCATCAAAATGAAATCATTTTAGACTTCTCTCAAATCAATGGCAGTCCATAGTTCAGAAGTCCTACACAGCTTCGACTGAAGCTCAAACAGTTCAAGGTCACACATGAAAAGGGAGCTAATGAATGGAATCCATGCCGGTTAATGCAGTGCTACTTTTAGCACTACCAAACATTCCAATGTCTTAGTTTTCCAAGTCATGTGTTTTGTCAGCTTCCAGTCATTGAAAATTATACTGTCACTGTTCATACTGAACTAATGAAAAGTTCTTCAACTCTGCTATAGATGAAATGATGAGAGTGATGAGAAAAAAATATCCTTATAGTATAACCACTGCATCCTAAACTAGAACATCACTAGTGTAATGCACCTTAGCTGCCCTACTTTGACCAACCACACCCCATTCTACCCCCACCTAAACCCCCACTATTTCTCTCCTAAACCAATAATCTAACCCCCTCCCTTTTGGGTCCACTCCCTCACTTTTTTCCCACGGATCGCTACAACCCACATGTTGGTATTTAGAAACCCTGCTTGTCATCTAAGACCTATCCGAGCAAGGCAAGTCTTCCTGCCAGAAGTGATTATTAAAAGATGTAGGGATGATGGGGAGGAGGGGGGGTTGGGGTGCAGTGAAGGGGGAGAGCAGAAGTAGCGCAATGAGAAAAGACAGGGGTTGGAGGGAGAGAGGGAGAGAGAGAGAGAGAGGGAGTGAAGACCCGCTAGTGTCAAGCAAGGCCGAGTCTCCCGATTCAAAGAGGGATTTTCACATTATGATTCTGCAACAGTGTATTGCATACTTCAAAGACCTTATTACAACGGCCTATTAGCATTCATGCTGCCATTCACATCATGAGTCCAACACCTGCATGGGAAACGGGCAAGATTTGCAGTGAGGAGGACTAGCTGAGGATCACAACGCTAGGGAAGATGACTTGGGAAGGAGGATACTTTTCAGAGTGAGGAGTCATAGGACATGAATTCTAATTAATGCCACTGTCTGAATACTACAGTGGTGATGGAGGAGAGGGAAGGAAATGCATAAGGACCTTTATGTGTATCCTTAGTTTCAGCTTCTTTGTTCTCCTGATATTCCATGAACTTCTTAAAGTCTGCTGTTATTCTAGATTGTTTTGACTGACAAGAAATATATCGATTTCTTCTTACTGAACAAGTAAACCTTTAAAAATGGGTCACAAGTGTTGTTTCATATTTTAAAAAAGAGCTATTTTGTTTTCAAAATCAGCTGGACACAGCTGGGCATTTTCACCAAATAAATAAATAAATAGGAAATACTGCATTTGCTGTGGACTATCATCAGTGGAGTAACACACATCTTGGGCTTAAGTGATTTTTTTTGGCAGCAAGGACTGTGTACGTGGACTTGACTCAAAATAAACTACATTGTCCATGTTCAGCAAATGAACAGAGCACCTCATTTATGTATTGTTAATAGGGGTGCACTGTATCAGGATCAGTATCATTGAGCGAATAAGGTACGAGCCAGACCTAAATAATCAGTATCAAATACTTGAATATTTTCTGCTCTGCTCTGGTCATTTGCTGCTTTAGGGTAATTTTGATCTGCTAAAGTATTTCTCTTTCCATTCTTCTATAATGAAATCCTTTTGATGTGAAGGTACTTGTGAAGGTGCTAGGCGTGTGCTTTGTGGCCTGCTAATGTTGTGTACCTGTAAACACATGGATGACAAAAAAGAGTGACATCATGATCTCAATCATTTCCATGCAGGAATTGGACTGGGACTGGGTATTGGTGCATACCCTGTGTATCAAAGCTGATATTGATATTGGCTTCATGGTCATTGCTTGTTATTTGGATTCTTTTACCGTTGGTTTTGGTCTTTTTTGTGTGATTTCTTGAGAATATGAACAACATAGAATAATGCTAGCTGCGGAGATCCTAGAAGTGAAATGCATCAAGTCGTCTTCAATGAAAGCATTTAATATAGAAGTCACGACTGCAAGCACTGAAATTGATTGTAGGATGGACTTTGTTCATTTCTTGATTTCTAGAATAAAATGATACTGCTAATAAAGGAATATTACCCTGGCCTTAACAAAGTGGCTGGATTTGTCTAAGTCTTATTCTAATTCTAACATCAATTTAAGATTTGTTATTTGTGAGAATGGGGAAAAAAAATCCTTCATAACCAATAACTGCTATAACTGTCAAATAGTTGGTGTTTTTTTCATTTGAAATAGAGAGAACAGGGTGTTGTCTGTCTAAGGTTCTTTCTCTCAGTGCTGCACAATAAACATAAGCCTAAAACCATGCAACTGCTCCATGAAAAACACGCCACCGAATAGAAGCAAATTCGATACATTTCCAGTGATTCGACTGGATTCTTTTTCATGTGTGACGTCTATTCTTTAGCGCAACACTGTCTGCTATTTCTCTCACTTTGACTTGTATACATGTCAATGGATTATGTCTGTTTTCCACTAGCTGTAGGATATAGTTTATTCACTTAAGCGTGCTCAAGCCGCCAATGAAGGGCTTTTGATGCAACTGCTCTCTCTTGCAACACCCCACAAGCTGTTTGCTATGGTTCATTAGCTTTCTGTTGAGTTGACTGCTAACACTTGATATTGTTGCAGGCTGTTCATTCCACACATTTCCAAGTGCTGCCCACTAGCAGAGCACATTTTGAGAAAGAGAGTGCCTGCCATTATAATAGGACAAATGTTGTGCTCACAAAGCGCCAACAGAGCCAACAGCTCATCATGTGGACTGTAGAAAGGTGGTAAGTCATTAGGAATGTTTTTTTTTTTTTTGGCTGATTAATTATGTTTGATTACGATAGTGAATCAGAGATACAAGCGAAATACTTTCAGAAGAGCTCTTGAAACATTGTTATAATGCCCAATATGTGTGAGACAATAAACTGACAAGCAATGTTGGCCGAGGAGCAGCCACTGAGGTTATACACGTACTGTTTTCATATGATTGTGGCAGTATGAATTGCTCGGGATTCTCTGAAGTCAGTTATTTTAACACCATCATAATTATGAGCAGGCGAGAGGGAAAAACATTCCCATCAGTTTCTCAGCTGTAATTTTCATTCACGAATGTCAAGAAATTCTGACAGCTACAAAATCTCACTTGGAGAAAAGAAGTACAGAAGAGTCAACAAAATGACTGCAAAACATAGTAAAGATGTAAAATCCAATACTTACGCTGACACTGATTCAGCTAATCAAAAAGGAAGATGCCGTTTACTTGTATCAGGTTTCTCTGCCAAAAATGTGATACAGTAAACGTAGCAAATTCAGTGTCTGGTGTGACAAGGCCATCAATGGGGGTAACTATCTTGAAATAATGTATGAATGCTCCCATGATGGAATAATGAGAGGTTTTCTTCTTCTTTCCATACTATCAACAATAGAAGTGTGTAGTGTGCCACAAAAGCAGGAAAAAACAAATGAGGTGTCCAGTGCAATATGGTGTTAAAGTCTTTACGTGGCCCATGTGTTGGCATGTTTATCAGTAAAATGAAAGCATATAGAAAGAGTAGCAGTCCTTTACACAGAAACATTTAGCTTATGTTAGCAAACATTAGTTAATAATAGCCTTTTTTTTGTGCATGATGAAGCCAGACTGTCGCATGAAAACCCCACTGTTTTCATATTAATTTGACTTTTGTTATTAGAAGAATTTGGTGTGAGGAAGGTATTTGTTAAAGGTTGACTTAAAGGGTAACGAACACACACAGAGGTTAATGGCTTTTTGTCTATCCTGCTCAAAGTAAGAAAATACAAACCATCAGCAACGTGTCTTTCCAAAAACAATGTCCTGGTCACACAGGATGATCCACACATTGCTGGGACTATTTTTTGGTAGAATTAAGTAGTTCCAGTGAAGACTGTGGGCGAGGTCTGTGGATTATCCTCAGTAACTGAGGACATTGTTTCTGCAAAGACACACTGAGTTTTTCAAATACCCTCTTTCAAAGATTTTGTGCCACAAACAAAATTGCTTTCACCTTTGTTTTATTAGGGTAAGTAGATATTTCTGAGGTGGATACATATCTCGAGATCTTGCTATGTGAAAGCATGAGTATGTGTTGCTAGATAACACAGAGGGTGAGTGAGAAGTGTTATTTTTTATGTGTGTGAACCAACAGCCTTTGCGAAGTTAAACAACCAGACCAGGACAAAATTACCCTGTGAACTGTGATCAGGCAGCAGCACATGGACATCAGCAGGCACCAGGAACAGATATCTAACCTGGCACCAGACAAAAACACACACAGGGAGGACAGTTGGATGGATCAATACGGCTGCTTGGAATAAGAAGTACTGGGCTTTTAATACAGATTGCACTCCTAAATGGATGTGAACGTCTGCTCAAATACCTCCCAGTGTTAGTCAGCTTAGCTGGAATCAGAGCCAAGAGTTTTCCATCTTTATCTTTCACTCATATTAAAGCCATAGCACTGTGCTGGCCCTCAGGTGCATGGGTATTTAGGGTAAAACAGATAAAATTAGCTCTGTTTACTAATATCATGCCAAATTTATTGAACAAACTCAGCCTAAAGGCAATGGTAAGAACATTTGGTCAATAATTGAAACGTTTTACATACCTACAATACATTTATGTAGCTGCCTCTCCATCGAACTCAGCTGCAGTATGGCTGTTCTTGACTGGAGACGGCTGATTGGAGAGGGTGGAAGATCATAGTATCCCTATTATTCTCTGTGATCGGTCTCTCCGTTGACGCTAGAGCACTTGCCTCAACAACAGAAAAGACAAACAACGATCAAAGTAGAATGAAAAGAGAGAGAAAAAAACAACCTGCAAAGTTAACACAGGATGCATTGCAAACGTTTTAATGAGTCTACTCTTAATTAGTGCCACAGGAAATCGATGGTTACCCCAAATGCTTGTCATTAACAAACGAGCAGACAGCCGACCCATGGGACCTGTGCTGAATAACTGTTTTTCTGTCACGTGCTGCAGCTGAGGACCAGAAGGAATGTGAAATTGTGTGCAAGAGTTTGTGTTTTTGTGCATTCCTGAGCTTGTGTGTTAGGCGGCCTGCTGAGCAGAGCAGAGCACCGATATTTGTAATGGCTGGAGGTAAGAGGAGAATAGTTAATGTATCTGAGACGTGGGAAGGCACTGATCTACAATATACAGTACATTTTACCTTGACTCATCATTTCTGTTTCAAACTTAAATGTATTTGTGTCTCAAGAACAAAAAAAAAAAAAAACTCCTCCCATTAAAATTTATCCCCAAACAAAGGAACAATGGAGCCTTTATTTTATTTTTAACCACCAGCTACATCAAATTAAAGCTCACCTAAAAGTGCAGTGAACCTCATTTCTTTGCTTGTTAGAGGGAGGAAAAACTCCAAAACAGTCTATTTATTTTTGAGTCGACTTACTCCAAAAAAGGCCAGAGGTATTGAGGTGTTGTTTGGCTTTAAGCCGTCATGAGGGGCAGGTAGATCGGGACATCAGCCAATAAATTCCTGGTGTGTCACAAGCTGAAATTAATTGTGAGATAGAACATCACCCAAAGCTCTCAAAATCATGTAAATAACTTTAATTTCACTGTTCACAGAGGGTTGGATATCTTTTTCAGGAGACTCTACCTTTTTTCCAAGCATCAAGTCTGGATTCATTAAAAGTTGGATTCATTACATGATGTTAAATGTTCACAGCAGTCATCTTGTATGTTCAGTTAAACCATGTCCCAAATTTATACTGCTTACCAATTCTAAACAGGTTTGGAAGATGTAACGAGTTGACACTGAAAAAAGTGACAAATTGTAAGTACATTCAAACCAGACGGAACGTGTACTGATTACAATTGATTTTTGAGTGTGCTGTCGATGGATACTAATCTCCCATAATGCACTGCACAAGGGAAACTGAAAGGCTTCCACAGCTGTAAAAAATACAATGGCAACATTTTACAAGATAGTCATCAAAACTGTGAGTGAGCTACAATGAAGAAGAAAAGAAGTCTTCATGGGTTAGAACAGACTGAGAGATTATTACTATATTAATGAATCATTAAGTAATGATTAAGTCAAAAATATCTGTGAATCTATATCGATTCAACTTTCTCCATGAATTGTTCCTGATTAACTCTGAAACAGCTGCCAGTAAAAATTACTTCAATATTAGCAACTATTTTTGTGCCCTCTCAGTAAAGTGGTGAATCATGCTGAAGACTCAATCTGATGCATCACTTAACGTTGTTACAAGTTGCCACTGATTCATTCTTCACTCGTTCGTCCACAACTATTCAGTGTTTTTTGTATTGTGAAGTGTCATCAATAAAATAGATGATGTGCGATGGTGAGACAGTTACAGAAAGACTCAGCAAAACAAAAACATGCACATCAGATAGTAGAATTACATTTTGTACTCTCTGTCAAGTTTAATTGGTGGTCAAATGACGTCCAACTTCACGCATTCCTCTTAGTATGAAGTGAAAAAGTCAGGAAAATTAAGCCACACAACAACAGGAAAACGACAATGAAATGGGCATTAAAAAATAAAATAAAATCATTTAGGGATTTAAGACAAGAAAGATGTATGAAATGAAAAGAGGAAATCAAAGAATTCCAGAATTTAGTCCAATCAAAATTACAGTGAAAAAAAGCTTAAAATGACAGTTTTTCATTTATATTTTTGTCTTTCCAACTGACAAAACATTTGGCCTTCATTTGGACATTTGGACTTGGTCTTCATGCAGTCTGTTATATGTCCTGCCCGTCTACTTCAGGCTTCAGATGATCAGAGGTTGCATGAACTTGAACTTGCACTGATCTTGTTTTGAGGTTATTCTTACCTTTATGAGCAATGCAGGCCTGCATATGATTCAAATGAAGATCATCTGTGGTTCCCTCACACCTCTCCCTGCTCCTGATGATAGTTTCAGTGGGAAACCGAAACAATGCCTCCATCCTTTCCCTGTTGTGGGGAGCATGACTGCATACTTATACAACCTATAATGCATAACAATCAAACTACATGAGAGAGAAAAACATTTTTGTGTCCTACATAAAAAGTCTTGCAAGTGTGAAAAGCATCTCAACTTTTTTTTTATTTTATTTTGGGGATATTAAACCAGCAAGGAAAACTGCATTAAGTTATAGGAGTGCTTTGAAGATTAAAGTTAACTGTCGTCTCATTCGACATTACAGTAGGTACTTTCATGCTCAGAGACAGCATAATTTATTTTCATCGGGATCTGTCAGCGTTGGTTGCAGGCGGAGTGTGGCCTCTGTTTGTGATGGCTTTGACTTGCTGAGCGCTTGATTGGAACACACAAGTTTTAAAAGGGGACAAGCCCTCTGACTTTGATGGATTTCCGGGCAATATTAGTCAGCGAGCATGTATCCCCCTAAGCTGTGGTGGAACTGATCGAGGTTGACCAAATAATCTGCCAATTCCCTCCCAAGAAATGCAGAGACGACAAAAAAACGTCTAAGTCTCTCAAGCCCTCATCCCCGAGAGCTGGATCAGCAGTTGTGTCAAAAACTCCCTTTAAGAGCACAAGATTTCAACTTTAGAGAAGGTGGTGGGAGGACTTGCAATTTCATGGTTTCACTTTTAATTCATGTTTAATCAAACAATCGTTTGCAGGATCACAGAGTGAGTGCTGACGGAGTGTGGCAATATCGTTAAAAGAATCGTGAACAAATGTCACGGCGTCGGTATTATTATGCAGTCTGAAATGAACTGTCACACCACTCCCTTAAACCTCTTAATTATTACTCAGGTAATGAGTCAATACTTAAGAACATTTCAATGTTTGTCAGTTTGTAAGTCATGTCAAGGGCTGGCCTCGAAACTCCCAGCGCTCTCTCATTCATCTCACTTCATAAAGCTTCAGCCTTCCGAGCCCCATAAGTGCTGGAATAGATTGTGTCAGTGCTTTTTTTTTTTTTTTTTTCAGGCGATATAGTCAATATGGTTTATGAAGCTGAGCTCTCCCCAGGTCACACGAGAGCAGGACATGAAAGCCAAGCGCTCGGCCTCCACTTCACAAACAAGCTGTCCCTACTTCAAACGGGTGGCAAAGCTGCCCCACATTTCTTCTCTTTTCACTTCCAATAGCCAACACTGCTAATGGCCGGCGGCTCTCTCCATCTCGCCTCTCCACCTGGCAACAGGACTGTGCTCGCAGCCGCGGCCAAAGGTAGCCTGAACCGTGACAGCACATGGCACAGCACTGAGCTTTTAAACACAGCATCATCAGCATCCACGGAGGAGTTAAGGTCATCATTTTGATTTTATTCAACAACTTCCATTTAAAGATAAATCATCTTTTTAGAGATTCATTAAAATTATTTTCCCCCATTTCCTCCAAAGCCACACTGGTGGTCACACTTTACAGTAAGTAAGGTCCACATGCAACAAATGCAGGCCAGAAAGCTCCTCTAATAACAGAGTGCGAAAGGAAAACAGAATCAAAATAATAAATACAACTAGAAACAGTTCAGCAGTGTTTAAGAGTGTTATCACCACTAATCCTGTTTCCTAAAATATGCTTTTTGTTGCCCCAGGGAAAAACTGTGCCATAAAAAAGCAACAGTAAAAATGTTGTATGTATGTATGTTAGAACATACATACAGTATGGTCCTATGCTTCAATATGTAAAGATTTAGTATGTATATTCAGTAGTTTTCCATGGTCATGGTCATGTTTCATGGTCATGAAACAGAGATCGGCATCACATTTTTGAAAAGCTGATATTTTAGTTTCTGCGGAGATGTACAAAAGTGAATGCAAACTTATGCAGAGAAGGGTATAACGGTAACCATGGGTTGAAGAGGCTTGCAGGCAAGCTGACAAACTAGTGCTTCCAGCAAGCTCATTGGTTGATTCAACATCCTATTAGGAAGTTTGGCCGTTCATTCTAGCATAGTGCTGCCACAAATGATCATTTAGCAGAGCATAGGAAACTAAATTCCTCTTCAAGGCACTCAGTGTTGTTGTCCATCGATTGATATCACCGTGGTGGTTTGTTTCACTGTCACTGGTGGAGAAATTGATTTCTCCTTCCAGATGTCTTTTACATTTTCTTTACCTTATGTTTTGCTAACACGGAACTGCTTCAGGCAAAGTCCATTGTTGCTAGATGAGTACACAACATGTCTTTAAGTTATAATTTATTTAGAGGTGAATGCACCTGCTTGTATTTTTCTAACAAGTTATCTTGATTTAAAGGTCAGTGTTTCACTCTCTCTTGGGCCTGTGCCACATGTGGTTCTGATCCTCAAAGTGTTTCCACCCCAGAATGCAACATTATTCCCATTTCAGCACATCATTTGTTTAATCAGAATTATTTAATCAGATAGTAGAATATGTAAGAATTTAAATATTTATAAATGGGATGCTGTGAGGGTCAGAAAGTATGAGCCATACATATAAATCACTGCATGCATTTTCTCTCTTATCCTCTACTGCTTTCCACAAGGTCTAAGGCTTCCTGCCTCCAATATGTTCACATCTACTTATCTGTTTGTATGTATGAATGCAAAGACAGTTTATGCACCTCTTTCTGCTCATTTACCAGAAGAGCACACAGGCACACATGCCTCCCCTGCCTGTCTGCCACCCCAGTCATCTCCACTGGCCCCCTCCACCCAACTTCAGCCCAGTGTGTAGGGCCCCTCCCTCCCTCACCATGCCGCCAATTTGACTGGAACAGCGAGTGCAGGCTGGGCAGGCTTCCAGGAGCCTTTCTAACGCAGCAGAATATTCATCTTCATTAGGGGTATCACCACCCCCGCTCCGTCCAGGGCTGGGCCCTTTTAACAAGGAGCAAGTGATCCAAATGGAAGCAGGGGGGTCAGACTCCAAGTGGTTGGTGGGAGGTGAAGATGAGTTTTTTCCTTCTTATTCTTCTGGTTTTTTTTTTGTTTCTTTTTTTTTGTCTGAAGGCTGTGTAGGCAGTCTGCTGTTGTCAACATATTTTTAGTATTTGTTGTTCTGACACAGTAGGAAGAAGACCGGGGCAAAGATGGCTGCAAATAGTTTTGGAGCTGGTGCTGATTTGTCACTGCCTGTTGAACACCAACAACATGGGCAGTGAAATGTCAAGAGCTGACAAATCCTTTTCACAATCATTTATAAGAATGGCAATCAAAATCCATGTTATTGTTGCTGGATTCAAATGTCACACACTTAAAGTCTACTTTGGATGGAAAGTAGATATTTATCATTCTTATTTGTCAGTTTGTTTTTGTTGGCTTGAGCTTCATAGCTTGGACATCTGGCTTAAGATGGGAACAGAAATCTAAGTCCAAGGGCAGCACACTATTTGAATAGCTGTACAAATTATGCAATCAAATGATGCTCCATTGTGCGGTGCATAACAAAATACTGATCCAGGTATTCATTGTTTTGCTTTGCATAACACAATGGAGCATCGTCATCTAAGAGACATAGAAAAGCTCTTACATTTTCCAGTCACTGCACTGACAAGGAATCAGTGTTGTGAAAGAGGTTATTTTGCTATTGACAGCTGTGGAAGTACCTGCTGTGACATCACAAGTTGGGGTGCAGCCTGAGGTGCAGCATCCAACATGACAATCCAAACAACACTGGCACAATAGCTATTGTAACTAATGACAATTGACTATTCAGTTAACCCTCCCCTGAACCACATTTGTCCAATCAAAGCAAACAACCACCACTCGGCAAAGCAGCTCTGTCAAGCTTGGATTTGTCAACATGATGAGGTTGTGTGCATGGGGCTGTGTAAGAGTGATACTCAGGATCTAAAGACTTTGAGCATTTGTGTCTTTCTCTACCACTTTTCTTAATTCAAAAATACAAGAGTAGTAAGCAGTGTAAGTCATGGATTGAAGAGTTTATCTTCTCTAACATAAGCATCCAATATTAGCATGCTAACTAGCTCACTACAAGCACTACGTCAGATAACAACATTAATTTGTTTGGTTACGGGTTACAGCTAGAAGTAAATCATTACAGAAGCACTTTCACTTTTACTTGACTAACATTTCTTCAAAGCAACGGTACTTTTTTATTGAGTACAATATTCTAGTACTCTTGCCAAGCCTGACAATAAGTATGAGATGCTGAATAATGCAGGCATTGAAATAAAGTGTGTTGTTACTGAGCTAGCGGGCAAAAACAGTTGAAAAGTATAGGAGTGGAGTAGGTGTCTTTCGTGTTAGATCTCAGGGTAGCTCATGGACCTGAGGGCAAAGAGCTTCATGAACAGCGCAATGCTCCATGCAACCTTCCCAGAGCCAGGGCTATTTCTTAGTTATTGCAGTATATGTATAAATTTGACTCCTCCATCAGAATGAATGGAGAACTTCTGCAAAACACAAGGCTTCACACCCCAGACATTTTCTGCCAATTACATCATTTATTTCTCCCAGTTCTGAGTCTAAAAGCGATTTGCCATTCTGATATTCCCCGATGCCTGTCAGATTGTGCATCGAGTCTCTGCCTAAACCCTTCCAACAGAGCACTGAAATATACATTACAGCTTTGTTTAGGATTTGTTTTACCTCCCTGGCAATTAGGCACATAATGTGTCTAGCTAGGCTTCATTCCATTCACTCCGTCTGAATATGCAGCACAATTAGAGGTGAAATGTAAGAATGATTGAGACTGTCTTGCAGCTAATGATGTATAGGTGCCATGGGTTAGATTATATAATCCAAGAAACTCTGTGTGCTGTCCTTGTGGGAGTAAGCACCTGCAAATGCATAAAGCATGAGATGTAAAGGAATAGAAATTACGGCTGCAGGTTATCAAATCGTACTCCTCTGTTGTCTTAACACTTGAAATCATCTGCTCGAAGTCAAAGTGTTTACCTGAAAACTTTGGAGACCTTTGGCAACATTAGAATATTTATTCTTTTTACAATTACTTGCCAAAATAGATCAGCATTTGTTGTGCTCAATTTTCTACCAACTAAGACTTTGCCTTCTCAAAGGGAATTTTCTACTCCTGGGTGAGCAGCCTTTTTCTATAAAAGTATGATAGAAATTGTCTGTGACAACCGCCACTCAAACTGAGCGGCCCATAACGACAAGAGAGCCAAGAACAGGCTTAATACTATTTATAAATCTCTGAAATGGCAGGGTTTGCAGTAAAGTGTGAAGGAATAAGGGATGGAGGGTAGGAGGTGGTATGTTTTTTTTTTTTTTCACCCCAAAGCTTCTTATGACCTTAGTGTTCCTCCAGTCTAAACATAGCCCCACTCCAAATACAATGGAGCCTTCCAATCCAGTGCAGCCTCTAAACAAGCATGCATTTTAATCGCTGTCACACTGCATCGCTGCTGTTTGTGTTTAATGGGAATCAAAAAAAGAAAAGTTTTTGAAAAAGCACCTATTTCAGTCCTTAACCATTCTTAGTGTTGATATTGTGTTCATCATCTGTGTGCGAGCATAGAAGTCTTCTCCATTCTGCACAGTATGTTCATTAATTTTTCAAATGAAATATTCCTAATCCCAAAAATAGTTTTATCCTGCACACCATAATTTAAACTCTTGACTCTAAGGCTCCTTACTTTTCCAAGAGCACAGCAAGTGTTCAGTCCTACAACATCCAGTTCTTAGAAGTCCCAAAGGATTAGCCAGATTATTGAATCACGGTTTTAGATAATACCATCAGTTACAGTTTACTTCTGAGAACAGATGCAAAAAGGGGCAATATGGCAATGTTGTGAATGTGCTAATGATAGCAGCAGACTTTTCCTCCAAATAAGCAGATGCAGTGAAGTTTGAACAGCTGTCAAACGTGATGAGCGTGACACAAGCGCCTGCAGTGGAAACTGTGGGACTTTTCCTATGATATAGCGGCCTACACACCAAGAGAACATACCAGATGACAAATCACGCTATCTGTGAAACACCTGGCGCTTCTCTTTGAGAGGAGATTCAGGGTGCAGAGGAATTATAATTTAATCAAAGGCAGCAAACGCAGGTAAAGTATGTATAACAACTCAAAGATTACTGAAAGTGATGATAACAAAGCTATCAAATGTGCAGCTTTATGTCAGCTTATGTAGAGTAGAAAATGATGTAAAAATGTAGACTATAATCATAAAACTCATGTATATCATACATTGATTGCTCCTGAACATGGTAGCCTCAAATGTGATGTCATTGTCATTGGTAAGATGTTACTTTAAGGTGCAGATGTGTTATGAAAGTCTTGTTTAAGGGTCACAAATCAGAAAGAAAAAAAATATTTTATGGCTCACCTTTTGTGCTATCTATCCATGCAGATAATTATGGTTTTGTGTGCTGAGATTCTGTCTCTGAGATTTATTCCTCCTCCCCAAAACAATGGAGGTGACTGGATTTTTGTTTGTGGTGCTCAAAGCCTTGGAAAATTACATATGAAACACTCAACAACAGTGTGTCCTTCCTGAAACAGTGTACCAGTTACTGGGTGATCCACGGAGGTCGCAGTAGACAGCTTTAGTTGGGACTACTTTTTCCTGAGGAATTAGTTTCTTTCTCTTCCCTTCCGCCTTTCAAGCAACATTTATATGCAACTAGTTAGCATTAGTGATTTATCTTCATTGGCAGCACGGAGTACAAACAGTACATATAGCACATTTTACATGTAGTATAGTATATAGTATATAATATGTACTACGTACTATTCTTTGTGGTAGTCTGTTTTTACAGTTGGTTTACAAGGAATTAACATAGTGACAGATTTTCCACTAGCAGGAAATGATACAGGTTAGGCACCAAACTGTAACTTTAGAGTGCCGCTGCCAATTAAACTTCACAAAGAGAAGCAAAATGTCTTTAAAACAATGTTAGATTTTAAATAACATGAAATTACATTATTTGAGTTGATTTCTAAGATCTTTCTGAAACAGTCTAACCACCCCTCTCAAGTTATTGAGAAATGTGTATTGCACTGTGGAACAATAGCTCATTCTTCACATACATCTAGAGCATTATTAAAACTGAAATGAAATGAAATAAATAAATTAAATAAATCTCATGCATACATAGATCATGCATACATGACAATATCATCTAACACCACTGTAATCCTATCCTATCCTGGTCTCTTCATGACAGCTGACCACAACATGCAGCTGACAGCCCAGGACAAAACTTAGCAAGTGGACCTTGAGTTAACAGTTTTTGTCAAACTGCGAAATTTCCAAGGTCAAGAATGAACCCTCAAGCTCAACATGTCCTCATGAGTTTTGATCACATTTCTAAAGACTTTTGAACAACCTATGATTGATTTATAGGCCTACATGTGGATAAACAGTAAATCATTTATATTGTTTATATACTTTTCATATACTGCTTATGAATACCAAATAGGGGGTTAAAGTAAAGTGTTATGAATTAACTATTACATAAAAATACTACACATTTGTTGGCTCCATTCTCTCCACTGTGAGGACTGACATTGCTGCTCTATCTTATTATAAAGTGACTTTCTGTGTTCTTTAAACTGTGTACGCAGAATAAGCAAGTGGCAGACAATGCCTTGGACTAATTTCATTGTATTTTACAGACAAATACATAAATGAAGTGAATCATTGGTAATGAAAAATCATTGCTATTTGTAGCAAGCCTATTAATGTATTTGTAGAATAAGCGTGCATAAACCTGAATTCATGTACTGCTGTATGTTTCCTATATATATATATGTGTGTGATTTTATATTCAGCTCCATAAAACTTAAAAAAACAAACAAACCTCATGTTCCCTACTTGAGAAGCTGCCACTGCTGCCTCCATTGCTGTGTTCTGTTGCAATTACAAGATTAATGGACAAGGTGAATTTTGGTTCACCGGAATTAATTGTGTCTCATTTTACTCCCATGCCCCGACAGATGAAACAATCAGGGCAGTAAACCTGGTGGTGATTCTTGTCAACAGGAGTGCAGATGCAAATTAATAGATGCTCACCAGGCCATAACTTCCCACAGCAGTCTGGGCAGGTTCTGGATGTAGCAGATATGCACAAAAGCCTTTCAGACTTACCACACTGACACAGTGTTTTGCTGGTTTTCTCCTTCACTTGTTCCAACAGTTTTGGTCAAAGTGTACAGTGCATGCATCAGCTTAATATCTCTACAACCTCTCAAAAAAAAAAAAAAAAACCTCTGCTCTTTCCTGGACAGTGGCTGACAATCGCTGGTGTTTGTTGTTGTCTTGCATTAACCTGAGGCCTATTTCACAAAACTGAGATAGTGGATTAAGATGGGATTTCTCAGTTATCCCTTAGAATTTAGCTGTGACTTGGTTTCATGACAGCAGTGGGTATCTAAACTACCATGGAGATCTATTCTGTGCAACTAGCCTGCTCCACATCAGGCTAACAGCGAAGCTTGATCAACCCTAGTGCTTTATTAGTTCAGTCAGCAGTCACTCTGATTGGAAACGTGATTGGAAACAGTTATTCCATGTTTCTGTGTATGACTTTTGATGTTTTCATTAGCCTGCATTAAAATACCACAGGTGCCACTCAAGTAGGTCTACTATTATTACTTTAACATTATGACCTTTTTTTATTATATGTTACTCTTTCATGTGTATATTTTATTTGGTACCATACAATTTGTGGTTACCAGGTTTTATAATTGTATAATTAGCTCAAATTATAGTCCTAGTTTACTGGAGCAATAACTACGATGCCACAATGGTTTTTGACTTTTTGCTGGGATCACTTGCGTGTTAGGAGCATAAGGCAAGACAAAATAACAACAATTATTACATTAATACATTAATATATATTAATGTATTAATGTAATAATAAACAACAACAATTATTACATTAATACATTAATGTATTAATGTAATAATTGTTGTTGTCAGAGATGTATATATTATATACATCTCTGCCAACTCTATTTGTTTTATAAAGTGTGTGCTGTACAGATATCTGACTGTGAATTCTCTAAAAAACATATCAATTAGCACAGCAGGAACTCTGCATGGTGTGGATGTATAATACTCACAACAGCTCTCAGGTTATAGAGGGTCTGGGTCCTGTTACAAATATAATATTTTTCTATGACTTCTTGTCCATTATGGACTGAATATGTATTTCCACAACACTAATACAATACCTGTAGCCTTTTAGGTGGCACGGTGGAAACACGGTCGCCACACAGCTAGAAGGTCCCGGTTCAAATCCCGCTGTGGGCGCTGGTGGCGTGTCCTCCACCATGCTTTCAGTGCCTGCTGCTCGAGGAAAAGGGCCTTTCTGTGTGGAGTTTGCATGCTCTCCCCGTGCTCACCTGGGGTATCCTCCATAAAAATACCCCCACCAAAACATGCAAGAAGATCACCACCTGACCAATGACGGAAAGGAACTGGGTCCCCGGGCACTGCTCCTGGTCTGCCACGGAGGAAGGACATTCCAGGATGGGTCAAATGCGGAGAAATAATTTCACAAAGCATGGCGTGTGCATGTAGTGTGTTCATGTGATGTAGTGATAAGAAAGAGTACGTTTCTTCTTGTTTTTCTTCTTCTTCTTCTTCTTCTTCTTCTTCTTCTTCTTCTTCTTCTGGAGTCCACCAAAACAATCCCCTCATTGTCCACTGCAGGAGTATCACCCTGCCACATTGAATGAAAAATGTATTGACACGTGCCAAGCCAATACCTTTAATGAATAATACTAAATGGATTAAAGTTATTGTTTTGTGGCATCACAAAAGTAAGAGTGTTGTGAGAAGCTGGAGGACAATGTCAGACAGTCCATTCAAGGTCATATAAAATGGTTGATTACCGGAACAATGTATCTGCTACGGAGGGACAGTTTCTGTAAGTGGGACTGAGTCAGTGAGTTCACCACATCTGTTCCATTTATTCCTTCAGCCACTGGTACTTCTCAATCTTCTCATGCTCCTTGTTTCTGATGTTACTGTGAGCTGGGATTGCCACATCTATTCCACCCTTTCTCTTCTGCTCCTTATCTATCATATTTGCACAGTGTGTACCTTGGGCTCTGTCTGCTGTGGCTGACCCCTGCCTCTATGGATCTGGTGCTTAGGGCCTTCTTGTGGTGCCATGATCAGACCCTCTGTGCTGTCTTTCAGCACCACCTTCAAGTAGGTCGCTGTTATTAGCAGCTCACTTATTTGTGCTGTCAAGTGATCATGGAGTGCTGTGAGCTTCTTTAGCCAGTAGGAGTGGATCATGTCCAGTCCTGGTGTGGTCCAGCTCTTCATGCCTTGTTGGATGTCTTTGTTTGTGATGTTGACTAGTTCTTGTTCTGGGAGGTTCCTGTGGTCTCTTCTCCAGCCACTAGACATTGGTGGTGATGCCTTGTTGTCCCATATGCACTTCCAGTACTGCTCTGATGGGTGTCCTCATGCTGTTATTCTTTTGAAGCTGGGAGTACACCCCAGATGGGTCTGGAGAACGGGTCATTTATTGCCTTAACGTCTGTTTCTCTAGTGTATGTCTTTAGCCTAGGAGCCAGAGCTGTGTGTCTTGGTCTCACTTATGGACATCTTGTTTGCACCTCTTTTCCATCCAGGACCTTTCTGTCATGAAACCCCTCTGTACCTCTGTTAGCAGGCTAATGGCCCTTTTGGATTTCTTGATCTTGGCTTCCAACCTTCTTCTCCATGGGGGCACTCTCTCTCTTTTTTTTTTTTTTTACGAGATTTGCACATAATGTACATGGTCGTTACACATATTCTAGCATTGTGGGTTACTGATTGTAATTAATCTTCCTGGGAAATCTCTCCTCCTCATTTTAGCTAATTGTGGTATTATGTCCCCCAACTTTACTGTTTTGGTTTACTGTCACTGCTCTGCTTTCAGCATCACTCTCACTCCATTATGCATTATATTTCCAGCACCAAATGGCAATCTGAAAAATTTAGCTGATGTCAAACATAGTTGAGCATTTGGCAGCCTGATATGTGTTTCAAGAGTTGGTGGAGCCTAAAACAGAACTAAATGGAGAGTGAATATTGCACATTCATCAGGTGGACAGAAACAAAACTCCAGCGGATGCTGAATGTTGATCTGTGTCTGCTTCATATGTAACTAGGCAAGTATTTGCTAATTAGCCTTGATAAGACAGCCAACTCAAAAGGTGATATGTTAATGTTGTGTTGTTTCCACTGCCCCCAAGTGGCCAAACTTTGTTAACGCTACTGAAAATCTGTTCCAACACTCAG
Source organism: Chaetodon trifasciatus (assembly GCA_037975065.1). Classification (NCBI taxonomy): domain Eukaryota; kingdom Metazoa; phylum Chordata; class Actinopteri; order Chaetodontiformes; family Chaetodontidae; genus Chaetodon; species Chaetodon trifasciatus. The sequence continues at coordinate 26,471,590 of JBBMOE010000001.1, read as the reverse complement.
GCTGTTTGGAAACACATGACGTACTATTCATACTAAGTATGACGCCAAGTTAAGTGTGTAGCATGCTCCACCTGCGTACTATGTGGATTTTGTGTACACAAGAAATGCATGGATGTATATTATTTTAGCAAGAATTTTGTGAGTATGCAGCATGAGCTTACTGGACATGCTCAGCTGCCCCTCAATGTATTGCATCTCTTTAGACTGCAAAATGTTGGAAATTTTGAGCCAAGTTAAAAGCTGTCAATATGTCAGTTATTAAGTTTTGATGTTTTTTCAGGCAAGAAAGGAACCATTTAGATTCCCCGTATGTGGCCAGTTTGTCTAGATAAAGTCTGTGACTGCACTGCGTAGCTGTCTTGCTTGAGTATACTTCAGTGTGAACAGCCTGCTGGTAATGGAATACTGATTCTGTATCTATGAAGCAGTCCATTAGTAAGTCATTTTGAATACAGCTTCAGTTTATCCCCTTCAGGATTGCCGTCTAGTAAAACATTGCCGTCTAATAATAGTACACCACCAGCAATGTCCAGGAGCAACACCCATTACATGTGTTGTTGTTTTTGATAATGGCAAAAGACAAATCGATACACATAGAAACTGATAAATATGTTTATAATAAACTGCACTGAGATTTTAGCTTATTTTTGTGTCAATTACTAAAGTGTTTGCTAAAATAGATTCAGTTATTGGTTATTTTACAGGTTCTGAAACTTCTAGAACCCAACAGAAATACTGAGTTAATTAGATTGACTGTATCCCCAGCACTTGTAGGCAGATAGAGAAGAAGGTGGATATGTATGTAGATATAGATATGCAGCTAGATTGAATAACACAATGTATTTCCAGATGAGAAAACAATAAATCTCCTTCTGTCTTTGTTCTGACACTACAAGCACACTGACGCTGGCCTTGGTTTTACCACCATGTAGGATACTGTACAGCCTTTCATTTGGTGTGGAGTCTAAAACACTCCCTCCTCACACAGCGGCTCTTCTAATCTGACCAGCTCCTGCCTTTGCAGTGTTGGGGAATGTCAAGGATCCTTTGAGCCATTTTGAGTTTCCAGTGATGGATATTGGCAAACAGCTTGCCTCTGTGAGTAAGGATAACCTTCCATTTGATCAATCTTGCACCCGTCTCTAAGACTATACCCTCCAATAAATCAATAGCCTAGATGTGTTTGTCCTGGTGCTCTCCATTCTCCTCAAGCCCTTTCCACATGATCCTGTCCTGAAGCACCTTTCATTCCTTTTGCTACCCTCGACACGTTGTCTTTGATAGCCATGTCTCTTTGTTCTTCTTTTACATCTAATTTTGAAGCTTATTTCTTAGACGTGATCTAAAAGCTGCTACACATTGCATCGTCTGCTAATTTGTCATGATATGGTACTTCACAGAATTTCCCAATGTTTGTCATCAAACATTAGTTCACGCTTGGCTGTCTGTTTTGGTTAATTTTATGGAGAACAAAGGAAACTTTCTGTATGCAGCACCATGGGAGAAGCCTTTTTGGACTGTGCAAGCCATGAGATATGGAAAACCGAACACAGAGGGAATTTGATTGAGTCTCAGGACAAGTGGCAATTTATCATCAAACAATGAAGCAAGTCACTGAGAACAACAGGACTTAGGGTGTTAGCAATAATATTTTTCCATTAAGATTATTCCAGCCTGGAGAAAAAAACATTTTTGCTTTTAATTTCATGTTAGAACAGAGTCATTATTTTGTAATACTCATAGGAACAAGTTTGTGGATGTCGCAATTAAATTTCCTGAACAAAACACTTTTGGTGCGGCTGTGCAATCCCTGCAGGATTGCTGGTCGCCTTCTTTTTCTCCTAGATTCAGTGGGGGGGTGGGGGTGTTTCTAATGACTTCAAATAATCTCACAGAGTGTCAGCCACATATACCAATTATTAATTAGAAACTGGAAATCCCTCTGAGATCTCATCTTGGTGCAAGAAAAAAAGAATTAGGTAGTCCCATAGTTGCCAAGCTTCAAGCCATTTCAAGTCCATCTTCAAATGCAGGCTGTACTGCCAAGAACCCACAAGAGATGTATAGGCAGATAAATCAAAACATCTCCGCTCAGATTATATGTTGCATACACAGTGATACTGTTACATGAAGCTGTAGTTCTGGGTTGGAGATAGACATTACCCCGCTGTGTAACTACATTAATATGCATATCCAAATGTCTGCTCAAATGGGAAGAAATTACCCAAATAAATGAAAAAAAAAAAAATTATCACTACTGAATCAATCACAGGCATTATTCATCCTTTATCATTTGAACATACAGTAATTGATTTTATTTATTTATTTTTTTTGGATGACTTGGGGGCAGCATAGACAAGCTGTGAAAACATCATTGGCATATAATCACCATTTAAATTGGTATTTTGAACCTTCTTAAGAAACAGATGCCTATTTACAGATCCTGCAAAATTAGCATTTATTTGGAGTCGTGCTTGCACCTGGCAAATTTAAATGTAATTTTCACTGTCTTTTAGCTCTACTTTTGGTCTCCACTCATTCCTGAGGGAAACAAGCGAGTGTCTGCTGGTTGCTGTTGTGTACAGTAGGTATTTAGACATTTGTCACTGAATGCAGCTGCCTGCTGCTCCTTTAATGATGTTATGAGAGCTGTGAGAGTGAACCAAAACAGTGAAACTGGGAGAAACTCACTGTAAAGCTCTATGAAGCCAAAGGGAGCCGTAAATTCAGGTGGTAATTCTCTGTGGATTCATCAGTAGGAGCAAGTCCTCTCACATTATTGTTGTTTTCACATTGTCATTTAGTACAGCACATTGCTATATGAAAATACTGATTATAGCTGCTTTTACTTTAAAGTGTATTCATAATTTTGGTATGTTGCAATTCTGTAGTGATTGCTGTGGTTAAAATCACGATTAAGAGACAACAAGGATGTGTCGTTTTTTTGTTGCTTTAGTTAGCAGAGGCATGAACACACAGACACTTTCCAAATCTGATGAATGACACCATTTCAATGACTTAAGTAAAGGCACACTGGTAACAAACCTTCATTGCATGAAGCCAACACTTTAAAAGGCGTCAACAATTTGATGAATTGTGCAAAGGATGACTTCATTGATAAAATTGGTCAGAATGCTAAAAGGCCTGTGCTGCAGCTTCTCACTGAGCTCACACAGAGGTTTCTCTTTTCTGCAACAGAAAAAAAAAAAAAAAAAGTTTGTGAGATCTTCGTTGAAAAACACTTTTGCTTATTAAATGATATTTTTTATATTATTTAAAATTATTTGAATTCTGAATATGTAAAGTTTTACATTTTACATTTTAAATTCTGGCCCCCCATTCAAAATGTTCTAGACTTGCCCCTGGTTTACACTTGATGATAAGCACCTGTCATCAGACCTTCCTTTATCTATGGCCTGACGACAAATGGCTGAGCTCATCTTTCATCCTCGCTAACCAAGTGGCTAGTCTTCTTAATGAGCACTGTTAAAGGCAAAGTGTCATTACTGCAGCACTCTGTCTATTCATTACAACCATCAATGTCTACTGATGTCCATTTTCATCTAATCATAGAACTCTTCTCCCAGCACTTGTCTTTATCTGTAACCTCCCTCTCACATGACACTAGATCAATGTCAGATTGCTTCCTTTTTTCTTTTTTCTTTTCTTTTCTTTTCTTTTTTTTTTTTTTTTTCTTTTTGCCACATTCAGGTTTGCTTGTATCCCCATGCTCATAAAGTATCACAACTGTCATGGAGGCAGACAGACATGGAGAGACAGCCTGATGACAGCTGGGTCATGTAAAGCTCTGATGTAACTCTCTGGTGTTGAGTTTGAGTTTAAATAAAATAAACTCACCTTTAATCCAAGCGATGCATAGAAGTGGGTAATACCTTATAATAGAAATATATCATTACAATGCATTATCAACAGGATTTCAGTAATTTTATCTTATTTACTATGTTAAGTAACACATTACCACCCTAAGTTATATGTTTAGGTATCCACAACAATGCCAGTGTTGTGCTGTCTCCCTTCAGAGAGCAGCACACTCTGCTCCGCCTGGATAAGGGTCAATAGAAAAGTCATAAATAATAAAAAAATGTAGATAAACATATTTTTTCTGTGCCTTTTCTGGGGCATCAACCTTACGTTTATGCTCATATTGTTAAAAAAAAAAAAAAAAAACAGACTTAAAGAGTAAATAAACGCTTCAGGTCACGGTTACACCTGTGAGACTCAGCTGAAATGTGAGCCTGCACAGAGCTGGTGCAGATGGCTGCATAGATTAAAATGAGAGCAGTTCTGTTGTACGTGATGTGCAAGGAGGAAAAATGCATCTGATAATACTTGTCAGCAAAATTCCTGTCAAAATGAATAATGATGTAAGCTAACATTGTCATAGAGACTAGGTTGTACAGAGGCTAAAGCAGTGATAGCATTATTATTACACACCATATGATATATAGCTACATACAAGTGCTAGTCATACTTATATGGTTATTTTGGTGAAAGTAATGCAAAAATAGTGTAGTCCCGCCCATTAATAAATAGACTTTTTGACACATTAGAGGCTAATGTTGGTCTGTTGGTCCAGACTGAAATTTTTCAACAACTATTAGATGGATAACCAAGACATTTTGATCATCATGGTCCTCAAAGTAGTCTGCTTAAATTGGTGATCTGCTGACTTTTCCTTTACTGCCATCATAGAGTCAAAATTTGAATTTGTCCAATACTTTCAAAATGAATGACATTTCCAAAATTCTTATCTGTATTTTGTTATTTATATGTATTTTATAATATTGCAGATGTGATTTACAACATTACATGGACAGTACTGGAGTGGGGCGGGGGGAGGACACGTTCCTCATACGGCTATGTTGGCACAACCGAGGAAAAAATAAAGTCACTGCCTGTGTTCGTTTTAGCAGTTACATGAGAATCTCATGGCCTCATTAGCTACACTGTATGGCCAAAGTCAATGGACACTGGGCCATCCTACCTATATGAGCTTGTTGGACCTCCCATTCTAAAACCATGGGCATTAATATGGGTTTGGGCAACCATTTGCAGCTGTAACAGCTGCCACTCTTTTAGAGAAGGCTTTCCACAAGTCTGTGGGAATTTAAGTCAAAGCCAATTCAGTCAAAGGCCAGGCACTGATCTTTGTCAAGAAGGCCTGGCTGGTAATCCAACCATGTCTTTAAGAGCCTCGCTTTGTGCACAGGGGCACAGTCATGCTGGAAAAGTGCCACAACTGTTGCCACAAAGTTGGAAGAGCCCAGCTGGCTGGCCTGGCATCCACCAAACCGAGGTTCATCCATCAGACTGCCAGATAGTGAAGTGTGACTCATCACTCCAAAGAACACATTTGCACTGCTCCAGAGTCCAGTTGTGGAGCGCTTTACACCACTCCAGCCAACACGAGGCATTGTCTATATTGATATGAGGCTTCCGTGCAGTTACTCGGGCATGGAAAGCCATTCCACGAAGCTCCTGATGCACAGTTCATGCACAGATGATACGCAATTTTTAAGCACTACACGCCTCAGCACCCATTGGCCCCGCTCTGTGACTTTGTGTGGTCTACCACTTTGTGGCTGAGCTGTTGTTGCTCCCAGGCGCTTCCACTTCACAATAATAGCACTTACAGTTGACCGGGGCAGATCTAGTAGGGCACAAATTTCATGAACTGACTTGTGGCAAAGGTAGCATCCTATGACAGTACCAGGTTTGAAGTCACTGAACCCATTCTACATGTTAAATATTTGTCTGTGGAGATTTCACAGATATGAGCTGGATTTTATTCAGCGAGTAGCAATGAGTGTTTCTGGCAATATACCCTGTGTGCATCTATCTATCTATCTATCTATCTATCTATCTATCTATCTATCTATCTATCTATCTATCTATCTATATATATATTCATAGTTTAACTAAGTTAGGATGTTATGGAGGCATAGAGTTATTTGCTATGAAGACATTTTATATCAGTTATAGGCCTTTGAATATATTTACAGTTATTTTCAATTGAATTGGAAGTGAAATTCAAATTCAGTCCTGTCCCCCAAACAATACATGCAAAAGAAAAAAAAAAAAGAAAAAGAAAAAGAAAAAAAGAAAAAAAAAATCCAGAGTGTGCAGTGGCTGTTTTGTATTCTCACCTGCAAAANATATATATATATATATATATATAAAACACACGGGTGGGCTAGTTGTAATGTGAGTTAATTCATGTGTGTCGCCAGAGACGTGAGTTGAGGCTCCCTGTCACACATTTCATTACCCCTACAGTAGAGTCAATGTATAAATATGAGAGTATTAAGAAACTCTAATAATCATTTCTGATGCTCTGCTTGTTGCTGCAGCTCTTCAACCTTGGATACTCATTTGTCCCTCCATCCTATCAGCGTCTTATTACATGCATGCCTTAATGAAGCAGGAATGGAATTACTGTTTGTTATATCAGCAGGGGTCTGAGGACTGTCCTGCATAATTGGGAAGTAAGTGGAATAGATATGTGAATGTGAATAAATAAGCCCAATGTAATTAATGAGGACCAATGATTCGACCGGTGATAATTAAATCTGCCGTGTTTTTCAATTTGCATGATTAAGATGTTAGTTAACGTTATGTTGTACCCACACGTTACAGGTTGTTCATTCTCAAAATGTCAACATATCAGAATTCTCAACACTGCACTTAATTATCTTCAGGAGCCTTAAAGTTATCAGCTAAATCAATTAACTTCAATCTGCAACCAATTAAAGTCTGACTTTTAGGAATGCTAATGTGCCACATGCTGTACTTACATCTTGGCTTGCTCAAACACAGACGTCACCCAAAATTTCTTAGTGACTTCAAGTGTGGGGGATTGGTTGTCTGAACAGCAAAACCTAACATGTTAATGCAGGAGGGTTTTTTTCATGTTTTCTCACACTCGAATCAAATGTAAGTTGGATTTTATGCTGCGTTTTATGATTCAAAAGAGGTTAGGAGTGATTTGCATATTTTGACATTTTAAACAATTCACAGTAGCTCAAAAAAGGATTGTAAAAAACCTGCCTGAAATCAGCCATGGTGGGTTTGAAGGAGCCGAATGGAAGGACCCAGCCTCAATTGGTACTCAATTGCGCTGTTCATATTATACTGTCAAAATGGAGAGGGCAACACTTGACAGTGAAGAACAATGAGTATTTCCAAGCCTTTCATGTCCGCCACCCACATACCTATTGAGTAGAGCACTTTGACTGATATTCTATTTCAAATGTTTTATTGACCAAGACAGGGGGGCAAGGTGAAAAAGAAGAAGATACAGAAGAAGAAGAAGACACTTTGATCTGTTTAGTCACAGAGCTATTCCCCCACATTCATCTCCCACAGCACACTAACACCTGAACTGCATCGTAACTCATTGATAACGTCATTGTAACCCTTTCGTTTGCCCTAATGACTGTGGCAGCAGCCCAAACATTAGTGAGACACGTTTGTAACCAGAGGGAAACTACAGTATTTTCAATCTCTTGATCACTTGGGAAATCCTGGGAGAAGGAAGTGAATGAACATTGGTCCCTGTGGCCTCACTTCCTTTAAAGCTGCAGTGTGAGATTTTTTTTTTAACAATAAAATGGTACCACATGGGTTAGATATATTGCACAGGTCTAGGTCGGATGTGCACAGTATCGTGTGGCAGCACCTCAATAGCTGGCTCTGATCTGTCATCTCTGTGGCTTAAAGATTGGTTCTAATTAAAACCAACCTGTTAAGGTTGAGGACAGCTTGTGGTTATGGTTAAAAGAAACTGATATTGACAAGATGAGAACACAGGTGTGGACACTCACAAGAGGTTTTGTGGCACAGTGTTATGCTACTGCCATCTTCGCATCTGACTAATTAAGTGCAATAACTGATTAATGTCATTTTTCTGACAAATATAGTGCAAATTTTCTGGTTTAATTTGTCCAATGTTAGGATTTGCTACCTTTTTCTATTTTATATTGTTAACTGAATAAATTAAGGTTTTGTTGGTTAGACAGAATGAGGCTTTTGAATGTGTGATTTTGGCCTCTGGGAAATTTGAATTTGCATTTTTCATTACATTCTGACAATTCTTAGACAAAACGATTGGATGAATAATTGAGGATATAACTAACATTATCACTATCACTTGAATAAATATTTCATTCAACTGGATCCACTCTATATGGGATCAGTTACACAACAATATATGGTGGAGCCAAATTGCGTAACACCATAAAAAAAAAATTAATCAGCTTTTTGACTTCAACCTAAACCAGCACCAGGGTATTATGGGACCACTGTAGAGTTATAGTTGGTAATTGTAAAACAGAATTTAACTCCATGTAGACTGGCTACAGGTTGTTGGCTTAAGTAAGAATTCAATCCTTTCAAATAGCTCAGGCATGAGGAGTTAAAACAATGTATGACTTGACTGAGTTGTTAGAAAGACAAGAAGGGCCGAGCTTGAAAATGTTTCTGAACAGAAAATAACAGGACTGAATAACCGAGTGAAGATGTTTTTTTTTGTTTGCTTGTTTGTTTTTTTTTAAACTGGGAAGCTAAAATGACCTCTCAGTTTATGGAAAGAGTCATTAGTTGCATGACCACCACGGGTTGCTGGCCGGAAAACCATAAACATGCAGTTGTTTTTCTCATTTTGACAGTTTTCCCTTGAAGGCATCTTTCCAAAGAGGAAACTATTTTGCAGCATTTCCCACGGATGAGCTTGGCCAGTCGTCAGGCAATTGTAGCTGTTAAGATGAGGCTAGTAGTCACACAGCAGGGGGGCTTACCAGCAACTGCAGCAATAAAGGAGAAGTAAATCAAAGTAAAGAAGGAACATCAAGCTAAAAGCATAGTGTACAGCTGCTGGTTATCTCAACCTCAGGCTGGATGCTCAGTCAAGGTAGGCTGCTCATCAAAATGAGTGATAGGTGTTGAGTTGGAAACTTGGCCAAATTAGAGTGTGGGGGCGGTAGTGATGGGGTTATTTGCAAATATGTGTCACTGATGACATTTGCACCTGCTTTAACACGCTCATACATTTGCAACTGCGAAGACCCTGGTGTGAATATCCATGAGAGTGGGAACGCTTGTGCTCAAAATGATTGGCTGTTGCACAAATAACATAGCAGAAAATCTAAATCAAGCAATAAAATTTGTATATAGTAACAGTCCCTGTGATGGTGACTTGTGCAGAGTTTCAGACGTGGAAGTCTGTGGCGCACACTGCAACAGCTCTGTGATTAATACCACTGACAAAGCAGTAACTAATGATCGATTGAGGATGCTTGGGTTCTAAAGACCATTTCCCCTTCACTTACTTTGCCTTTTTCAAAGCCATCTGATATTTTGATCACTGGCAGGGGCCATGTCAGTGGAATTAATCACTAATTTAGAGCTGGAACCTTTTCATTTGCACCAAACTCTACTCACAGAAGGTGATTTTGAATGAAATGTTCGCTTCAGATTCACCTGATGTTAGCGCAGCTTTTCCCCTGCCTTTTTAACGTTCAGTTTTATCACAGTATATATTGTATTAAGAATGAATTAAGGCTTGTTTTTTACACTTTCACTGTGCTGTTTCAGCCAGTGCGTATGTGTTTGACAGACATTAGACAGCATCTAATAATTACACCATGCCAACAGGTTCAGTTACTGTCATGTGCCTTTTGGCTGTTTATTTGCTTGAACAGTTACAGTGATTTTAAATGAACGGCCTCTTGAGGACTACTTTTTACACATTTCACTATATCCTCACATATTCAATGTGCTCCTACTGTCCATCAATGAAATCTTCATTCATATCGAGCAAGAGAAACATGGCTCAACATTTACAGTCTAATGTATTATGCAGCAGAAGCTTTTAAAAAAGATGATTGGAGAATTCCCATCTGAGACGCAGCTGCAACATCAAAGCATGAGTGGGAGGAAAATTAAATGGTACAGAAATAAATAATGGTAGACTTGACGTCTTTGCTAATTGGGATCTGTGGAACTTGGGTCAAAAGGCCTCCACCAGGCGAACCCTAAGAGGACGAGCTCTGTTGTGGAAAGGTGGTAAAGTACAATAACATGTTGTACTCACAGACAAACTCTTTTACTCTTTGACTGAGACTTTTTAACATCGAATATGCATGCAAACACCTCAGCACAGGGTTGACGGGGTGGGATGGTGACGCTGTGATCGTTGGACAGGAGAGGCAGAGTTTAATACTCGAAGGGCTGACATGAGTTTCATAAAGAGATTCTCAGTGCTGAAAAAAGAAGCCATGTGTAGTAGACAGTGCACTGAGCACCCTCTCCTGCTGCGCTAATAAAATCTGCTCCCCTAAGGTCTGCCTGGCTGCTGCCAAGCAGCCGGACAAACACTAGAGGGCTCTCTCCGTGGACAGCAGCATGAGCCCCCTCTGCTGTCACTCATAAAACTCTACTGTGCTCACACACAAACACTCACATTCAGATATGCAATGATAAGCATGACCTTTTCAGTAACCGTCTTAATAAGACCTGTGTAACTCTTTCCCAGGTCCTTGCCTGCCAGTAGTCTTTAGATTTTGTATCTTCCCCCATTAATGAGTCAGAATACAAATAAAGGAATAGAACTGTCAGTGGACGGGCTAGGGAATGCAATAAACCCACATGACTTGTTTTACTTTCTATCGTGCCAGCAGGACAATGTGTGTGTCCATCTGTCCATTGCTTAGGCCTATCAGATGACAGTGTCAATGAGCAGCCTCGGTTTCGTTTCACTGATCGCATGGCCTATTTCATTTGACTAATGACCAAGAGAAGCGAGGGCCAACTCGTGCGTCGCCGCCTCAACAAGGAGAAGAGTTACAACACAGAGAAAAATGCAGAAAAAAAAGACAGAGTAATGAGAGGATTCAGCAGCACACACCTATGTAATATCTGCAGCTATAGCCGGCAATTTGAGACGATAACCTTTGCGCGTCCGTGCCCGTGAAGAGCGGCATGCATTCATTTGTGCGCCTGTTGACCCGGCTCCTCATCAACCCAATGAGCGCCGCGGAGGGGAGGCTCTCGTCGCCACCGTGCATCTCTCCTCCATCTCCTCCTCACTTTTCCAGTCGGCCAGCAAGCCTGTCGGAGCTCTTAACTACAACCCCAACACTGTCACTCAGCCTCGGCAAACTGCAGGAAGGATTTCTAGCCTCTCGCCTCTCCGTGTTTCGCTCATTTTCCCACCGCCTCGAATGAAACGCATTGGACTTTTTTATTTTTATTTTTTGCGTATTGTGAAGGGGAGAAAAAAATGAAAAAAAAAATCGTTGAAATGATGCAGCAGCGGGAAAGGATGCAAGTCCCACTAGTAAGTACAGCCCGCCACCATGTATATAAGCCTAACAGGTATTAGTGTTTTTCATTAGTGTTTAGTAGAAGGGTTTAACAGGACTTCTCACAGCCCCTTTCTCCACCGCGGGGATACGGTGCATTAACAGGAGCGAGATGACACGAAGCGACAGAGCAAGTCCACAGAAAGGTCTGCAACTTAGGCACCTTCTTTATCCACATTTCACTTGCATCTGTCGCGCTGTAGGTCGCACATATGCTGCATGTGTCGGATTGATTTTCCTTAAAGTGTAGTGCTTATGCGCTCTGGTGCCACATTTGTTGCACAGAGAAGTACTCATTAGAAAGAACCTCTCCCTCAAAGCGTAAAACTTCAGAGAGAGGGCGATTTTGGGTAATCGGGGTTTGAGCTGCAGACTATCGAAGATGCGTAAAAGACAAGGAGCAGCGTCAAACTTTGTGGGATAATTCGTGTTTTCATTTATTTCTTCATGTTTTTTACCGGGTGATTAGAAATTGATAAATGCATAGCTCCTGTGCGTGGACTACCTCGGACAGCTCCTCCGCTTCCGGCACTCGGTTTTCGGCTGAGCTGTCTGGACCGGCTGCTCTCTGGCGGGGAGCTGTCCTAACCCCGTGGTGCTGAAACTGCTGCTTAGTCACGCATCACAGTGACTTCAAATGCACTTAAAAGAGGAAAAAAAATACAATTTCACGTCAGTTATTCATGGTTTAATTTATATGCTCTATAATGCTATATTCTAACAGGTTTACATGTCCTTCTTCTTCACCCTTTTTACTTAGTAATCTGGTCCTGCGTCTTTTTAGTCTCCGGGTTAGTACCTATAGTTGGAGAATGTCACAGTAACTGGCATCATTCCACACTTCATGATATAGCAGCTGGCTTCAGGTGAAATACGTGTTACAGCTTATTGTCCTTGGAATTGCACTGCTGGAACAACGGAGCCTATGACCGCTGTGACTTACTGTGTGTGTAGTAAAAGTTACCAGAACTAACACTGACACCGTGCTGAAAGAAAGCCATTCGCTGCTGTGATAGCATGTCCACCTGCATCAGTTTTAGCAAAGGACAACTCAAAGCTCAAGCCTTTGTGTCTGTGCTTTTTTCCTCTGGTTTTGCATTCTGGTGAATAATGCACATCAGTGTGGTGTACACTGAGACGACTGAGTCGGTTAAATGGCTGTTAAAGCTCAAACTGTTTTTGATTAAAGGGCAAAATTTACATTAGGGTTACATCTTTTTTTAACCTTATTTTACATTTCACTCACTCTGCTGTGTTGAATTGTGTTAGTTTTACTTGATTGCGCTCTCCCTGTGCTAAAAAAAAAATAAAATAGAATAATATAAAAATAACGTTTCAGGCCATGCTTATCAAAAAACAGCATCCAATATCAAGAGTCAATATCACATATCGGATTCAGTGATTAAATGTCTCTCTAAATACCTTCACAATTATCTCATGTGGATTACTATATCAGTGAACTACAGCGCTGTGATATTGTAGAGCTCACCTGCAGCCACCCTCTCTATCTAAAGCTGTCACTATTGCATGCATGCGTACAGATGTTTAAGGAATATGATTGAAGCATATAGCAACATTGCACCCAGAATGTATCATCAAAACATTAATCATGAGGAACATGTAATTGCTCAAAATCTTTCCAGGATAATCCCCAGAACAACAGATTAAAGCAAGGCAATCTGATGTTGTGGGCTGAATAGCCTCAGAGTACAGACATACCCATTTGTTGTTCAATTGTAGCAAGATAATATGAAAACGAGATTGGAATAAAGGGTCATGGCTGCTACAGATAGATCATTTGTAATGATGAAGTGAAATCTTGACTTCTTATACTGGAATGAGAATTTCCTTCCTGTTTTCTAATATTTTTTCATCTTTTTTGCTTTTGTTAGAAACAGATTTTTTCCTATCTCATTCTGGCTGTCTTGTCTGATTTGTTCAAATGTTTATTTGACCCCACTTTCTTATTTCCACCCTCATCTTTCTTCCCCACCTTCTGACAACTCCTCACAAGACTAAAAGCAAACTAACAAACTGTGATCGCTCCCTTATAGGTCTCCCCCTCGGAATAACGCCAAATGGATGCTGTGCTGAGCGCCTCACCCCCTCACCAACTGCTATGGAGGCATGCCAAGCCATGCAAGTGACCTTTATCGCACCATGAATGCAAGTGCTGCCGTTCAAAGAGGACACAAGTAACCTTTTCTTGTTATCTAAGAAGGAGCCGTTGATCTGAATCTCTATTTACACCTCCTCTGAGTTGTAAACGAGAGACCGAGAGAGAAGAGTCTCGTAAAACAAACAAACAAACAAACAAACAAACAAACATACAACAAACGACAGGATGCCAAAGCGGTCCAAGGAGATGCTCATGGATCTGTGGATGTCCTTGCTGCTGGTGTGGATTACTTGTGTTCCCTGCGTGTCTATGACTCCTATCATAGGCCAGTCCGAAAGTACACAAACTGGTGGGTCTGCAGTGGTGGCGAGCGGTCTTGGCGAAGGACAAAGATTACTGAGCCGCGCCAAGAGAGGATGGGTTTGGAATCAAATGTTTGTGCTGGAGGAATTTTCTGGACCCGATCCAATTCTAGTTGGCAGGGTGAGTGCTGTGATTGTCAGCATTATATTAAGCTTGCTTATCGTGTGGAAACATTAATTCGGCCATTTGAATGCTCCCTCCATTTTTTCGCTTCCCATGGGCAGTGGGAGGGTTTTGGTTGTCAGGGGGAAGCAGAGATATGAGGACAAGAGAGAGGGAGGCAGTGGGGGGTGGAGGGTGGGGGGGCACAAAATGGTTTTGGAAATAATTAAACTCCCATCAAATAATAGTAGCAACATTTTTTGCAGTGTTGGATGTCCTTGAAATCCAAGATACTGTGTAGCAGTCACACAGATATTTATGTTTATTTATTTATTTTTCAACCACAGTTACTATCTTCCGTACAAAATACATGGGATAGGATGGCTTTTTTAAATTTTTTCTATTTTAATGCTCAATTTTTGCCCAAAACATTTTTTTCTTGGAAATGAGAATAAGAGATGGCTATTTTAGTTATGGCTAGTTTTTCATTGCGGCTCTGTAATGAACAGAACTGCGGGCTAATCCTGCGGCTAAGGGCCACCTGCTCCCTGGCCTGTGTCAGGCAGGTTTCAAGGGAGGGGAAGGCTGCTGGCCAGCCCGGCCAAAGCAGCTTGTTCACAGCTCATTGCTGGGACTCACCTGGGGAGAGTCAGGCTGGCAGCCGCTTGCTTCACTCCCCCAGAATATCACCCAACCACTCTGGCATGGGCGGGAATGCAGGCCATCAAGCATAATATTTGATCTTGTTCAGTAATAGCTTTTGCAAACAGTATTTCGTGCCTAATATTTGATAATTGGTGGGTATGTCGTTCTTGTTTATGACACATTACTATTGCAGTGCATTGAAATATTTTTTCAACCCTTCAGATCTGCCGCTTGGCAGCAGTAAAGCAAATAAAACTGCTTACATTTTAGTTGCACAAGAAAAATAAGTCACTTCTGGTCCAAGGAAATACTTTCATTTTCCCCTCCTCTTGTTTTTTTGTTGTTTTTTTCTTCTTCTTTCCCAAGCATTATCATATGGCTACATCAATTAAACATTTCCCACCATGCAGGATTTGCACCTGTGTTTGCTAAATACCATACGAACACAAAAATGCTGTTAAGTGATGCATTAATTTTTCAAGCGAGTCAATTAGGAAGCCTCTGCTGGATTCGACAATGGCTGTTCATCAGAATGCTGAAACAAACAAGCACTCATCGGGGCCACAGTGGCCATATGTGAGCTTGGAATTTAAAGGTTAGATCTCAGATGTGAGATACTGAGCATCAAAGATATGACATATCCCCTATCAAACTGTTCTATAGTCTTTATAGATATTTAGCTTGAAAACATTTTTCAGAAAAGAAAAAGCATTAGATAACATTTAATGAGGACAAACGTTCAGACACGTGTGATACATAATCCTAAACTCACACACTCTTTTGCTGTGTTCCTCTGACCTCAGTGTGAAATGTTCTTGAGATTTTCAACATAGGATTGGTTGCACAAAATCAAGTTGTTTTCCAGGTCAGGAAGGACGCTTTTTCTCAAGGCCTCAGTCAATGCTTTGCAACAAATTGGACTGTAGGGTAGCTTAGTCATAGGTATAGGCATCTTCCTGTTGAAGGACATGCAAGGATTGGGCGCGGGGTGGGGGTGGGGGGGGCAGCTCTGGGTGAAGAAGAACTTGCCTTGCCTTTTGTGAGGCGATGATGATGGGTTGCGTTCGCTGCAAGGTTAAGTGCTCATGAGTATGCCTGGCAGAGCTAAGATAAGTCCTATGTTAAACCAAGATGGCACTGTATTAGTTTAAGATTATAAATCTTTCCCCCCTCAGTCCCTGTGTCTCCTTTTCTTCCCCTTTCTCTGTGTTTCTCACACTTAATTAAAAAAATGAATCAAATGGGTAGGAGGTGTGATTCAAACGGGTCATACAGCTCTCAGTGTATCTTGCACAATTTCCTCTGCTGTGTGTGAGGCCGTCTCTGTCTGTAGTTGTGGGCCGATTATCAAGGAAGTCCAAGCCAAGATTGGACTCTTTCCATCCCTTAGTTTTGTAGTGCTGGTGTACTCTAAGGTTTAATTATACGTGCATCCCCCATCGTTGTCTGCGACCGGGCTCCCCTCAACTACACCAACAACGAAAGTGAGAGATAGTGTTCGTGAGAGGGACAAAGAGAGATTGTGCCATCGATTTTTAACGTGGTGTCATTCTTGGTGTTCTCTCTCAGCAGAGACTATTAGCATAAACACGGGACGGCAGGGGGAGGAGGGTAAGGGAAGGCGGAGGTGTGGAAGAGTGAGAAGGACGGCCACGAGCTGTGACAGCACCCTTCCCTTTTGCTGTTCTTCTTCAGCGCATCGTTTCTTGACATTGTGATTCACTGAGCGGCACGCTCGTCAGCCTCCGTCTGTCCCGTTGGCGTCGGGGAGGCAGACATGCAGTACCTGTTAAAGTGAAGCAGGGGAGACAGCTGTGAAAGCTTGTTGCTCGGCTGTAGTTTAAAAGGAACACGGTGTTGGAAGGGATTTTAGGATTACTCATCATGAGCCAGGGACCGTTCAGAAATAACCCATCATTAAGAATAGAAATAGGCAAACGGAGTGTGAAGGTAGATAGGCTTGAACATATCACTCACACGGACTGAGCCAGGGGACGTTTGCTCATTGTTGACGACGAGTGGGAGATGCCACTTCAATGGACAAAGACTCTCATGGAGACCAATTGAAGGCAAGCACAGGGTAATTTTAGGCAAAGCAGCTCTTATCATTGCACAACCATAATGGAAAAGTGTGACCTGGGTTCTACAACAGAATGCGAGTTCTGGAGCATATCAGGTTGTTGCAATCTTGTTGAAGACCTTTTGTTTTAGCTTGAGGCCTATCCAAACATTCTGCGATGTCTGTCAAGTTTTTCAATTGTTTTGCCTCTTCAATCAAAGCTGTTTTAATTATTCAAACATACAAAGAAGGAACTCATTTACATCAGGCCATTAAAGGCTCAATATTGCCTTAGAACCAAATACAAACAGCGAACAAATTGCTGTGTTTGCACCAAAGAGAAATCAGAATGTATTTCCTTTGTAGTGTGTGGCAGATTGATGGCAGTTAGCGCTGGAAAATCTCAGCCTCAGAAGCAACTTTTCTACATTACTTCCCAGCAATCATTTAGCATATGGTGTGTGGGGATTGATAATGATGGGTTCCAGTCTGCTGAATTGTATTGCAGATGTAGTAAATTGACTGATCCCTCTTCCCATTGTCCAACACTTTCATCCGCCACAGCATTCTATGTGTTGTTGCACAAAGAGAATTGATAATCAACCATTAATATTCATCAATTCAGGCTGAACTGCAAGATTGCAAGGACTGACAGCAATACAGAGAGACAGAGAGAGAAAAAAGGAAAAAGTCTTTGATTATTGATTCACCAAAGAAAACTGATATGTCCAGAAGAAGAAAAAAAGCTTTTTCTATGTGTGTATGTGCTGGGGGGAAACTGAAACAGAGCCTTCATTCTTCCAAACAAGCTGTTTGACAGGATTCCCAACAAGAAGGGCCACAGTAGTATCAGATTGGTGTTGTAATCCGCAGGGTGTTTTGCTAGAAGCAGAGATGATATTCTGTAATATAAGTGATGTTTATTGTGTTCCCCCCAAAATTGAAGAACCTTTTCTTGTACAGACTTGCCTGAAATAGTTTGATCCGTCTTTCTTGTTTTCCCCATCAGAGGTACATTCAGGTAAAACTGGTAAAAGATCACATCTTGGATTTATTTGTTCAGTGTGTTCCTTGGAAAAAGCAGGTGCCTGTTATGTATGTATTTATTTATTTACTGAATGGTGTGTCTGATCAAGTGAAAATTGAGATGTAATTTAGGATTGGAATTACTTTTTTGTCCATTTACGACCTTGACCTGAGTAAACCATCTATATCTGGGGTAGCTTTCTGAATTCAGTTCAGACCTTTTTGTTGCTTTTGTTGCTTTCTGTGCTTTGGATTGCTAGTACAAGATGTGGGACATCAGTCTATAAATACTGATGCGAGCTACTTCTGCTCAGCTGGATTGCTTCTCGTCTGTCCCCCACCTCCACCTCCGCCTTTCTCTCTCTCTGTCTCTCTCTCTCTGACAGTGTGATTATGGAGAAAGCGACTCTTGAGCCCAAGTAAGCTTGCCTCCAGGGCCGATGGGGTGGGGTACAATGACATTGTTAAAATTTCTCCAAGTGTTTGGCTTTGGTGATGCGAGGCAGTGAGGCAAAGCTAAGGCGAGATTGAGTCCTAAATGTAGCTGCCGGAGCTCCCTGAGACTCCCTCGTCCTGCCACTGGCCCTGTTGTTGCTGGTTTACAGCAGATCAAAGGTTGATCCCCCTCCTTGACTGAGTGGTGCCGATGTGGCCTCTGATTAGTCGACATCCACTACCTTAATCTGCATTTACTGTGGCTTCAGCAATTGAGCGGATATCTGGCACTGCCTTTGAGTGATGGATGAGGAGTGGGAGTTAACGAGAATATTAGCCGAATTATTGCCGGTGATTGATGGCCAATTTGACACATAAATTATAAGCATTGGCTTGAATATAATAAATTCTGAAATATAGCCCAAATTAGACACAGGTTCCAGTGCCATAGTGAGAGGGTTGAATCAAAAAGCTGTCATTCAATCCAGGAAAGGAAAGCCCATCAATGTTTGTTGGACTTCACATTTCATTCCATTTGGTTTCTCACACCCACAACAGCTCCTGGAATACTGCTCTGTAATCTCTCTTTAGGCAGCACCACAAAGATCCGTATTGAGCTGCAGTGTAGCAGCAGCTCCTCTGTCTCTCAGCCCTTAGATCCCCATTCCCTCCTCCTGTGTAATTTAGAAAAAAAAAAAAAACATGCTAACAACCCTCTGTCCTCTGCTTCTACCTCTTTTCCCTGCTCTGTTACCGCACTCCTCTTTTTCCCAGAGGCTCACCTGTACAGTATATCACTAATGCCGGCAGGGCCATTATATCAATGGGCCATGGTCACAGTCTCCCTCTTCCTTTCCAATCTCTCCCTCTGTCTGTCCCTCCTGGTCTGTAATAAAACACTGAGGCCAGCAGTGGCTCTGATAGAGCTGTGGGATCACATTATTGTTGCCCTCGAAGAGCTTGACAGGTTGTCTATGGCTTTGTGTTGTCATCCTGGTTCCCATTAACAAGCTGTGTATGTGTGTGTGCATGTGTGTGTGGGACAGTAGTCCATTCGGGGATGTTATAGACTAAAATGAGATGAGCGGACGCGGGCTTGGATGGAGTATATTTAGACATGAGGGTTGTGTGTGCAACAGTAAATACAGTGTGTCCATGAAGCTTTATAGCTGGTGTATCTTTGCAAACATTTGCTAGGTTGTCAGCACGGTCATATTTATGAAAGATTTCCTCTCTAAACTGCTCCATATGTGTTTGAGCAGAAATTGCACAAATCAGAAATCTGTGGTATTTCAAATTTACAGGTGACCTCATCCTCACTGGCATTATTACTTTTCCGGGAAACATATTGTCATTGCTTGTATCTTAAATGTTATTGCCAAGTAATTTTGTTTTTACCAGCCTGTCAGTGATCATTTAATAGAAGTACTGATGTGTGCGGATGTGTCATTTTTGAAATGTCACTCATTCTGTTTCCCTCTATAAGTCTTTCCAAACACACCCACACATAGAAACATGCACAGCTCCCAACGCCCCGTCTTTCCTCTCACGTGTACATCGTGGCCACTTTGCATTAAATCATGTTCTGTATTCTCTCCCACTGTATTTTCATAAGGGAGCTGAAATCATGTTTCAGCTCAGTGTATCATAAGGAGGCACATGACGCGTCCTGTCCGCGATCCCTGGAAGCTCTCTTGTGTACATGCATCAGCTGCAATTATAATTTAACAGGAAAGCACATCCATTCACACGGCTTCAGAGTCCCTGAGCAAAATAACAAGCTTGCTGCTATCACTCACATCTGTGCCTCGGTGTGATTAAATCCATGTTGTACAGTGAGAAGCTCACGTGGGGGCCACTTTCCTGAGCTTCAACATCAGTGCTAATTCATAGCAAATAGCCCCTTTATGGCTTCACCTTGGACTGCTTTGCTGCGATTAGCTCTCTCCCATGTCAGTGTTTGTCAGTCAGCGGTGTCAAACTCTTCCAGTGGAATTCAGAAAAGCCCTCTCGTCTCAGTAAGCCCACCTCTTCCCCATCCCAGCCCCCTTAACTGCTTTCCTTCCCCTCTCCTCTCATCTCCTTCCTCCCTCACACTCCCTGGCTCACTGGGCTTGGCCTGGGCTGGCTGTGCGGAGGTGGAGCGCTTAGCAGGCTAAATCGTCTGGCACTCTGCCTCGAACTTTGCTCTAACTAATTTATAGGAATTAAAGCAGTTCACCTCAAATGCTTGGCTCGTGAGCTACTTTGGCTAAATTAGTCTAGTTTCTTTTCAAAATAGGGGATTTTGTTTGGATTATATCTCTCTCAAAGCATCAAGAGATACATTTGCAATTTAACAGGCTTAAGCGTCTTGGCCTTTGTCTTGTGCTGACATTTAAAGGATTGTTGATTTCCCAGACAAAACACAGGCCCGTGTATAATGATATTTTAAAAAGGCAGCAACAGACAAGTGAATTAAGGCAACATTAAACAGAATGATGTTGGACATTCTGCTTACTTATGAATCCAAAATGTGCTTCCCATTCAAAACACTGGCCAAGCATCAGCAGCAGTAAATTAGGTTACAATTATTCAAATCTGATTATTCAAATCAAAAGATTATGATTATCTGAAACCTGCTAATTGGCCCTTGCCTCTGTAGTTGTGAGCATAAGCCACAGCAGCAGCAGTAGCAGTAGCAGCTAAAGATTCCTGCTCCCTGTGCCAGTGTGTTCTTGTGGGCTCGATGTTTGGCTCAACTCCCCAGGCAGCTCCTCTCCTATGGATAGAGCCCAGCGTATGTGAAATGCTGCAGGCGGCTGCAGGCGGCTTATCCCTGCGCCTCTGCTCCCATACACGTCCCATCAGCCAAACTGGGACTGCCGGAGTAATCTTGTTAAGAATGGATGTTGTTATTGTGCGACTGGATGTGCATTTGGCTTCACGGTTAGCTGGGAGCACACGTGGGCTGGAGCAGGAGAGACAATGGGGAGGGAGTTTTGGATCGGGGGGGCGGGAGTGAGTGCCTATTTCTGGCACTTAAAAGATGACAGTCCTCAACCCTCTTCCTCCACCCCCTTACTTTCCCTCCTGAGTCCTTCTCTGGCTTCTCTACCTTCCTTTACCGCCTCATACAACATGGTGTAATGATAACAAAGAGGCCTCAGTAAACAGTGGATGTGACATTTACTTGAAGATCGGTGTCTTCACCTATAACAGGTATTAAAGATGATGATTATCATCACTGCAGAGCAGAAGGCAGGGGGTTGCTCACCTCAATCACTGAGTTGACAATAAAAAAAAAACACACAAGTAGAATCAATGGCTCCATCCTTTGCTCTCTTCCCTCTCTCAATGCAACCACTCCTAACTCTGGTATCTGGGTGCCAACAGACTGTGGCTTTGACCTTTCTCACAAATGAATTATTTCTGTTTAATGATCCCTTCTGCAGAAAGAACAAAAAGATAGCTGAAATAATAGCCAAGGGAGGAGAGGCAGGAACGTAAAAGGGCAGCACCCACACACACCCCATACTTTATTCTCCAACCTTGCTTACACTTTACCTGTGAAGACACCTGTATCCCTCAAATAATGCCTCTGCCTTGTGTTTGTGTCTCCAAGGTGCATGTGATACATCCATCCTGAACCTTATAAATGAACCGACTTCAAGAAAATATACCCTGGATATCACAAGCAGGTGGCGATGATGCAAACACAGGCTTCTTTGTGTGTATGAAAGTGACACTTTTCCTGGATTATTTTTCTTTCCTCCTCCAATGTTTGATTAATTCATCTTTTTTTTTTTTTTTTTTTTTTTTTCCAGTTGGATCAGAAAAGGGGGTGGGAAGTGGAGGGGAGGGGGGGGCACATGCATGAAAAATTCAAAACGTTATAATATAAAATCCAGATGAATCATGAATGCTTAATGGGAATCAGGGCCGAGTGTGCAGGATGTTGAAATTGTTCTCAAAAAATCCTGCTGTATGTGCCTTGTCTGCCAGCCCTGCGTGCACAACAAGGGACATGGCATGTTACGTTGCCTCTCTCAGCTGCTCTCTCCTCTCTTGATGGCAATGAAATGAGGTGTTGAGGGACTGAATAGAGGATGCCAGAAACATGTGAAAAGCTTTTAGGGGGTAGAGGCCGTCTGTTATCGAAGTCTGGCTAATTGCCTTTATCCTAGTCACAACTGCCTGTTGTGCTTGTGGATTGGACATGCACCGATGGTCTATCTGATGAAATATGAACAAATCTTTGCTAACACCCGGTCCTCTCTATTGTGTTTTAATGAAAGGCAGAGTTCCAAGAAAAACTTCTGCTATTATGAATAATAGAAGATCCAATTAGTGTAACATCATCCTAGATGAGTTTGATGAAAGACTGGACTGGTGTAATGTTAGACAAGTGAGAACATTTAGTTAAGTTATCAAAGTGTTTGAATGTGGGAGGATGATGTAGGCTGATCGCTGAGTGATTTGATGATGACGTCATACGAGGTGACACACTGTGGAGTGCTTTTATGTTACTCTTAACAGAACTTAAAGTTGAACTGGTTTACATTCCTTTCACTTTTTATGTAGGAGATATAAACTCAGATGACACTGCAGCTATTTTACATACTGTATTTTTACCGTTTTTTTTTTTTAAAAATGGGATAAAATCATTTTTGCAGATGGAAATCGCGCCTAAGCTCCAAACTCCCACGGCAGCAGTTGACTGAGGGAGCAAGAGATAAGCTGTTAACTGACTGGAGAATGTCACGCTCTCGTTTTCTCTTTAGCTCAATAGATTTGCTTGTGTACTGTTTGCAATTCAACTCGCCTGACCCTTTACAACTTAAACATTTTGGAGGATGTATTGCATGGTTCACTTTGTATTTCACTCAGAAAAGGGGAAGCTAGCAAGCCAGGCTAACTAGCTTTCCTTTAGAAAGTGGAAATCTAACTTGCTAACATTAGCTGACTAGCTGTTTGTCTGCCCATTGGCAGTGAAGTGATAAAACTAATGTCTAGCTTAACAACTAGCTTTACTGCTTGAATTTGAAGCAAACAATTTACAGCACCAACGCTGCCAGTCAGAACCAAAGATTCACACTCACTGGAGAACCCTATCGTAAAGGACGCTGTCACTGCAGACGAATAAATAAAACTTCATTTTCCTCTTTTTGAAATGATAGTTTCACTCTTTTCGAAGTGCACAAATCAAAACAAACAGATACAGTATGTACTGCCTAAAATCAACTTTGAGTATCCTACAGCATTTCAGTAATGACAGGTAAGTATATAAATTACTTTGTTAGAAAAACAGCTATTCATTTTCTATGCTTATGCTATTGCTCCTGCGGGGTCACAGGGGGCTGGCACTTATCCCAGCATGCACTGGGAAAGAGGCGGGGTACACCCTGACAGCCTGCCATGCTATCACAGGGCTAACACATTTTCACACTCACATTCACACCTACGGGCAATTTAGAATTTCCAGTTCACCAGTTAACCTCCATGTCTGTGGGCGGATACCGAAGCCGACGCAGGACGAGCGAGTGAGTCCACATAGCTCCACTGCGCTGCCTTTATCTTTTGGGTATGTTTTTGCCAGCACACTTTTTAATAAGTGAGCGCTGATTTGTTGCTCACTTGTGCCATTAATGAATGCCATTTGAATAATGCACTGAACTGAAAAAACCAAAAATACAACATTGTCAACAATATTATGCTTTGAGGAAATTCTCTTTGGGTACAGACTGAGCTGTTAAAACAAGAAGTGTAAAGATACTTTAACTTTCACAAAAAGTGGGAGCTGTGTCTTGGAGGGAATCCCCCTCTGAGTCTCATGAGATGACTCTCCTCGCCTCTAAGAAGAGGAACTCTGCCAAATGGCACAGTGCCCTTTTATGTTACTTTCTGTGCGTCATGAAGCCACGTTGCTGCTGTTAGCTGATGAAGACGAGGAGCAGCTGTGGTGAGGCAGCAATATTTTAATGGCTCCACAGATCTTTGAATGGTTTGTCATCGGGGGAAACGACCTGGGCCAACCCCAAAACCATTGTAGCCTCCATCTGGATGGAAACAGTCACACAGGTCCTCATTTCCCTCCATCTCAATCTGTGCAGCACTCCCAGTGTTTACAGAAGCCGGCGCCTGCTTGAATCACCACTTGCCAAGATGTGGCATGTTTATCAGTGTCTCTCTCTGCACACAGTAACCTGCAGGCACATAAACACAGATGCACATGCAAACACAAACACACATTGTCTATGTGTCTCATTGAGTAGCCAGATAAGAAAACATGACATTATCTTTTTGGTTTGTCTGTGTACCTGTGCATGCACACGCACACACCCACATGCAGTCGTGTCAGTGTTTGTGTGCACCCATGTGTCCGCACATTGTGTGTGCAGTCAAAATGCTAATGTCCTATCTGTCTTGATGACCTTTTCTTCTTTGTTGATGCCCAATGGTTTTATAAATACTGAGCTGATATCCTGGGATGTGTAATTACCGCACCGCAGCAACACACTGCCTCTTTATTAGTTTTCTGACAATGGCCCTCCTCGTCACCGCTGAGTGCCCTGTGTGTGTGTGTATGTGTGTGTGTGTGTGTGTGTGTGTGTGTGTGTCTTGATGTGTGTGAGGCTCTTCTGTTGACCTGTTTACACAGCTGAATCCTACAGTACACTAGCAGTCCTCATAGTACATGCTGCTGCTCACACACACATTTCATAAAGATTTAGGATCAAATGAGTGATGCTGCTTTTACTTACATGTCAGTTCAGCTCATCAGTAGTCATAATATCCCGTTTACTTAGACAGCTTCATAGAAATGATCTCAGGGGATTCATAAATGGATCATATCCAGTCCAACATGTGGATGAAAATAGGATGGAGGGATTTAACTGAGCAGATACCTGAGTGTGCTGTAGTACCTCAACAAATACCACATTAGATCAAGCTAGAATTCGGATCAGGTGCCTCGAGCGGGATCTTTGCACACAATATGTGAGCTAACATTTACAATGCAGGAATCGGAGCGGGATTCCTGCCTTTGTTGCATCACTGGTGTGGAGGGAAAATGCACGTCAAAAAGGTCTCTGTGCATATGTAATGGGATCCTACTTTGCAGCAGCTCAGCGTTTGTCGATAAGGATCACACTCCCCAGGTTCAACTCCGGGGATTAGGGCAGAGGCCGTTTGATCTTGGTGGTTTTGCATAAAAATCGCAAGTCTCCTGAATCCTTTAGCAAAGGAGCTGAGTTAGCTAATTGGGAGGTGCTGCTGCATGCTGGGATGGACACACTGTAGCTTCATGTAGTGTCCTCAAGATGCCTTTGACAACGCCGCAATTACAGTAAAGTCAGACTGCTGTGTTAATGATGCTTTCAGAGTGGAGGAGAGTAGAAGGGTGTTTTGAGTCATACAGCAATTGACACACTGTAAGCATGCTTTCAAATAGAACAAACACACACACACACACAGACACACAGACACACAAAAAGCGACTTCTCCCAATTGCAGCAGGCAATCAGACAGGAAACTAAGCTTATCCATCATCAAATATGAGCCGTGGTCAGCCTCAGCTGGTGAAAGTGTATCGTGAAATGCTCCGGAGCTGCGTTCAGGGTCCCCTGCGTCCAAATCGGATCCACATGCGCCTAAGCAGCCAACGCAGCAAAAGCATAGAGGGGTGTGCCAGTTACGGAACATAATTGCTACTAATGACCATTAGGAGTTTGGTTTTCATCCTCCAGGGGCCGTAGAAAAGGCCTTTCGTCTTATCAGTTGATTAGAAGCAAATAGACGGGGCCGGATCCTGCATATTAAGTAAACAGCGGGCTAAAATGGTGTTACTCTATCAGGGGAAAGCCTAATGGAGTGGCGGGGAGCTCATCCTCTGTTAATGCCTGAGCTCCAACAAATGGACAACCGCTCACAAACCCCCACTCCACTTGTCAAACATTGGTAGCATTTTTTCTCCTGCCAGTTGAAACTATATCTGTAAAAAAAAACAAAAACAACAAAAATAAAAAATCATCCCATTAGCTTGGGGCTTAGACTCAGTTTACTTTCCTGCTCTAACAGCAAAATGCTGTAGACCTTTGTGCTGCTCTGTTGTAGAGGCACTTATGCTTTTCCAGCAGCAGTGCTGGTATCCAACTGTCAGTGATGGCAGCAAAGTTGTTTTTTCCTCTCCGTGGATTCATTTGCATTATGCAAATGAACAATTGATATGGATCTTCTCCCCTCCGATGAACATTTTGCACAGCAATTTGCCAAGCAAGTAATTACTTATTGATAGAATGATATTACACAGGAAATTGGTGTATAAAATGGCAAACTCGTCTCATTGAAATGGTAGCCAAAAATAATAAGAATAACAATAATAAAATTAGAAATCATCAGTTAAATGGACATGAGTTACAGAGGCTTGCACTCATCACGGCTGTTCTCACTGCACTCTCTTCACTGCCACCTGTGGTTGCACTCTGGGCTCGTGGCTTTGCATTTTAATTAATTCCAAACATTATTAAGGATACAAATTCACTGTCTCACTCCACTGCACCACGCAATGTAGTTGAGCTGCAGGAATATCAGCAATTGTGATGGAATATTTATGCTGTGTTTGTGTCACCACCATGTCACAGTGTGTCGTGACCAGTGATAAAGCTTTTGTTTCTGCTTTTAACATGCTGAAACTGAGAAGCAGGAAAATATCTTGAAAACAAATTAATTTCTCAAACAGTCTTTTTTTTTTTTTTTTTGTGCAGCTGATGATAATTGGTATTAGAAAAACAGCACTGACTGCACTTACAGTGCATATCAGACAGGTTTATCAGACAGCTTTAGTTTATTTAGATGGACATCATGTTTTAAGGTACCCACATGCTCAGTTTGTTTTAATATATGAATCTCTGATGAATTATTAATCAAAGGCTGGATTCTTTGTAAATGCATCTCTTTTCTGAAGTATTTTTAAGGCCAGTTTTCAGCAAAGTGCTATTTCAACTCTAAGGAAACATTAAACTAACCAAAAAGATGCTGCATTTCTGACCTCTGGTAACCTTGAGAAAAAACAAAAAGACACCTAAGTGTCACCTAAGTTAGTAAAGCTATTAATATCACTTGAGCTGGTCAATCGCATGAATTTCACAGTTTGATTCATAATGATCTGTGTCACAGTTTGATTTCCTTTTGTCTGTTTCCACCTTAATTGCACAAAGAAATTATTTTCCGTTGCGTTGATGCTGTTGTGTTTGCTTCAGCACCACTCCAGCTCTAATATCGAGCATCCCGAGAGATTGGCACCTGGAGGAAAACAGAGAGGGGAAGAGAAAAAAGGGCCAGTGTGCAGCTGCATTTTCTTCCTCAGTAATCGAATCCCTCAAAAGAGGTCCATTTTTCTTCATCTCCCCAGGTCCACAGGACCTTTAAACAGAGCAAGGCACCAAAAGAAGGTGCCATAGAACACAATTATAATTCCAATATAGTCTTGTAAAGAAAATGTAAACAGATAGCCAGGCTGCAATGCTGCCCCCATTTTCCCAGAAGACTAGTAATAAAGTAGAAAAGATGTAATACTGGAAGAGGCTTTTTACCCCCCTGTCCTTTTCTCTCTCCACAAATGTAGAAGTGTGGCTCTCTGAGATGATGCTGATGGAAGAAGGGATGCTCTGAGATTTATGAGAGATTTAAAGTAGAGACAGAGGAGGGGTAGATTTTACCAGAGGCGTTAATGCGGTTGTGCAAATGAACTCTAATGCGCAAGTATTGATAAGAATAAATGGTGCTCTGCAGTGCTGGTAGGCGACCTCTTTCCAGTACAGTAACTGTGCATGTTTTGTCACAGGCTTAATTTCAAAACCCTCTAGACTCTGACAGGGGACACAAACAAGCCACTGACCCCTCCAGAGGTCTGAACAAGAGCAAATTGGTGGCAAATCCTGATTTGTAAGAGCATGCTGCTTTTATATGGGCAAATCTTGAGTTCTTTGGATGAGACATTTTTATCCCTTTCCATAGTTCTCTTGAATATTTTGTTTGTTGTGTGGTGACTCGGTCGTAACATTTGTTCTTTGCTCGATTTTGTTTTTTTCGCAAGTTTATTCTCCAATCATTGGAAGGCAGAGGAAACGGCAAAAAGGCTGCTTATGATAATTTCCTGGCTGTGGTTGCAACTGTCCTAACAATAACTACTGGTAGTGGAAGCTGCTTGGGCACACAGCTTAAGGGCGTGTGTGCACACAGGGCGGAATGTCTTTTTGTTGCACTCGTTCACAACAGGCATTGCTCTTCAGATCATCTATCATTTATACTCCACAAACTGCTGCAACAATCATGTGAGGTCAACGGTGCATTTTGTAAAACAAGCCAGACTTTTAAGAAGCATTGGTTTATGCTATTTTCTGAAAAGCATTTTGTTATTATTGAGCAAAAAAAAAAAAAAATACAATCCAGCAGTGACATCCAAAGTCTGCTTTGAGCCATAAGGGCTGCGTGGTAGTGGCATGACCTTTAGCATGAGAACCTTGGAGACTTACTCACTTACCCATGGCAAAGAGGCTCCCGGAGCCAGTTAGTGGGATGATTGTGACTGGTTTCCCACTGAGTATAAATCACAGAAACAGAGAGAGAGGAGTGGATGTTTGTACTTGTGTGGGTGTGCATGTATGAATATGGGTTTGCCCTCCTGTGTGTGTGTGTGTGTGTGTGTGTGTGTAAAACTGTTTGTGTGAATTCCAGTCCGGGCCAAGAAACAGTACGGCCTGGCAAGCCGGGAAGGCGTGGAGGAGGGTGGGGGGATGCAGTTTAGTGTGAGAAGGGGAAATGGCATGGTGCTGCTGAAGCTAGTCATCCGTCTGCTGTGACACCCAGCGTGCATGGAAGATGTCCTCAGGACCCAGCAAGGATGAGAGGAAGTGTGGTCGTGCAGAGGAGTGGGCGGTAGAGTGGAAGTGTCATCCTCTCTGTAAGTGTCACTCTGTCACTGGTTCTCTGTCTGTCTCTTGCACATGGACACCGTATCTGTGCTTCGTACTTGCTGTCACTTTCCAAATGTTTGACCGCACAAATTCACATTTTTTTTAATCTGCTGAACCCTAGGCTGCTTTTACACTCTTTCTCCATGGGCCTCTGTCATGGTCACGGCACATCTTAGCTAGCAATGCTATATATATTGTCAGTTGTAACCTCTTAACACCAATTATTGATAATGCAACAACTTGAAAACAAGCAAATGTGGAAGTGTAGTAGTATTATAACTGAGGCATAACTATAAATACCTGTTTGATGTTTTTGCTACATTCCCCTCCAGTACAGCAGGTGACAGTATGTAGAACCTTACCTGTAACATCAACTGATGAGAAGCCATTCATTGAACTGGCACCTGCTAATAAAACAAGAAGAAAGAAAGAAAGAAAGAAAGAAAGAAAGAAAGAAAGAAAGAAAGAAAGAAAGAAAGAAAGAAAGAAAGAAAACATGAGAGGAATGGAGTACCTGCCAAATATGCCAAATATACCAAATATAATATAAAAAATTGGGAGAAAGCAAACCCATACATCAGTCAGAGTCATGCTTTTTGTAAGATATGGCACACAGATTTTAACGTATAACATAAAGGGAAAAATACAGTGGCCAACAAGGACAAATGCCTAGCAAAAGCTTGAAACATTTCCACTGGGAGAAACATGCTGCAGCTTAAGAAAACTCCAAACACAGAAAACCAAAACAAGTACAATGACAGAAACATGCTAAAAATGAAAAGAAAAATAAATGCATTAAAAACAACCATGCTGTAAATACAGTCTAAAACACATGAACTCTGTATTTCCAGACAACCCAACAAAAGTGCTCCAGGCCTCTAGGGGGAGCGCTAAGTGGAACTAAGTGAATTTGATATTTACCCATGTTTATTATAACATTTACCATAACAGATATATTTTTTTGGGAGGTCACCTTTATGAATGAGAATTTTGTGCGTGTAAAATTATGAGAGGTTTTTTTATTTTAGTGCTTAATGAACATACCATCAAAAAACAAGCACACTCCCCCTATAGACCCTGAGTACTTTTGTTGTGTTGTCTGGAAATTAAGCATTTTTTTTTGCTCTTGAATTTGTTTTCAGAGGTTGGGAGTTTTCAACTGCATCATTTCTGTATTTGCAGCGTTGGTGCTTTTGATGCATTAGTTTTAGCTTTCTGCAGCTTGTTTTATTCTTTTGCAGCATGTTTCTGTTGTATTTGTTTTGGATTTTGTATGTCTTTTGGAATTGGCATGGTTTCTGAAGCTGCAACATGTTTCTCTTAATGGAAATGTTTTGGGCTTTTGCAGCACATTTGCCCTTATCAGCCACCGTAGAAAAGCGATGTGAAACAGCATGTCCAGTCTGCCAAGCATAAGCATACCCAAGAGGCTTCAGAAACATGCTCCACCAATGACTGCATTTACACTCTCTCTCCCATCTATTTTCATAATCATCTCTCTTTTAAAATCACAATGTGTGTAAGTGATGTATAAATATCCTTCAAGCATTTCACTTTCAACCAGGTATCTGATTCTGACCACATAAGTGCAGCCACTTTCTTAATGTAGGAACGAATTAACCCAATCCTTGCTGAGATTTTGGGAAGCAGACAACACTAGAAAATCAATTCCATGAAGGCCGTCCCATCTGTCAAATGGGTACGATGAAGTGATAATGGCAGAAAAGGATAAAAGAGGAGAACTGAGGACATTGTAGTTATTTTGTGTGCATTTCATTTACTAGGTTCCTGGGAAGGGTTAGTTGGTGGATTCTTTTTATTGAGAAAAACATTAAAGGATTTGAAATAAATATAATAAATAAACAAAACAAACAAATCAGAGGTTTATTTTTTTGTCACACCTATCTTTTCTCATTTCCATTTGAGATTAACATGTATTTTTTTGCTTTTAGAACCAGGGTTCCCATCATGCTTTAGGTGATGTGAACAGTGCTCACATTTAGTCAGCTGCATTCTCCACCTACAACTGGCATTTAGCTAATTTTTCATTCTAGAAAAGAGAATTTCTGGCTTGCAGAGTAACCTGCATTTCTGTTGATATTGAAGAAAATGTGTAAATGTGATGTTATGAGGCCAGAACTGGACTTATAATTGCTATTTTCTTGCAGAGGAAGAAGTTCTCACATCCTTTAAGTTAGTAGCAGCAATACTGTGAAAATATTTCTTATTATTTAAAATTACACAGAGCTATGCAGAGACGCTCTGGCAGCAAAATGTACTTAAAGTATCAAAAGTGAAAGTAGTCTCTAGAATGTCGTATTATATGTCATTATTGGAAGATTATTATTGGTGCATTAATGTGTCAGTATTTTAATGTCACAGTGGGTGAGCTGACAGCTTTCTAACTGATGCACATACTGTCAGTTCGTTTAATATGAAACACTGCATCATAATTTTAACCCAGAAAGTGTTTTAGAGTTTTAATTTTGAAAACAAGTAGCTGTCGAAAAGTGGAGTGGAGTGACAGATATTTCCATGTGAAACGTTGTGGAGTCGAAGGAAAAAGTGGCATGGATTGGAAATACTCAAGTAAGCACTAGTTATTAATGTGTTACCTTGAGTATCAAGTGTCTCACTGTGGGTGACCCAGTTGAGAGAGGGAGAAAGACAAAGAGAGACTGAGGGGGGAGCCAGAGTTGCTGGGATTTTAATGGCTCCTGCTTGCCAAGTGTGGTCATAAGCCTCCAGTGCACAGACAAGGCCTAATCAAAAGCCCCACACCATGTGAGTGACAGCATCAAAGTGCATCTGCATACTGCAGGGAATTCTCCCAACTTTCTGATTTCTTCACAATTAAAGTGGGTGTGGGAATGGAAACGCGAGCCTCAATGATCCCCCCCCCCCCCCCTTTTTTTCCTCCCTCCTTTTCCTCCTTCCGCCCGTAAGCAACATGAGTGCTTATCCCGTTCGCCTGTTATGTTTGTGTACATTATTTCCCAACTCTCAAGAGGCCCAGAGGAGGAGAGGGAGAATTAAAAAGGGAGAGAAAGAGCTGAGGAGTGAAAAAGTAGACAAGACGCTAAGAGAAACACTGCTGAGGAAGAAGAGAGACGCAGACAGAGAAGGGAGAGTGTAAGAACTGTATTTTCACACTGTTACTGCTTGTACACCGTTTTAGCACCCTGAGTGACTATGCTATGTCCAAAAAAAAAAAAAAAAAAAAAAAGTGCTGTGCTGCTGCATGAAAACATCTTTTTGGAATACAACAGTGTGACCCACAGCAATAGCAGTTGACCAACAAACTATAAACAGGACTTGGATGATTTTCCACATGTAAAGACATAACAGTTGCTGGTGTTTGCTCAGCGACAAGTTTTCCTGTTTCTGGCTGCTATTACATGTTTTGCAATAAATATTTCACACTCAAACTCATCAAAAACATTTTTTGAGGGGGAGAGGAAGCAAGCAAAAACTCCAGCAGGATAAAATTTATTTGTCAGGTTTATGTTTTCTATCTCCATTTCCCTTCCTCGCATTAGCGGATTGGCTACTCAAGCGCTGCTTCCTACCAAGGGAACTGCAAAACTCTGCACGAGCCAGAACGATGGAAATTACTTTTCTGGCTTCTTTGTGTGGTGCTACTATAAGGCCAGGAGTGTATTTCAAATGTAATTGAGTTTGGTGCATTCACAAAGGCAAAATGCTGTGTTTGTGACCAAAATGATGCACATTATTTTGCTTTTGGATATGCTGCCAAACTTTTAGCACAGCTATATCCCCCTCCTTCCAAAATTCACCTGGAACGGGTTGGCAATGTCATGGGATTTGTTTTATACCTGCGTCCTTTAGACCTTCCAGTTTCTCCACACTCCTCCCAAAGTCACTTCCAAGCTCCTCCATTTGGCTTTGATGTTTGTAAATGAAAAGACCTCAGGTTGCATGTAGTATACTGGCACTTGCTCACAGCATCGCACTCGACAGACTCGCAGAATTTGGGAACATACCAAATTCAATTTCTATTACTGCCAGCCTAATGACGATGACGACCTCACAGAGTAAATGCAAAATGAAACTTTTATTTGTCAGGAGCTCTTAGACGTTATCCCTGATCCTGTGGTGTCCTTTGTCTTTTCATCCACCTGTGCCGACAGTGCAGGTCAATAGGTTTGGCCACCCGTTTCTGTGTATGTAAGCATTTTTGCCAGCATCTGGAGCGACTAAATGGATATTGGAAGCTTTTGCCAGAGCCGAAAGAATGTTGGACAATGGTTGAGATTGATGAGTGTTTGGGCGCTTTCCCTGTGACCCCACCGCATCTGGCAGGAACAAAGTCAGGCAGGTGTGACAGCCAGCATCCATCTACTAGTCAGCTGTAATAGGGAGGGGGCATTTGTACAGGGACGCACGTGCACACGCGCTAACACGCTCATGCACAAACGCACACGTAAACACACAACACAAACGCACACTCCAGCCTGAGTTTTCCACACATTTTAGCAAGCAAGGATGCACACACAGTATACGAGGCAAGTGTGCACACACCCATTCAGGCACACACAGACACACTGACTAAGAAAAAAAAAAGGTTTCCTGGCAAGCTTCACTGTGTGTCTTTCCAGGAAGGAGTCGTTCTGTGATGCTGACTTCCTTCAAATGTCTGCGAGCTCTCATGTCTTATTATGGGAGACAAATGGCATGTCGTACCGACGCCGTGTCCCAACTCATTACCTCTGGCCATGACAACCATTGAAACACATTTCACTTAGCTGTGTCCACCTGTCCTGTTTACTGGACATGCGAAACAGACAGCGCACATGTCGGGATTTCAAATATAATCATAGCATATATCAAGCTGATTTGGGGCTTCATTTAAACGATAATATAAAGCCTGTTTGTGTCATAGAGGTTCTTAATGTCAGTTGGTTCACCCAAATTACAAAACAAATGAACAAAAACAAAAATGCAAATTTGGATTTATGTTGTGTATGTGTTTCAATACAACAAAGATAAATGTAATTTAATTTGTGTTTGGATTTGTGGAAAAAATACATCAAAAATGCATGACATCTCCATCAGAGGCAGCGCCCCGTTTAACCCACAGAACACACAGTCCTTTAAAAGTAATTACACTGAACAGAGTGATTTTTGATCGTGGTTTGTACCGTTTTGAAATCACAGGTTTTAGTTGTTTTAATGACAACAATTTAGAACCTGCAGAAACACCACACATCAATAGCTTCAATATGTCATATTCATGCAAACATGCAGGCTCCTGTTTGCAAATACGCTGGAAATAACTCAGTCAGACCTGTGTGCTGTATATGGAGGATGTGACATTTAAGGAGCAGGGCCTGAATGCAGTCATGCAGGTTCTCTTTGCAGTAAAAGCATCTCTCAGCTGGGTGGTCTATGCCACCATTGTCCCTCACTGCGTCAAGCCCCAGGGCGCTAGCCACCCACTCCCCCGCCTTCACCCACCGCCACCTCCACCACCACCGCCGTCAACGCTCCCCTCCCTTCGCTGGCATGGAAAATCCCCCATGAGCCTCTTCTCTGATGTAAATCACAGGTAGGGGAAATGTGAGCCCGGCTGATGCACCGGCACTGTGCCGTGAAATCTCTGTTGACATTACCGACGGGCGATTCCAGAAAAAGACACAGAGTGAGAGCGGGAGAGGAGGAAGAGAGTGATAAAGAGGGAAAGGGAGCGAAAGAGAGAGAGATGTGAGGAGACATGAGCATTTCAGGGAGTCACTTTTGACTTTCTTACTTTTTGACTCACTGTCTTGTCTTCGTCTCCAGGATGATGGAGTGAGCTCAGTGGGCTGCACGCTTTCATCCCCAGTCTCTCATTGAGATTTGGCATGTTTAATGATTTTTTTCTCCACTCCTTTATAGGCTGACACAGAGAAACTACCTGTTTTTACTGGTCTTAAAAAAGCACCTTTAATTCAACCACTGGATCCTACAGCTATAATACCCTCTAGGCCTAACCTGTTTTCTTACTTTTCTTTAGGTAACCTTTTAACAGACAAAGATTGATTTTTTTTTCAGCTCTAGTAGCTTTGTTATGTGATAGCAAGAAGTGCAAGAAGATGAAGATAACTTGGAAACAAAGTGAAGGTAACAAGGGAATCAGGGAAATGGGTTATGAGAGGCAATTTCCATGCCCACTCCCCTTTCCACTGAAGGGAAGAGTAAATGACTTTTACTTCAGTGTATGAAAATATTTAGTTGTACTTCATCTCAAGTGCACCATTCCAGAAGGGCTTTGGAATCATTTCTCTTGCTGAGTCTTGTTTTTTTGCTATTGGAGTGGTGCAACGGGATGTAAAAGTTTGCCCTGTTTAGCCACAGGATATGATTATGTAAGCGAGAGAGGCCTTGGATATTTGTCTGCTATGGCAGAGGAAGGCTGGGGGATTTTGTCTCTGAGCGGCGTGGTAATGCACTCGATATTCGTCCGTGTGGGGTGAAGGAAGGGATAAAAGGAACATGTCATCACTGTCCGCTACATAAGACAACAGAGATGACTGTCTCCACTCTCCTGTCTACTTTTTCTCTGCTCCTTGCTCCTTTGTTCTCCCTCTCTCCCTCACTCCCCACCCTCTCTCTCTCTCCGGGTCTGTGTTCCAGACAGAGTGTGAAACACGTATAGTGGCATCATGACACACAGAACGAGTGCTTGTGCTTGTAGCTGCCGTCCACTCCAAGGTGATCTGACATCTTAAAGCGATGCTCTGCGCAATTGCACATTCAGTCAGACAAGCGTGTTGACGTTGCTGCCTAGCCAAAGGACCCCTCCTGTCCCCCCTTACCAGTCTGAAGCCGGCTGCCAAGTGCTTCCGCAAAGAGGATGGCTTAATTGTTTCTGCCACAGCCATGCCTCTTCTTCATTTTTCTCTCTTTCCTTCGTAATCCCAGGGACGGGAAAATGGAGCTGTTATTTGCATGTCTAATGATACTCGATATCACAGGCCTCTCAAAGGAGAAGGCACAGATGATTATTAATATAGCCAATGAAGCCCTCATTTATACCGCCTTTTGTTCTTAGGCCTGAGCAAATGCTGCTTTCCAATACCTGCTTATTAAAAGCCGTATCCCATAGATATGTTGGCTTTGAATGTGGAAAATAGCAGATATGTACATGCAAAGTCTTTGTGTTTCTCTCTTTGTGAGATTGAATGCTGGCATAAGACACTAATGTACATAAAAGCTACTTTATCCCAGATAAATAATGTAGCTGGTATACCGCTCCAGCTGGAGATGAGATCAGTACTCCTATTCTTAGATGTTTTACATATACAGGTCATGATCCTTTTTTGGCATAAATTCGGCTTGCTCCATAACTTGCACATAAATCTGACAGCTTTTCTTATATGATGGAGCAGGTTTTCACTGTCAAAGTTAGAAAGAGTTGACAGACCACCAGCATTTATTGCACATTATCAATTGCTGTAATAACCCTAAGTGCCTGTGGTGCTTTTCTAGAGACTTACTACAAGACAAACAAAAGGGCTAAGCAAAAGCTGTCAAAGCCATTATTCAAGTCCCCATGCAGAAAACTTACTGTATACCTGCACGAATTTTCAACAACAGCAGTGCATGCCTTTCCAGCAGTGGCAGTTGGCATTGAAACCAGCTAATTTGCAAGGCTTCTCAGGTTTAGAACAATGACTTTGACAGCTCAAACAGGCACTGTGGAGTGCATCTGCATTTTTACGCAGGAATAAGCCCCAAAGAATGGCTACGGCACTGCATGTCTTCCAATTATGGAAATTTGTGCATGTCTATATATATTCTAGATATGAAACTCCTCTTGAAACATGCAGATTGAAATGCATATTAGGTCAAGATTATGGCTATAGCTCCCTGCAGGTGTGTTCGCTATTTTTTTTTCTTAACGAGTAGTAGCTCTATTTTTTTTATTATTATTATTATTTGAAACTAAATTCATCCCAGATTCAGAGGACAATACACAAACCACCGTCTCTCATATTGTACAGTATTTGATTCAGCATGAAATGTGTTGGTCAGTTTTCCAAGGGGAAAGTTAATCAGTACACTTATTCAAATATTGGACTTGAGAACGGTTCTGTGGTATTTTACACATTCTACTACAATTAAGAAAGAAATATTAAACCTTTTACTCCTCTGTATTGAGAGTTAAGTAACAGGTACCATGTTACACACAAGCCAGTGGTCAGCCGTGAGTCTACAAAAAATGATTCCTAAAATTTAAACCGCCTTAACAGCATAGAAAGTAGTTAAAATACACATTTTTAAATGTTTGGTTCACCCTGATGAGTGCTTTTACTTCTGATGCTTGATGCAACATTTGGTTGATAACAAATGTGTGCTTTATTTAAGGAAAACTCTATGTCACTCTAAAAAGCTCTAAAAAAATGTTCTCTCCAGGGTCGTTAACCTCTTCTCTGAACCCTCTTCCTGACACCCTCCCCTCAACATGTCAAAATAATATAAAAGTGTTACATTGTTTGACTTGTTTGTATCCCAATTTAAAGCTTAATATCTTAATAGGGCATTTAATATGCACCACCACAGGACAAGCTAATAAAACCTTCATACAGAGACTGAACCGTTGATCTTTGCAAATAGCAAAGTTCAGTTTAGAGCCATTGCACAGGTGAAAGTTGCCCTTTTGATGTAGCTATTTATCTTGCTATTAATGATATAACAGAGGAAGGCTGAAATTAAACATAATTTAAGGACCAGAAAAACCCTCTGCTGCTACCCAAAAAAGTCAGACAACCTTACCTCCAGTCAAAACCATTTTCATGCAGTTCCTT
Organism: Chaetodon trifasciatus; assembly: GCA_037975065.1. NCBI lineage: Eukaryota > Metazoa > Chordata > Actinopteri > Chaetodontiformes > Chaetodontidae > Chaetodon > Chaetodon trifasciatus. The sequence continues at coordinate 26,433,695 of JBBMOE010000001.1, read as the reverse complement.
ACATTTTCAGTCAATCTGGCGACACTCTCTTTTCTGCTTTACCTTCCTAAACATGAGCTATAACATATCCACCGTGAAACTCACCAGTCTGCATTTGTTGTTTGTGACATTTCACAAGATCACAGGATCACATGTTTGACAGATGACTTTGTGATACTTATCCACATCAACACTCATTTGCTCAGTGGTTAAACCATGAGCAAAAGAAAAAAGAGCCCGTTAGAGAGTGAAAGAAAGAGGGCGGGAGGAAGTGGGGGAGGGGAGTAAAATGTTGAAATATGAATTACAAACCCGAGCTGCACCATCTGGACCGAGAAAACACACATCATAGTGGAGAGCCGGCACATTGAATTAGACTTGCTACGGGATCCATCTGCACCTCGTGAAATCAATCTCATTCCTTGATTTGATTAGGTCAGCCGCACAGAAGAAAGAGAAAACTGTTGTGCTCCTTGATTAAGCTTGTTTTGTTTTGCACTCCTCCACACCCACCCACCTTCGTCATGCTGTGTATACCGATGAGTTTTGGGCCCACAGGTAGGGTAATGACAGTAGTCGAAGTTAATGCTAAAAAATCTCCCTCTATTTAACACTCAGCATGTGCGCCCCAGCCCCCGTAGCTGAGCTCATTTACACTTTTTTCGCGGCTCTGTCTCTTTATTGTTTAGAACATTTCTTTCTTTTGGTTATTTATTTGTTTTGCTCAAATCACAGGTTTTTTCTTGCAGGCTTAATTCTGTCTGCAGAGCTGTTCAGAGGACACATGTAGTGCTACCATGAATGGGATAAATGCTTCATACCAGAACTCATGTTTTTTTACTTACCTTTGTTTTCTGGCATTGAGGGTTACGTCAGGCACACCAATAAATAGACCAATTGTGTAATGCTCTGTTGTTGTAACAACAGGATGTAATGAGCAGGCGGCAAAATCTATACTGAAGATTGCTAGCATACAATAGGTCATTCTTGAAGCAAGAGCCGGCAGCCTGGACGTATTATGCAGAATTGTTTTTATTTTCTCATTTCCAATTCTGTGTCAGTGGTGTGACACTGTACCCTCCTATGATTAAAATGCATCCTCCCATGCATCCACACTCACAAACAAAAGGCTTTTCATGGGTGGCTAAATCTAATTGTGTTACCCTCTTGTACTGAAGGTAGCTGCTTTGACTTTGACTTATTCTCCGGAAGCAATAATGCGCCGGTGGCAGTGAGTGCAACACATGTGCTATTGCTCAGAGTGCAGGGATGGACATGGAACACATTAACCCTGATTGACCTTGGTACAGATTGCACACAAATCCAGTACAAATTATCTGTTTTTTCTTTGTTTGTCTCATTAATTTGTGATTGTCCAAGAGGAAAATAAAACAGGATAAAAGTGGAAGGCGAAAGCTTGTCCATGATTCAGTTCTTTGTCCAACAAAAGCAAAAAAAAAAAAAAAAAAAAAAAAGACAATGTGGAGAAGGTATAACAGGGCAGGGAGGGTCTGCACTGATTGTAATCACAGTATCTTTTCTGAGTGGAGCTGCCTTCAATTACGAACTGTCACCTTTGCTTGTATGTGGGTCATGACACCATCTCTTTCCCATTGTCTCAATAAAGGTATAGCGTCTCCAGTGATAACAAATGAACAGGAAAACATGCAAGGTACTCTTTCCCCTCTCTGGCCTCCGTGAATACTGCATTTGACCTCTCTGAAGAGCAATATCGATTATTGTTCTATTGCAACTGATGCCCACAAATCCCCATTGGATTTAATTCTTTTGTGGTCCGTACAAGCGGACAATAATAGATAATATAGCATTTGAAGTTGTATTCTGAGTAATGAACAAAAATCTATATCTGTTAGCAACAAAAGTAAAGAATAATTAATCTTATAGCTATTTAGACATTTTCTCAACATCTCCAAATCTTACTTCTGGCATGCGTTATGAAAAATTGAAGGCCCTACGAAGTTCCAGGCTGCAATATTTCTGAATGGGACTTTTAATTTCCAGTAACTGAGCACATTGGATGTTCACTGTATGGTTTTCTCCAATTGACTCTGTTGTGGTTCACCCCAGAAGGGAACTTTTCTGTCTAATGTGATAAAACGCTACGTGCCATGAGACAGACTGGAGGGAAAATGTTCCCAAGAATAGCTAAGTGTATCATATATCATGCATTGCGCCATCTGTTCCGTACATTCAAAATGTTATTGCAATATTTAGAATTACAGATTATTCATGTAGGTGTAATTAACAGACTCGAAATCCAACAAATGGGAGGAAGCTACAATTAATTTCCAGACATGTTTGAGCAGAGTCTATCTGGAGTAACTATTTAGGCTACAGTTGCCTAAGGCTGTACAGATGGGGAAAAATGGTAGCTCTAATTTTACCAGTTTTGGCAATGAATTACCCCATGTTGATCCTTCATTGCAGTATGAAGCCCTCTTGAGTGAATTCTTTGGATTCGTTCTGTGAGACTGGGTCACATCGACCATATGAGGAGAACTGGGCAATGATAACTGACTGAACTGAAAAGAAAAAGGTTAACATCTGGCTGTTACAAAAGGTACTGTGTAAACTAGTCCACATGGCCTCAGGGTTCCCATTCATTTTACATAACAACATGCAATCTACTACATATTTAATGTGGTAGATTGCATCTATCTACTACAGTATGGTTACACTGTCTGGTCATGCAGCCTTGGCTGAACAAGCTTATCATCTTTGCCACGTCGGGATGCAAAACACAGCACATTTTCATGCTCCTCTACATCCTTGCCAGTTTGCATCATTTGCTACATTAAGTTACATCCAATGCTGCATAGTGTTACAAACAACAGCGGAGGAAAGAAACTAAGTGCTGTACAAATTTCAGGTACTTGTACAATACTTTACTTGAATATTTCTATTTTATGTTGTTTTATACTTACTGCATTACAATTCAGCAGGAAATTTTATATTTTTTACCCCACTACACTTATCTGAGAGCTGCTAGTTGCCAGATTAAGATTTTACATTAAGAATATACCCATAGAAGCAATGTGTACTTGGTACGTCTTGTCGTATGTTTCAGATGTGTATTAGTTATCCGTTTTATTCTGACATTTCTGGCCCAAACTTCTTAGACTGTTTACTTTGAATAACTGTTCGAGGCTCAGAGGTCAACTTATCAAACATTTCTCAAAAAAGAAATTCAGAGATAATACAAAAGTCCTAAATATGAATGCAGATTTTCCAAATAGCACTTTGTCTTTTCTTTTTTCTGACCCCATAAATAGATTGGGATTCACTGGCTTAAACTACTTAACTGTGTATATAAAATAGTCAATTAAACTACAAAATAACCAGCTACAATAGTACAATGCTACTCACACAATGTTACATCAGAACTGACAATCTAATAATGCCATACACTGCACACTAATATATCAGTCACAGGGGCCATTTCTCAGTGTTTCCTTCAAGTACTTTTGAAGCTTGAGGTACATTTTAGTAGAACTTTGTGTGCAGGAAAGGAACATTTTTACGTTGTTGCAGTGGTAACTTTACTCATCTGACTACCTCCTCCACTGATAAATACCGTACATCCAGTCTACTGTGTGTGTTTGTAACTGTACATTCAGCAAAAGAGGTAATCTCTGACCTTTTTGAGGACTAGCTGAGGAGGAATCTGGAGAAGGTAGTCCGACGTACTGTGTGCAGTCTGTTCGAGCAGACAGTAGCTGACAAGCTGCATCACAGTGACAGCATCTCCTCCCTCCCGCTCCTTGCTTCAGTCTGCCTCTTCTTCTCCAGTCCTACTGGTTACATAAAGAGGAGGAGGACATGTCCTATCTACCATTTGCCCTGACAAGGAGCAAAATCATTAGTTCCCTCTGTAGGGCTGTACTTAAGTATGGAACCCAGGCCCGAGGCGGAGGCTAGGTTTTGGAGGTTGAAGTAGAATCTCTGGAATCTTCCTCATTAGGACACAGTGATTGCTCAAGTGATTGCTGTAAAAGTAGGGACTGGCATATTTCCTCCTCCGCTGACAGAATAAGCAGTGCTGTGCAGCCCCTGATTGGGAGTTGTAGTTGGCAAATGGAGGTGTGCACGTGCGTGCCCATGGACGTGCACAAGAGTATTTCTTCAGTCTGCCGTGGCTTTCCTTATCATTCTGAATTGCAGCTTCAAAATATATGGATGTCTGTCTTTTCAACAGCCATAGTGCAGCAGCTAAGGCAGGAGTCACATTAACTTTCCCAGTCTGTGCACACCTGCTGAATCATTTCCTCTTTATGTGGGATTCTCTTTACATTAATACAATAATTCAATCGCACTGTTTAGTTTGGTTGCAAGAATGAAACTATAAGATCATGGCTGTGGTATATTCAGTATTATTCAGTGAATCGAAAGGTCTTTTTTAGATGTTACAGCCAGGGAGGACAGCCAACTAACAACTCTTACCACTGCTACAAGTCAAATACAAAATAAATATGGGCACAATGATGATCTGTGTATCTAAACAATCTTCACTCTGTTCTCACTGGATTGGTATTTTGTGACTCCACTTTGTGAGGTAACACATAATCATCATGACTACAGTATGCTTTTATCCATTATTTGCTTGTTTCCTGAATGCCACTGTCCATGTCACTGATTGTTGGTGCTCTTTTAGTTGCCCAGGCAACTTGGTTAATGACAGGGACCTGTGACAGACTTTCTCCCCTCCCCTTAAGTAATTGTCCTCTTTGATGACCATTTGTGCACTCCAGCGCGAAGGCTGTCGAAGAAGTGGGCGACCAGGGCATAGAGGAGATATCACTGTTAAGAAATGCAGCTGGTTACAGCCAGCTCAGCTCAGCTTTCAGTGAAAGAACAGTGGCAGTTTCTGGCAAAGTGATGATTGCTGGCTTTCTATGACTGTACTGTTTGAAAAGAGAGCTCACCCTGTGCCATTTATGTTAAGTAGAGGACTTGTTCAGCCACCTGTAATTTTTGTTAAATTGTCAGCCACGATGTACCATTGCATGTGCTACCTAGACAGCAATACAAGGTGATAATGTAATTACGATATCACAAGTTCCAACTGTCCACAAAAAGAAGAATCCAGTGCAGTAAGCCTTTTGTGTGGTAGATATGCACTGGCATGCTCTTCATGTTATCATGAAGAGTGTTTTTCTATGCACTGTGCTTGGCTCGTCCTTGGTTTCATAGCTGTAAAAAGCACAGTCTCAACATTACTGGTTTATAAAGCATTACATGATCTTCAACCTGTTTGACATTTATAATGTATGAACCAGTAAGAACCTTCAGTTCATCTGGCACAAGTCTTTCAGTTGCTCCAAACTGCAGGACAAACAAAACTTGTTGAGAACTGTAACGATCTGATAGAAGCTGAGTGTTGGTATCTACTTGCTTCTTTAGCCTGGTTTTGGATTAATCATTGTTTTTTTTGTTTGTTTGTTTTTTTCATTGTTATCTATTGTAATGTTTTTATTATTTCACTTTTCTCACACTCAAATTTCAGGATGGCACGATGAATACAAATCAGTAGCAAAAGCATGATCAACGTTATTGTGTTTGTTGGTAGTTCATTGTTGACCTTGGGACGAGCAGTTTCAACGTTAAGGTCCACTTGATCACTTGTTCTGGAGCCTTTGACCGTGTCACATGGTGCTCATTTTGCACAGTTGCCATGGAGCTGTTGTTAAAACTTTCCCTGACTCACTTAAAAGTGTAGTCTGACAGATCATTTTGACCTTGAAGCAGGCTCGGAATGAAAAGATGTATTCTAAATTATCTGTGCATACATTTGTACATGGATGACCTCGCCTGACAGTATAAGTGAGGAAGTGGAGTGTCAGTGCCAAGCACACAGGGATTAAATTGTTGATCTGATATATGGTACAACCAAAACCAGTATGCAAACTTAAATAGTCAATTTGCACCCCCATGAGTGAAACAGACCCATGTAGTCATATATGCTGAGCTGCAGGCATACCACTTTGCACAAGAAATCACACATGGGATAAAAAAAAAACAGTGACAGACCATCATTAATTTTAGCTCATTTAAAGAGTTTCTCAGTGTGCAGGATGTTGCGAGGCATTTGTGTTAATGAGCTACATCATTCATGTGAAATGATGGCACAATTAGGAAAACAAAAGTGCAAGGTGTGACAATTTAAGTGAATGTGCTTTGTCAGTGTCTGCAAACAACACCTCCGAGACAGTATATGCATAAAAGCCGGCTTATAAAAACATTGCGGGGGGTTTAGAGGTCGGGATTTTCACCGACAGATTTTTACCTTGCGATTCTGCACCCTAACCACGCTCCCACAGGAATCTCTGTTGAAACACTGTGGCAGGAAATGAAATTAAAGCTGCTGAATACAAATGTTTTGATGCTTGCCTAGGTGTGTGTGTGTGTGTGTGTGTGTGTGTGCGCGTGCATGTGTGTGTGTGTGTGTGTGTGTGTGTGTGTGTGTGTGTGTGTGTGTGTGTGTGTGCATTTGAGTGTGGCTGTGTGTTTTTGAGAGGCATGTATACTAACAAAAATAGGAATTGAAAAGAAGAGGGCTGCCAGCCATGTCACAGTAACACTGAACATTGTTGGATTTGTAAATGTTCTACTCAGTGCCTCTCTCCTCCCCTCTGAAAGTCACTCACCTTGGGGATCAAGAGGCTTATATGAAAGGTACCGTACAGTTAAAGAAGTGCTCTTTCTGTTTATGTGAATAAAAGCAAAGTTCCTTGCTTCCCTCGTGTCAAAGCTCTGGTGTTTCTCTTTTTCTCTGACCTCTTTCCACACCGTTGTATCTCCTGCCCTTCCAATTTACCTTTTTAACTTGAAACGGCAGAAGGTTTTTGCCCATTCTTTTGTCCACAGATGTTTCAACAGCCTTATGTAGCATTGTCAGACTCATTAGTTATACTCAGCCCATGCGGCGAGCGGGAGCCAACCACTCAGCCTAGCACATAATGCGGCTTTAGTGAACTAATGAAACTGTAATTACAAAAATAATGAGGAACATGCAGTATCGTCCAGTAACTTTGGGGCTAGTTATTTGTGAGCATGAATCATCATGTGCAGAGTTGCCTCTTTAATTTTTTATGGATTTTGATACTTTTCTCTTCTTCCCATGTTATGAAATGCACATTTAAAGCACCTCTTTGTTCTGTGAATTTCAGACTGTGGGGAGCAATATCCCCACAACGTGTGTTTGTATGATGTATTTGCGATGTATAACGAGGAACAATGTAGGCTAAGGTCCATTTCCTGTGCTACTTATAACGTTATTGTCCCCAGTCGGCCTCATTTAGCAAAGTGTAGGCTATGTTGAGCCACGTTCAGTATCCTTGCTACACTAGTTGCCGCAAAGCACAGCAACAAAAACAACATATTACAGTCATGCTGTACACTTATCTGCATTTACATAGTGAAAACTTCTAGAATCTGCTGACCATATCCACTTGCATTCATTAAAGCCCCCCGTGTCTGTTTGCACAGTGTAACCAAACTGAGGACTCTGCTGCACCTTTTAACTTTCTCTGTTTCTTTCTTTTGATTGCAGCTACACACAGACTTGGATGTGGGTGGCAAGAGGATCAAGTACGTCCTAGCAGGTGAGGGGGCAGGCACCATCTTCGCCATCAACGAGTTAACAGGCGACATTCATGCTATGAAGAGGCTGGATCGCGAGGAGAAGGCCGAGTACACACTAACAGCCCAGGTCATTAATGCTGACACAGATGAGCCCTTGGAGCCACCGTCCGAGTTCATCATCAAAGTGCAGGACATTAACGACAATCCGCCGCAGTTTGTCGAAGGCCCGTACCGAGCCTCTGTTCCAGAAATGTCTGCTGTTGGTGAGTCACAATAGACAGACTTCCTCTCTGCTCTGTGCCGTACACAGCAGCCTAATCAGTGTGTGAGATTTCAGAGACGGCTGATCTCTAATGGGCTATTGCATAAAAATAATGAGCGAATAAGAACAAGAGGAAATGAGTATGCCTATTTACATGCTTGCTTGCTATGAGTATCTTGGCAAATGAAAATACAAGAACGATAAATCAAATCAAATCACTAGAACTTCACCCATAGCTCAGTGCTGCAACTGAGCAACTGGCGCCAGTGTCAGCACACTCTTCAGAAGGATGTGTAACGCTGGTGGGACATCCTCTACAAAAAAAGCCCACTCACAAAGACGTCCACCAAACAAAATGCAAAACGTGAGCTTGTATTGTAAAATTAAATGCGCCACACCAGGAGAGCCATGCTAAAACTCTTTTACACAACAACTCGAAGCTGAACAAGCAGCATTCCAACATTTCAGACATGTATATGTAGATACAGCACTCGCCGTCTGGCAGGCATTTGAAAAAATGCTATTTTCTACTTTGCGTAGGTCAAGAGACACGCTGTCTTTTGATGTATAGCCCTTTGGTATATGTGGAATTTTTTATAGCATTCTTTAACATTTTCATGTTATATAATCTGGGGATCACTACAATCAAATATTTATGGAAACATTAGACAGCTCACAATGTAATATTTTATGGGTGGCAAAAACTGTGGGAAAGGGACTAGAGACAGAAACCACTGTGGGCTACCTTATTTTGTATCAGAAGCATATAGATAGCTTTAAATTCAAGATTCAAATGTTTTAGTTTAATCATAGAGAAAATCAGAAGAAGCCAAATAAAAGTATAAAGGGTCTGCATTTACACTCAAACTATCACTTAGCACGGCAAGACTGACTGATGCTAATTGCCACAGGCTACTGTTCTTCAATCCCCCACAAACTGGTACACAAACCGCTGCAAACACTTTCCATTTCATGCTAATGTATTCATATATTCACATTCTTATTCCATCCATGCATTTAAATGACCACTGCGTGATGATCACATAATTCAAATGTATTGCTCATGTGGGTTTGGCAGAAGCCTATACGTGCATCCTTACACTGAGTTTTTTCTTCAGGGGAGCCTCACCACTGACCCCAGAGCAGTAGGAGTCTTGTAGAAACAGTTTCCATCAGTAGCAGGAAGGAGATCATAGTCTGTCTTTATGGCGTTTTGACATTGGAGGAGTTCAGTGAGGGTGCTGAGGTCTGTTGTTGGGCGGTGTGCGCTTGTTTGTGCGTGTTTCCTCATCAAGCTTCTGCTTGTTACCTGTCACAAAGCTGACAGAACATGCTAGGGCAGATGGTGTTAGGTATGTAATGGAATCTTAAATCCCATCTGTAGGTTATAGCCTTTGCGTCACTTCTTTGAGTTAATGCTGATTTAGCCGCAGCTTCTCATGATCATTGCAGCTGATTCCTATTTGCCGCCGCGGTGGAAGCAAAAAGGAACAAAACACAATGCAAAACAAATCCATGTAAACACAGAATAACAGTGAACCCTTGTTGTCTGAACTCTGTTACTTGATCCCTGCTGCTCATTGTTTTAGATCTCAGTTGAAATGTACTGTATCTCTCTGAGGGTTTTCGCGGTACAGAGCAGGGACAGCCATAGTGATGGGGTAGAGAGCAAAGTGGTAGTTGACAGCATTCTGTGATTTGTCAGTGGGAATAATGCATAAGAAATGGAAATCGGCATCTCTTTGTTGATTGTTGTTCCCGTTTGTCACTACTGATTAATTAAACATTCACGAATGCTCAGTTGTTTGCTTGAAAGGCTTTTCTTTCAGCGACTAGTTTTCCTCTTGTTAAGTTTTCATGGGCTTATGGGAAGAGTCAGATGCTCCGGACAAACAAACAATAAGTCATTCATCTCTCTCGCCTCATATCCATAAATCACCAGTTTCTTTACAGTGGTATTTCATCTTATCATGCTGAAATGAGAATTTGTACAGGACTCAGTGGATTACTAGAAGTGTGCTGAGCAGTGGATAACTAATAAAGTCCACAGGAAAGGGAGCAGTAAATAAACGGATGTTGGTGAAGTCTGCTGGATACGAGCAAATCTCCACCGCGATGTGAAACAGGGAAGCATTAAAATGTAATTATGGCACATGCTAAGAGATGCTGCATTATCTGGTGTTTCAGACGATGGAGTTGAGACAATGCTGAGTGTGCTGATGTGTTTCTGCTCAGAGACGAGCCACCTGCGTCGAATAATCAAAAATCTAATCCAGACCACACCGGGCTGGTTCTCTTGATGATGTTATCCACTTACAGAGGTTGTCAGTTCCACTCCAGACTTCATCAATGCCTTACCGGCTCCTCGCTTATCAAGAGTGTATCCATGCTGAATCAGTGAGACTAGAGACAAATATCAACACCCCCCTTTTATCTGTCGAGGACTACAGCTAGATAGAAACCCCCCTCACTGAATGTCACCATCCCCCATAGGAAGCGTTCCCCATAGCCGGATGAGATATGTGACATAGGCCACTGAGGTCGCCATGTTTCCTGTGTGCGGAGGAGCATAGAGGTTAATGGGAAATGAAGGAGGAAGACCTTTTGTTCTCCCTTTAAAAGGGCCAGTCGGATAAGATGTGTGGCTTTCTCTGACTTTTCTCTGACTTTCATTTTCCTGAATGGCTGAGAATGGAGGTGACAACCATTTAAATTGTTTAGTGGATCGTCTCTCAAAGTACAGTGCAACAATGAGAGGACACGGAGAGCAGAGGTGGTGGCTGTACTGCAGGAGAGACTTCCAGTCAGAATAGAGTTTGATCTCATTAGTGTAAGGAGCTGGGATAAGTCTGTTGTCTGCAGAGACTTTGTGACCGCTGTGCTTGAATGACTACATGGTGCTGCTGTCAAGGTGTGTGTGTGTGTTGGGGAGGCAGCATCTCCACAATGTAAATGCCATAGCAACTTCAGAAAACAGGTGTAGAATTGTGTTGTTAAAGCTGCATTAATCATTTTTGGCCATTTTTACTTGGACAGCGGAACAATGTAATGCAAAACTAACACATCACCTGATGAAGTTATTATGGTGAACGTTTTAGCAAACAGTGGCAGACTGTATTGAACATTCAGCAGACACAGAGTAACATTAGCCTTCATTCTGAGTTTTGTCTCTGGCCACCTGGGAAACGTAAGTCAAGTGCTCACTCTTCTTTTACCTCTGTCTCCACGCACAATTTACTGAAAAAGTCTCTTTTGCTGCAAAATGCTCCACTATGTCTGGTAGCTAACATTGTAGCTGACATAAAGGAATGTTCTGCAAATATAGATAACACAAGCAAATAAATGAAAGAAATGTTTTAAGTTGATGCCAAGAGGGACACTGATATCAACTTGTTAATAATGTTCCAACTTAAGTTAATCTTATTTTCACTTACGCTTACATGATTGTGACATTTTTAACTTCAGCGTTAGCCTCTCCAAAAGCTATTTGCTGTTGTGTGTATTGTAAATATAATTCCTGGGAGGCCGGGTTGTGTAGTACTGTGGGGAACTGCAGCGTTAGATCTCTTTCCACATCACACATATTCATTTGATCTATTGTCAATAATAATAAAAAAAAAAAAAAAAACATTATTTGTGCAGCTTTAAGATAAGATATTTTAATTAATTTTTTAATGTATTTTACAAATCTAGGGGTTGTGTAATTTCATCTGCTTCTAATCTTCAGGCAAGTAAAGAACCATGTGACCTTTTCTTTTAATTGAAGGATAAAAATAATAATCATTAATATACTCTACCTGTCTATAGTTTCACAATGTAAGTTCTGTGTATTCTCTGGATAATTATCTTTCCCTGACGCTTCAATTAAAAGTGAGTTTGTTGTTTATTTGTGCACGCCTGGCCATGATGACAGTTCATTTGCATGGATTGCACAGATCTCAGAGGATTAGTAGATCCTGTTTTTCTGTTAATGGGGTCTTCGACATTAAGGCCAGTACAAGCTGACAAATTCCTCCATATGTTTGTCTACCATATGCTGGAATTATGAGGCTCTGCTACCCTTCTGCAGCTAACAAGGGGGTTGTGATGTAGTTGGAAATTACAAAGTCTGCTTGAAGTAACGCTTCAGGTAATTAGAAGAAGGTCGCTAGACCATCCTCCCTGCGCTAAGGGGGGTGCGAATGACAATAATTGCTACACTGCGAAACAAACTTGCTGAAAGTTGTTTTTCCGGATGGAACTCATGTGAGAGATGCCCCAGGAGTGTTAGACTGCGAGTGTGCTTCATTATCAGGGCGATTAATAAACAGGCGCGTAGACAGATGGCCCCTCTCCTCTTCACATGGGCCGTACTCTCTGAAACCCCAGCAAAATGAGTACCTGTATGGCAGCACAGATCCCTGCCAAATGTGTCAAGATTTGCTAAATTGGAGTGCAGACATAAAATTGAAGTGACATTAATAGATTACCTGGAGTTGATTTGCATTTTTGGAGTTATTATGGGTGTGGATAACAGGACTAACAGGCAAAGCCGTCTATTTGGGGCCTTAATGATGTTTCTGATTACGCTCTCATCACCACCGGCAGCTGGGAAAATAAGTAAAGGCTTGTCATCACAGATTTGGACGATAAATGAGCAGACTTGATCAAGGGGAGACGTATGGAAATGAGCAAGATGCAAACCTTTATCAGAGCACTCACACTTCCAACATACAGCGGAAAGCTCGCTGTGATCACAGATGATTTAATACACAGCCAGTTTTATAAGTGATACACTGCTACATAATCCTACACGAAGGGTAACATTGTTGAATCGTGCTGCATGTTTCATCTCAATGTGTGTGTGTGTGTGTGTGTGTGTGTGTGTGTGTGGGTGGGTGGGTGGGTCTTAAATCAATAAGTCTACTATCCATCTATCTATCTATCTATCTATCTATCTATCTATCTATCTATCTATCTATCTATCTATCTATCTATCTATCTATCTATCTATCTATCTATTCCTCATTTCACATTCTTCACTTAGTGTTCTACACATTGGCATCTTCCAGATCAATACACTGAAAGTTGGGCTATTTTGAGAGCATTTCATGCTCCACTTGGGCTAGATGATCTATAAAAATCGCCTTCCTTGAAATACCTAAAAACATTGTTGTACTATGCTGATCTTACAGTAAATCTTGAACATATCTTGGTCTTGGAAAGTCTGAGTCTGAATGCATTAAATGCAGTTTAACTTGAATAAACCCTAGCAGTATTTCAGGGTCACAGCAACCCACATAAGTAAAAGAAGCACATTTATAGTGCATCTTTTATCTGGCATTTCTCTGCTGAGCTTTGAGCAGAGAGCTAAAAGCGAGGGTGTCTGGTGTTTGTGTCTCTCTCTTCTCTGATCCTAGACTCTGGTCTGCAGCTTGGCAGATGGACTGAGTGGCAGGGGGCCCCTGGCCCTTTAACATAGTGGGCAGCTGGGCCAGAGCTGGGCCAGAGCTGGGCCAGTGCTGGGCCGGGGCACATCTGACGAGCACGCTCCTGGGCTGGGCAGGGACGTGGCAGTGACTGCAGTGATGGTGGTGGGCGGCTCACAGGCTGAGCTGGGGTGAGAGGGGGTCAGAGCAGTGAACCTGGCCAAGGCTCTGACTCTCTCAGGCCTGTCTAACTGCCAGGCAGCGTGCGTGCCAGCCTGCCCTTTTCTGTGGCCGTGCTAAATGGGGATAGGACAGCCTCCGAGGCAGAAAGGATTTAACTGACATGCTGGAGTTTCTCTGTAAATAACCTGCTACTCCTATCTATCTCACCTCATTTGGCAACAGCATTTGCACTTGTGCATCTGTGTGTGTGCATTCCCCTGTGTGTGGGGGGGTTTATTTGTAGGCTTGTTTTTATTCACACCTCATATTTGTCACCTGTCAATAACACAGAAACTCTTTTCGTTGTGTGTACCTATTCGTCTTAACTGCTGCCTTTCACAACACCCAGCAGCTTATAGAGAGTCGTTGCTAATTCAGCATCTCTTTGTTTCAGACTTAGCCATTACATAGCCTAAATAAGAAAAAAAAAAAAAAAAAGAAAGAAAAAAAAGCACGTCAGATATTCCCAAGCCAACACGTGTTTTTCAGGAGTAAAAAACACAACATATCAAAACATACATACACGCACAGTCACAGCTGCTCAGTATCACATACAAATGTGTATTACTAATTCATCAAAGGTTATTTATTATCCAATGTACCTCTGAATTATGTATGTAACATCATCAGTCATTGGTCCAGATACAGTAATATAAACCTTTTAGAGTCTCCTGGGGCATTATTTTTTTCTGGTGCATGCAGGCGGGCATACATGTACACACTGAACACATAAATGTGTATCTAATGCACACAAGCAGATCACACACAAGTGCGTACAAGTGCACACGTGCACTAAAACACATACCTTGTCTGTGTTAGCATAAAGCCACCATGCAGTCGCAAAGATGCTGTTCAGGTGTAATTTGTCCCTGCTCCCCTGTGTAGCCCGCAGAGACGCATTCTCTTTGTAAGTCATTCCTTCTTTCTCTCATGCACACACTTTTTTCTCCTCCCGTTACCCCCCCCCACGCTCTCCCTGCCTTTTGCTTGCCATCGCTCTCTCTTTTGCTAAGCTAATGCTCTCTCTCACTCTTCCCTTGAGGGAGAACAAAAAGTAGCTGGCTTCTAGGTAATGAAGCCCTTCAATGTGATCTGCATAAGATTGCCTCCCTTGCTGGCCTGGCTGCCTTGCCCCAATGAATAGCAAAAGACTCTCAATGAGACTAAGGACAAAAAGCAGACTTCTACTTTGCCACAGTGTCGTTTCTCAAACAAACTTGGCTCTTTTTTTCTGTGCCCATGAAATAGCAAGAGAAGAAAAATGAAAAGCTAAATAACAAACAAAGTTCATGAAAGAGAAGGTAAATTAGAGAGCGTGTGCACATTTGTTTGTCACAGCATGTGTGTAAGCTGTTGCGTGCGTGTATTCGTGATGATGAGGAGAAGGATGCGAATGGCCAAGGCTGTCACAAATGCCACCGTGTGTGTTGTCGCGGTGAGTGGATGTGATTAAATGGATTTCATGCAACAGGGTCAACAGTGGCACAATGGGACATGAGGGATGCAAAGCTTAAAAATGAAATCTATTTGGCTGAATGCATTTTGTTTTTTTTACATTTGTGAGGCTGCAGCGTTAGAATTAATACATGAAAAGACCTTTTGTCAAAAATGCATAACCTGCCACGTCCCAGGTTACTGTTCTGTTTAATCAACTGTTTGTAATGAAAGGTTTTGCAGCCCTGAAATGCATGTAAGACTCATCTTTCGCTGTCATACTGTCACACACTGCTGATCATTGAATCAAGGTCAGTTAATCAATCTGAGAGTGAAAACAAGGACACAACATCCTCCCATCAGCAGTACTGCAGGGGAGAAGGGGGGCAGGTTCAGTGTGTCAGCTGAAGACATTGTAATTCCTTCTGATAAGTGAATGAATGAATGAATGAATGAATTACTTTCTGAAAATAAGTCAACATGTTAACAGTCTTACTGTCTCACATTATTGTAGCTAAAGCTGACACAAATTCATTCCCTCAATTGTAAGGATGCGCTACTTTTCTTTGCTTGTTTTGTTCAGCCAGCAATCCAAAACACACTTTTAAGATCTGAGCTTAATGAAATTGTATTGGATATTTTTTACTGCTTTCTGAACTTGAAGTGACCAAATAATGATTTTTTGAGAGTAATAAACATCAGATAATGAAAATAATCAAAAGTTGCAGCCCTAATTCTAACTGTCATTGGCTTTCTACTGGTGTAAAATGGGTGGTAAAGCCTGTGTTATCTATTGGCTTTGATTTGAATCTGTGTGCTTCTGATGTGCCATCGTAAGGCAGCACCAGAGACGGATTGTGCACAACGAAAGAATAATTTCACACTGTGAAGGGAACTTTTATTACACTACTTTTCATTCTGAAAGACCTCTGCATCAATGTGGCATTGTACTTCCATAAAGTTGGAGATTTGCATGAGACAGATTTTAAAAAAAAGAAAAGAATGATGAAAATTCAGTGAAGGGGAGACCAAGACATCCTAATTTTTTGTCCCTAATGTGGTTCTAGCACCAGTAAACGCTCCTTCAATCTTTTGTTACACCCCAACATGTCTGCTAAATGCCTACATCTTTTCAACTTCACTTCCTGTAATGCAGGCTTTGTGTTAAAATTGGTGAGTCTCCTCACCCATAGGCAGAGAATTTTCTCAGGCTTACCAAACTCCTCCTGAGCCACAGAATAACACCACTGTTTTCACATGGTGTGTAGTTCTCACCATGACTTGAAACATATAAAATTGGTGGAGTCTCCCTTTCAGTGAAATTTCAGTGGAGCCCTACTGTTAATGGAGTGCTATTCAATTGAGCTTTTGATATTTTAGTTAATGATTTGAGTAGCCTTCATTTTTCACCCCTAAAGAGAGCCAGCTGTCAAAAAGTACACCCTGTGCGTGCACGAGCCACAGCTTATAGCCTTTGCTCAGAGCCCTTCTGATGCTGCAGGAGTGGGAGCGACTGCACTTGTAAGCAGCCACGAAGCATTTTTTATCAATCTGAAAGGGATTTTACCTCTTTTATGTGACTTCTTTTTGTTTGTGTAGTGTAAATAAAGCTTTTCGCACTTTTTTTTTTTGCTCCAAAGCCTCTCAATGGCATAAAATATTACTAACACAGAAGTGGTATTCTGACACTGATCTACAGGAGGTGGCCTTCAGCCGTGACCTTGCAGTATGACCACCAGCACCACACAGTATAGCCTGGCCTTGAGTGTGTTATTGCTTTATACAATATACAACAATTCACATCTCCAGATGTGTTCCCATATGTTTTGTATCTCATTGCAGCATGTAGATTATTCACATGTAATTCTCTGCTCCATAATAATGTGCGCTTAATAGAGGCTGGACATATTGTGTGAACAAAAACATTGTTGTGCCTGTGACGGCAGTTTCATTTTTTGATGAGCAGATGACAAAAAGGGCAAAATATTTATGTGACAAAGTAGCCTCAACATGAGTTAGCTCAACCACTGTGCAGTTGACACTAATAAAAGCCATGTGTCATCAGAGCGTTCCACTGCGACCTTACCTGCCTGTGTTTGCTGCAAACGCCGCCAGCTGCATTCATTAGGCTTCACATCTTACTGGAGATAGATCTGGTGTAGCCCAGCTGAAACAGTCATTTTCCCACTCACTCAGTCATACACTTACTCACTAATTGCCTATTGGTCCCCTATTCTACAGATGACGCACTGAGCTGGGATTATTCGCTGCACTTTCTCTCTGCTGTACTGCTGAACCGTACGGCGCACCCGTGTTTACAATGTCAGACAATGACTTTTAAAAAACATTTTGTTGTTGATGTTTCTTCATTTGTTTACACATGAACAATATAGCTCTGTAATAGTAGAGCTTAGGTTGTTAACCTCTGCAGGAAATTATGAAGACAGGGCACATTTTATGGACTGTGATAGAGAATCCTTCAATTTGACTCATAAAAGTTCCATTTCAAAGATTTGTGGAAGTAATCTAATTAAACTTTCCTGTGTGTGTGTGTCCTTATCAGCTGTGTTATATATCAGCCAGAAGTGACAAGGGACTGTTTGAAGTCATGCTGGTGAGTGGGAGGTCCTCTCTGCATCCGCTATAACTGGCAAAATGAGGAGGGCTTGAGTTCGCACCTCTGACTTGGCAAATGCTTACTCATATCTGCTAAGATGCCAGGATGCTTTCTCATACGCATTCTTCAGTACATAGCCGTGACTCACCTATTAATTATTGAAGAGGAGAGTTGTGGATATTTAATGTTGTGTTGTAGGGCCTCTCTGTGCACTTTTCCTGCTCTGCATTCATTGTTCTTTGCTCCTTTGCATCTCCTTCCTGCTGTATCCTGTATTGTGCAGCATGTCATTCCCACTTAACACACTGCTTTTTTCAAAAAAGCAAGAACTTTTGGCTCTGCAGACAATAGTCAACATGAACGTGTGTGTGTGTGTGTGTGTGTGTGTGTGTGTGTGTGTGTGTGTGTGTGTGTGTGTGTGTTGAGGGCTGTGCTCCCTTTTCATGCTTCAGGTGATTTTATAGTGTTGAGCAGCACGAACAGGATCCCCTGTACTCTCATCCCTCCATGTCTGCATTATTAATTGTCTGAGGTACCAACCAAAGCTATTTGGACCCTGCAGGCACCCAGCTCTCAGTACCTAAAATTAAAAGCAGCGATTGCATCCCATTGAAAGACATAATAACACTCTTTAAAGTTACATTTTGCCCCCACAAAAGACTGTGTAGACTTAATTTAACTGCAAGGGAAACAAAGAAAAAATGACAGTGAAACAAAAATGGGCTTAGCAAATGTCTTTATTAGCTGTTTTTTCTGTGTGATTATGTGTGTGTGAGCACATACTTAAGTGGCTCCAGCCAAGATTCATGTGCCATGCTGTAGCTGGTAGTGAAGGGGAATTGTTCAATGCAACATAAATGGGGGTGGAACACATTCATCAAGGTGGCAGAGATTTGAGACTAGAGAGGCCCATCCAATCACCGGCAGAGAATAAAGGAGAGAGGCATAAAAGTCTGTACAGCAAGGTCATTTGAAAAAGAAGCTGATAAGACGAAAGGATCAAATCTCCAGTACAGGCAAGGCCCTCCTCTTGATGTCTGTCCCCATTAACTAAAGCCTTCGCCTGGCTCATGCAGTCACTGCCACGCCTCAACTGTCTGACACAATAAAGGGAAAATCAAAAAAAAAAAAAAAAAAAAAGAAGACTTGTCTGCCATGCTTTTGCTGCTTTTATTTTGTCATCAAAATTTATGGCCCAGCTTGTAATTTAGTTTGTTCTTTTTCTTTTCTTTTTTTTTCTCATTTCTTTTACAGGTATTACTTTAAATGTTCTGTTTTACGAAACCCAGGTCTGGTAACTGTGTGTGTGTGTGTGTGTGTGTGTGTGTGTGTGTGTGTGTGTTCCTGTCTTGCTGTCATGCAGGCGACTGATTTGTGGCATCACAGCCATCTTTTGCTCTGGCTGTTTGTGTATTGGAGCATTGGCAGCTGTATTGCTCTCAACACTGCAGTATGGATTTAGTCAGTTTGTGGTTTTACCACAGTCACAGTCTGGTGTCCACACACACGCACACACACGCAAACAAAGATACACACACATAAAACCACACGCACTAACACACACGCAGTCAATTCTACAGCAGGTTTACTATGTCACACTGGGGGCTGCTGTGTAATTGGGTGAATCTGCTCTCCAGCACGCTACAGAGATAGCCCTTTAAAATTTCACTTCACTTCTGGGAGTGTAAACAAACCTTGGGATTACTAGGGGTGTAAATCCACATTCCACCATTTCTGTCACTCTCCCCCTCTGTCATTTTTTTCCCCTTTTTTCCTGTTGGCCACCTACTTTGAGAGTTTTGGGGTTGGTTAGTTGTTTGCTCAGTATTTTGAGTGTGTTTGTGCATCTGTCTGTCTTCCTGTGTTGCAGAACTGACAGCATGTTAGCAAGTGCATGATTGTGTGTCTACGTCCGTCAAGGATATGCGTGCATGTGTGTGTCAGCGTGAGTCAGTAGAGGCGCACCGTAGGCATGTGTTTTAGCATGTCTGGTGTGAGGACACTTTACGTTACGGCATGCGGCCTTCTGTCTGTGTGTTCTCTGTGATGGATTGCTTGTCAGACGGCAGCATAGCAGCACTCTTACCGGCTGACGAAGATATTAAGTCACCAGTCACGTAGTACGTTTGGACATTCCTCTGGGAACACGCTTTAACCCTTCTGACTCCAGGACTGCTGCCAGATGACAGAGTGTATTACTTAGAAGGTGCTCGGCGCTAAAACAAACGACATGGCTGCATTCAGTGGAGCTCAGTGTCTTAATGCAACTGTGTAGGAGGTTGAGGGCCTCTGTCAAACTTTACCTTTAGATAGGCCAGTTGCTGGAGATATGGCCAACAGACAGTTTGCAACCACCGTCATTGAGAGGTTTTAGTATGTTTTTTTTTTTTTAATGTTACCTCTGCAGACTTAAGAATAGAAAATATTTAATCTGAGAACATCTTGCACTGCAGCAGCCTGGGAGAGTCACTGCTGAGGGAGGGATGGCAACGCTTCTCTCCAATTCTGTCCTTTGTTTTGAATGCAACGTCATCTTCAGTGCTGGTGCTGCCCCCAGAATTTGAAAATAGCAAACGTTGAAAGAATGTGAACGTTCACGCTGGCACCTACAGAAAATTTACTTTTTCGATTACAGATGGCTAAAAACACCCCTGAGGATTACCTGTAAACTCAGTCTATGTATTTGGAAGGGACTGTGGATCCTCATAATGGGGATTTTCATTTTGCAGCAAGTTGTAATGTATGTTAAATGCGTGTTATGTTGTAGTGTATGTTCAAGTTGACTTAACAGTGTCAGTTTTTTTAAATTTTCACTTAAATTTAATTCTTTTCTTATACCTCACTATTAATTTAAGTCAGTACTCAGTCGTTAAGATCTAAGTCATTACTCTGATCTGGGATTACCCTTGTTTCTGCTTTTAAAGTTTTTCACAATAACAATAAATATTCAGGTCTAAATGAGCAATACCAAAGTTAGAGTTTTGTTTGGGCAAAAACACGCATAGTTATTATTTATTAAGTGTTTAACACTAAAAAAAAAAACTCAGCTCATCTGCTTCATCAGGACTGTGTGGGTGTGGTTTGATCCGACTTGATTGACAGTGGCCCGGTGACATGAGCAAAAACCACCCACCATCAGTCATCAGGCTTAGATTGAAATATTTCAACATTTTGATATCAACCTTCTTCTAACTGAGCCCTGCCCACTTCAAAGCAGTGATAAGAGGACGGACAGAAATTCCAATGCAGTAATTTTTCTTTCCTGCATACTGCATATAAATGGTATGGAGGAGGATCTGATAGTGCGGACATTTACTGCTAACTGGCTGTGAGAAGCTTGAACTTGAGAAACCAGCAGACAAACTGTGCTTTGTTTTCAGTTCAACAAGAATACTAACATTGAAGTTTAAGTGGGCAGTACATGTTTTTTTTATTCGATATAAGTCCATTCTTCAGAATTCCCTTCTTGTTATGTATTTCTGTCTATGTGGGGGATTTTGTTATTTTCGTTCAGTTGTGTTATTCCATGGTGTGCCATAGCTCTGAGTTCTCACAGAAAACACACACACACTGGGAGTTGTCTACCGCTGGCCACTGAGCAGCTCAGCTGGAACAGGATTGGGCTGCACGCCTCGTTAAGGGCATTTTGGCAACAGTGTATACATAAGTAATTCATTTCTGGTATTAAGTAATAACTTTGATCTCTGGTTTAGCACTCTCAGGAGCTAGTGCTGATGTAGTGTGGCAAAAATATTAACCGCAAGTTCATTTCCCACCACAGTTTTGCATTATGCTGAGACTTGTTTTTTTTTTTTTTCTTTTTTGTTTTCCTTTTTTTTTTATTGAGGAGGCATAATTCACATTAAATACCCTTGCCCCTGTGGCAGAGTTCTCAAATTACGGTAAGCAACATTTTGTTCATTTACCCATGATAAAGTTGTTCATTAGACAATATACTTTGCCTTATTCTATGTTATTACCTTGCCATTGTAAATGCCTTGGGAGCAATTAAACATGTGAAGTGCCCAATTTTCCGTCCTCGACTTCCAGTCCTGAACTCTATCTGCATGTTGCACACATTTCCTATGAACTAATTAAAGTGAATCAATGACACAACCCTTTAAAATGGCGGCATATGTCACAGCCATCAGTAGGGAACAAAGGACCCTCTTAATTATTTTGTTCCTGCCGTTCCTGTAAAGGGCTTGTCAAGGCGGCAGACTCAGTAGCCAACTCCTTGAAATAGGGATGTCATGTACACACACAGACACGCATTATGCGCACACAAACACACATATAATGAGCACATGAACAGACACACAAACACTGTCCCCAGTTTCTCTGTGACAGCTCCCTCTCTGTCTTATAGAAGACTAGTAATTGTAATACAACAATGACAATGTAAGTGCTTAAGTGTGACGGTCCCCTTACTCTTCAAAAGAGCAGCGTCCCTTATCCATCATTGGCTCTGGGGAACAATTTCTTGGATGCTGACAACCATATCTTATCTTCAAGATATTTTTTCCTGTTGTAAGCCCTCTTCTGGCCCATGTTGTATTTGGCCAAGGCTAATTTTGAAAAGTGCGTTAGGGCCTGAAATAAACACATATATCCTGATCTTTTCAGCCTCAGCAGAGTGTTCCTCATTCATTTGCTGTGTTCCTCAGCTGCTGAAATGCGCAGTTTAGCATGAGTATGCATTAGTCCTTATTATGAAGACTGATGGGCTGGGAGAGACCATGTTTTTCCTGCCTTACAATTATTTACTGTGGCTCTCTGAAATCTGAAATACTCCCATCTTCCTGATATAAATATCAAACATCATGGTAGAGGAGAGTCGCCACTTTTAGTCACAGCCCGGGCTGTAGATCATATGAGTGTTTGGTGGAAATGGTGACAAATGAAGGGGTGGGAGGTTTGAGGCTGCATTGGCAAATGAAAAAAAGTTCACACATGCCAGTTGTTTATGAGCATGCTTATTTGTTTAAGGGTTTCCCTTAATACCCATCTGCAGTGTTGCCATAAATGCCCATCTGCAGCCCAGGAATCTAAAACTGGCTTTGACTACTGTAGGAAAATCAACTGGCGGTGCTCCAAGTATGTCATCTTCTCCTCTGAGAGAATAGACGGACGGGGATGGATGGATGGATGAAAGGATGCCTCGACACGCTTGTTTTCTCCACCTCGTTACAACCGTTTCTGTGTTATCAAGAGCTTTGGCCTGCCACACTACAGCACAGTGCTACACTTTGTATTTGACAATACTCTGCCTCACAGCGCTAATCGCCTCTTAATTCTTGCGTTATTCCCCATCCGTGCACATGCATTTCAATCAAATAGGTGGTACTGTCCAAAAATAGTGCTGGTGGCACTGCCTGGAGAGATGGGCTGTCAGTCTCCCTGTCTGATCATGAGCTATTATCCTCTCTGCCCACAGACAAGAGAGAGAGCTACACCAGTGTCTATGTGATCATGATCAATACATAATCACTTTCCTGTCACCACAATGGCGCTATCAAGGGACAGTCCAGCCCCACAGACCAGCCATTTTAGAAAAAGGGTTTGGCACGCCATCTTTCTGACCTAGAAAAGCGGGAGGGGGGTGGGCAGTGGCTAAGTGAAGGCTGCACTCATTTTCAGCCAAACACTCATTGCCATGGGATGCATTATCACATTTCCACTGTGCTTGGGTTCATTAGACTAGTTCGCAAGAAAAGAGACCGTAAAGAGACCAGAAAAACATTTACTGACCAACAGGCTGAATACTGTCTCCAGTAAGCATACAGTTAACATCATTTTACATGGCTTTGTTGAACAATTGTCTAATTGGCAATTAATGCATTCTGAGGTTTGCACTTTCTGAATAATGGACAGCTTTTTCACATTCCATGTTTGTTTTATCAAAGTCAATAAATCTGTTTTTATTCATAGTAATCAAATTATCACTGAGAGCTAGTGGAAAATGAATAAATAAATAAATAAATAAATAATTCCAATACAATGTCAAATTTAGCTGCACACATGAAACATTATGATGCCAGTTAGAGGCTCAGCAGTCTTTCTGCATTCCAGACAGCTTACTTGAGATTTTGAAACGTCCGGTATAGGGCCAACAAAACCCCACAGAACGCTGTGAAATAAACAGACAGTAAGAAAACCGTGTTAGGGTATGAGAGGGAAAAAGATATATGAAAAATAGCATAAACATCACATTGGACACAGGTCTGCATCATAATTGCATGGTTTGTTAGCACTTAGATGCTGAACAGGTTCACAAAGATCTCATGCTTGTTTGGCGTCAAGCTATTGCAGCTTGTCTAACATCATGGCAATACGTAGGCCATGACATGGAGCAAATGGTTAAAAAAGATTCCAAACAAGGCTCCAGATTTGGTGTTTCCTACGAGCTCTAGACCTCTAAAATGGCTGCCTTAAAAAAATCAAACTTTCTAATATCTAATATGTACTTTGTGCATATCTTAGTGTTGCAATAAGGCACCAAAAAGTCTGCGTTGTCATGCACACTTACTGCCCCTGTGCCCCTCTCTCTATTTATCCCTGTGTTTCTCCCTCTCTTTTTTGACCCCTGCAGTGTAAAGCCAGTCAGACATAAACAGTATTGTTTTACCCTGGTAGGGCTCACAGCAGGGCACTGTTAGCCCCACGCCTCATGCAGCCCACAGCTCTCCCCATGCCTCAGTGATATCCCTTCTCTATGGCTCAGTGCCTGCATACATATGAATGCCCCCTGTCTTCTACCCTTCACGCTTCTGAGCTGGTCCAAGCTGAGCAGAGCTGAGATGTTACACAGCTGCCATGTCTTTTGGAAGGAGGGATATGGAGGAAAAGTCTAGCATTCCAGGAATAGTAAATGAACTGTAATGACACATTTTTTGAGTGATTATAGGTATGATGGTACTTGAGCTGAGAGTGCTTCCCTGTGGTGCGCTTTGCTGAGTTGAACTAAGCATGCTGAGGTTGAATTCTGGGCAACAGGGGGAAAAAAGCAGCACATGTTCTTGCTAGATCAACTGGAAAATAGAACCTTTATGCATACAAACATTGTAATGAAAACTTTCAAAGTTTTGTTCAATACAGTGTGTTGCACTTTGCAAAATATCATAAAGTGAGTCATATCTTTGAGTTAGATTTTTTTTTATTATTACATTTTTCAATACACTTAATTGTGCAGGAGCCCATTGCACGTGGTTTTAAAGAATGGTGTCGATTTGACAAGAAAATACAGTATTTCTCATTTTTATTTCACCATCAAGTAGCCTTTTTTCACGAGGGTAAATGAATATCTAACATTTGGAACATTTTGGACAATTTCCTGATTGTCTGTGTTTTAATAGAAGTGAAAAATGTGTAGTACACACCTGTAGTGTGTATTTCATTTTATTTCCTCTCCTGCTACCCTGCAGTATACAGTAAATGTCTGTAAATGAGCATCTTGTGATGGCTCCAAGCTACATCTTTATGACCTTCTGCTGTTAGGTTATCCTTGCAATACTTCTAAGGAAATAAGCAGGTTAAACAGATGAGGCTGTGTTGTGAGATAGTGTTGTACAGATATAAGCTGCAATGTCCTTCTGCAGCCATTGTGTGTCACATCAGGCTGCATCCCCCAATTTATCCCCTCTCTGGTTCAAGGAAGATTCCTATTGATTTCCTATCACTGGGCCAGTTTACGGAGTAAATAGGAAGTGTGTGCCCTATTATTTCTGTCGGTTGATAAAATAGGAGGCTAGACCCCCATGTCTTTGTTCTACAAACCACAGGCCCCTCAACCAACAAAGCAATGGCTGTAAATTTGATGTAAATGCCGTACATACCGTAATGGCATCCTTTGAAAATGATGTGTGATTAATTTATTGGTGTGGTATAAAGCCTGTGAACTCCAGCACGTGATTAATGAGATTACACTTAGCGTGGGAAAACATCCGTAAATGCAGGCTGTGTTTCCATACATGTTTAATGCGTGTCACTCTGTGGACTACTGCCCGAACCAACAGAGGGAGATTTGCTTTCCCAGGACAAGGTTATATGCAATCTTTCAGCGTCTGGGCATCTGCTAGACAGCAGGAGCAAAGTAAGACTAATCCATTTAGACAGGAAACAGCATGATTGCACCTACTTGCACATCTCTAACAGGTCTGACCAAGAATGGTGTGCTTTAACACTTTTTGGGGTAAAGAGAGAGAGAGAGAGAGAGAGATGCCAAAGCAGTAGACTGCACAGAACATTAGCTGCATTGTGGGTGAACAGTTTCCATTTTCCATTGTAGGCTTCTTACATACCTAATTCCTCCCTGCACGGTTTTTGTTTTTAGCAACCATTCATCTTTTTCATCCCTGGAAGTTTATAGGTGTTGTGTTGCTGTAATCGCCACAATGCTACAGGCTTCAAATAAAAGCCAGAGACAATATTCCTCCTACAATTGAGTTTCTGTGCCCATCGCCTGGCCTACAGCTGCATCCATTTCTGCAGTGTCCCTGAAATTTCTGTGCATTATCAAGGGGAAGGACAAGCTAATCTGCACTGATTTGAAACAGGACCAAAACACTGGCTTTCCTAATCCCTCATTTTTTTTATCAGGGGTGGTGAGGAGCATTTTACCCCTGTGGGAGGGAAAGAAAGAGGGAGCTATTTCATGCTTCACCGGTTCCACTGTTTTTATGAAGATTTTCCTACCCTCTACCTCCCCCACTTCAATCCATAGTGTAACTGAATTTATAAAGCCTGTTTGCAATAGTCAAACACCTTTTAGAAGTAAGAAGGTACTTTTCATAATTAGGGATGTGTAGATGGCTGCCTTCTCCCTCTGTAGTAGTAATTTAACTTTAAGGCAGATAAGGCTCTATATCTTTGAAAAAAAGAAGGTGCAATTTCCTTGGCTGTCTCTCATTTTATTCATCTGACAATTTGCAAACACCTATGGCATACTGGATATAATGTGCTGCCCAGCATTACTGCATGAGCACATGGGATATAATTGATAGGATGCTTCCCTTCATTCTGTCAACTAATGTGTTTGATATATTTACTTATTGAAAATGTTTGTGGGAAATGTCCACATAATGCCAGATTTTCAGGCGAAAGTGTGAATAGCACACATGCATAACCTCATACTGAGGTGTCATCCTATATGGTGTGTCAACTGAAGTAATGTGATATTTTCAGGAACACTCATGCAGCTTATGGTAAGAACAGTCACTGCAATGATAGACACTATTAATAGCTAATGAAATGTGATAACTGGAATATCATGCTCACTATTTTTTCTTTTCTTTGTGTAAATTGAGAGTACGTGATCTGAGCGACAGTTCAAGTTGAGAAAATTCCAACCTATCAGCAGCTGACATCAACTTAAAGCATGAGGTTTTTTTTGCTAGTGTTATCACAGCGAGCAGCAACACAGAACAAGAGTGAGCGCTCATTGATCTGCTGCAAAAGGCATGGGGTCTAACAAGGGATGTGAAATTCACAAGGTAAGCTTTGGCAACACAACAGCCTGGGTCATCATAAGACTATGATTTACTAGAACACCTCTGTCTCAGAGGACCACTTGAGGCTCTCTCAATGTAAAATAATTGGACTGCAACAGTGAAACTGCTACTCCAGTTAAGGTGCAAAGGTAGCTTTTGCTTTGTTTTGCTGTCACAAGACCACAGCCATTGTGGTGACTATTAATCAGTGCTTTGAAACGTGTAGCTGACGTCATACAGATGGAGATGAGTTGAAAAACTGCAACACATGGAGCTGAAAGAATCTTAGCTATCATGAAAGGCCCTTTGTGTTTTACAGTGGCTTGGTTTGAAGAGAAAATCTTGTTTTGAACTTCTTGTATGTGAGATGTATGTTAAGTCATCACAGTGCTGCACATTGGTCCAATGGCAGTCTGAGGAGCAGGGGTGGAAAAGTTAAAAAGGGCACCAGCATGCAGAAAGTTGTGATGCATTTATAGTGAAACACCTCCAAACCGTGTTTCAGATTAAAATCACTTGACTATGTGACTCAGATTTAAAGTACAGCAACTACTCATCTGTAAAAAAAAAAACCACATTACAGTACAATAGCTATTTAAACATTTAGAGGCATGCACAAGCCTAGTATGTATAGCAGTGAATGGTTTTCTCCACTGGAAGAGGGAACATAGAAGGCACATCATGGTTTATCTTCCATAGGGGCATCCAAGAGGGTATGCAGTTTTTTCTGAACACAGGGCAGCTGCACTGGTCCAGTGCATTGGTCAGCGGATCAGTTGGAGGTTGCTTCAATGCTTGTAGAGGCAGGAAAAAACAATATGCCAACAGAATGCAAATATCTGGTTTGTGGGCTACACACTGTAGACTTTACAGGCTCTGTGTTTCCAACACATCTGGCCTTCTTTCCTTTTTTTTTTTTATTTTACATGTTTTAATTCAGAACTGAAACCACAGGTCTTTCCTACAAGCCTTTTTGTCTGCAGTGGACAGACTTTGATGCCTGTGGCAGGACCTGTGCTGTCTGCGATGAGGGACACCTCTCTTTGTTGTCCGAACACCTCTAAACATCTTTCACAGAAACAATTACCATACCATCTGTAGCCTCCTGCCAGCGTGTTGCTCACTGTCAGCATGTCAGCTTCTTGTCTCTCTTTCTTTCTCTCGTCCTCTCACACACACTCCCTCACACTGAGACTGATGAGGAGCTAGGTCACTGTGAATTAAAATGGATGAGTTTAATTGCGTTAATAGTCTCTTTATATTCAGTTTTTCAGTGCACATTTTCCTGATACTGTATAATAGAGCCCTGAATGGTGGATAGAATTGTCACTAATCTATTTTCTGATTTGCATTGAATGTTTGGCAGAGTTGATATATTGATGAAGGTCTTTTCATACATTTTCTGCAAGCCTCATAGAGCTGGTTTAATAAAGAACCTAATTTCTGCTAAATTGAGTATTGTTGGTGTGAAGGTAATGGCTAATTGGTCTAGTTTTAAAGGAATGATATCCGATTAGCATTTAGAATACATCTGCCAACGGTTACATTAACGTAGCCAAACTTTTAATTGGGCAAACTCTTCTTAGAAGGTAAAGTGTTTTCGTTGTATGTTACGCTTGAAGTTTGCTCAAAGTGATAAGGGTCAAAGACAGCACATTCAATTATCTCATAATGTTCTACGTCCAGTTTGCACTTCCTACATGTCAATATATATCTATCATGAGAAAAGTCGTAATACGTAACTTAGTATACGTTAGTAATGTAAGTAACTAATGTGCTTCTTTGAGGCCAAACCATGACCTTTTCCTAGACCTACCAAGTAGTTTTAGTGTCTAAACCCAACCAAAAGTTTCACAATGTTCTATTTAGCTCTCTTTTGAAAGTCTAATATTGCTAACCGTAGTTGTATAGTATTGGTAACTTGGCTGTGGAGCATGTTAAAAAAAAAAAGATGCTAAATGGGGAGCCAGTGCCTTAAAAAGTGATGCCAAGTGATCCGAACTAAGCTTCAGTGTGTGATGATTTGGGTGAGAATGTGTAGCCTTCAACCGTATTTTCAAGGGATGTTTTGGTTTTGGTGCGTATGTTAGAGGTCTGCCTATCCAATCTGGTTACTTACCCTGCTGTGTTACAATCAGTATGTGACACATCCATCACTGTCAAGTTGATTTGCACACTAGCTAACATGTCCAGCAGAAGCTAGCATTACAAGAGGCTAAAGAGGCTAAATGACTAATCAACACTGACATGACTGGTTTGCTCAGTTAGGCCAAACAGCCATTATACCATATTTCATCTGAAGTCATGTCACATTTGCCTCAAGTAATTGACATTTTGACGGCAGAACTGTACACACGATTGGAAGATGAATTGCGGGCACGCGTGGCTTGTGAGTAAACATGCTTGTTCAATATTGAGCTGTTTTTAGTTCAGACTAAAAAAGGCTCAAACAATAAATATGTTTATTATTGCATTGCAGTAAGGGACTGTACAAAAATTATTAAAAAAATATCTATATATTATTATTAATAAAAAGAGGGGAGAGGTTTTTTTTGTTGCTGTTGCTGTTTTTTTTCTTTTTGCTGAAGGGAGGGTAGTCTGAAATTTCTGGAAGAGCAGGGAAGGATCTTTTAAATTCTAAATTTGTTTCACATCAACATTATATTTATTCCTGCTTTTGTATTTGACGGAGCTGCTGCCTGTGGCCAGCTTATTTGCTTACAGACAGTGGTGGCAAGTGTTCAGTTTAGAGGTCTCCATTGAACAATAAAGTTGTTGCAATTTTTGGGGCCATTATTCTATGTTTGCCAAAATTTTCATATGAAATTTGTTGGAAACTATGAAAATTATTGTTCCAGTTGTACATATTAACTTTGAAAAGTATGCCATTTTAAATTATTTATGCACCTTAAGTTTTTATTATTTAATGACTTGTACAAATTCAACATGGTATAGTATTTTGAGATGTTACAGGGGAGGGTGTCACAGCTTTTTATCCAATATCCTTTGAAAGTTGTGATATGGCGAGGGAGTCCTTTGATTTTTTAAAAATTGAACCACAAGGTTCAGCTGCCGAGCCCTCTCAATCCCAATATATTTCAAACTGTTCCTTCCTTACTAAATTAAAAATATATCGGGAAAAAATGGTCAGATCTGATGGAGACTGCTGATATTTCAGAGCAACACAATTGGCAATGCTTTGCAAAAATCAAATATGTCTGATACCGATAGGACCGGATTTTTGAACAAATCTTCTCCACAGTGGGTTGAATAGTCTCCTCCTGATTGGCTTCTACATTTCAGTTCAGAGCTATGCAGCAATGATTGCCTGTAGAGTCATAGTTCATAACTCTATCTTTCTGCCCCACAGGTACCCCAGTTACCCGGGTAACAGCTACAGATGCTGATGATCCAGTGTACGGGAACAGTGCTAAACTAGTCTACAGCATACTGGAGGGACAACCATATTTCTCCATAGACCCCAACTCTGGTAAGTGCCGTTCTGTGCCGTGTTTTAGAATTTTAAGACAAATCTCCCTTCAGTGTGCACAAATATTGTCAGAGGTGTGGTCCTCCAGCTGAAATTTGATTAGAAGACAAAGCAGCATATAGTGGAGGCCACTGTGGACCATGTTTGACATGATGGATCCAAGAGTCACCTGTGCAGGATGGTCCTGCCAAGTTATTTACTGCAACCAGCTGAGGTATTACATGATGCATGCTGATGCTATACACACAATAATACAGAGGTCCAGTGTGATCACTTTGACTCTGAAAAAAAGGAGACACGGGAAGAGGACACCTCTGTGGCACAGGCAAATCTCTTTGTGCTGTTATTCATTGTTTGCCTGACAAAGCCTGACGAAGATCTCTGTGAGATCGAACACTGCTTCATTAAATTTAATGGGAGCTATTAATACAGTGCGCAAATCCTTTGTCTGTTTCTAACCAATGGAGAGCATAATGTATTACAAAATGTAATGAATGAACGCCACGCCCAGAATGGGACAAAAAGGAAAGAAATAGGCTTTACAGTGAGAACATGATCACATCGTGGGATTATTTCAAAGGTCCTTTTCTTGTAGACAGGGCCATGTACATCAGGCCAGAACCTTTCAGTATTTAAACATCCGGCCTGTTTTATTACCTGCTTCAATGTAGATAAATGAGCTTACAAAGTCTCTCCAGGTCAAGCTGTGGGTTATCTCTGGGTAAGTATGTCTAACTGACTTTTGTCAGTTTTGTGTATCAGAACTCCGGCAAACTGAATGTTGGGACTGTAGCCACATTTAAGCAGTGTGTAAAATTATAAAGCACATTTTGCATTGTCATTTGAATAATAGCTAACAGTATCCAATGCTACATAGTACAACCATTCCACAGTAGTCATAGTACTATTACATATATCAAATATCTAAAGTTCTGACCAACTTTTTTCATGCTACCCACAGTTACCTTAAGGCAACCAGCTTTTCTGAAAAATCCCTGCACTTAACTGGTCTTCCAGGTAAAACCATGGTAGAGATTTTTATTAAGATAATCTGAAGGATTAAGTTTTCCTTTATGGACTAGGACATTTCTATCACTTAACAGAATAAACCACTAAAGAACCTAATGGAGTTCCTTAGAAATGCATCAAACAAAGCTGCAAACATGTCAGGTTTTCTCAGCCCATGAATAGTTGACATTTTGGAGATGCATGGTTTTCAGCAGACAGCTTGGATGCATCAGGCATTGTTCTTGTTGCTCTGGGAAAAAAACAAAAAACAAAAAAAAAAACAAAAACAAAGATAAGTAAAAAAGGGAACTGAATGAAAAATGATGACAGAAAGATCAGCGGTGGAGAAGAATTAGATGAATTCCAGTGAATGCATTTAGAAGAGATCACTGGATAATACAATAGAAACATTTGAATATTCAAATCAGTTTTGCTTTTTGGTTTTGAAGTCAAGCTTGTCCTGATTATATGAATACACATACACATCATGCTGTAAATCATCAGAGGCTCCTCTCAGCTAGCATTTAGGCGAGAGGTTCATCTGTCTTGTAGTATTTGTGAGGGATTTGACCAACAGATTCAATGTAATTCATGAATATTTCATTCATAATAATAGTTTGAAATCAGTTTAAATGCATTTACAGTGTTGCCTGAGTGTTGGCAGCAGAGCTCTCCCTGTTGCCAACACTGTGGCTTAAAATGAAAAAGAAAGTCAGAGGTGAGTGAGGGGGTGGCTTTTTAATGTACATGTGCACTGCCGACAGGTGTTAAGGGTTGGAGATGCTTCCCCACCTGCTGGCCCACCTGTGATAATCTCACTTTGCTGCTGTGCATTTTCATAAAGGAGCAAAAAGGGAGTCATAATAAAAAATAAAACACTCTTATCAGAAGACCACATGGCAAGCGTGCTAACGAGTGTTGTTCACCAGTGTGTAAATGTTGCTCTTGTTATGTAACTACTCTTTTCAGCAAACATGTAAGGGGAAACATTAACAAACAAATGCCGAAAGGGAGCTGACAATGTTGGTTATTGCTTAAAAAGTTGTGTAACAACAACGGGACTGCAGGTAACTCAGCCCATCTGTTTTCTGAAATGCTTGCAGATTAGCACTGCATGAGGATGCTGTTAACTTCCAGGCTCTCTCCATTTCTCTGCCCCATCTCTCTATAGTTGCACACTTATGTCTGAATTCACAAACAGTACGCTCGGGGAAGAATGTGTATTGATGGGTGCATTCCAACAAAAATAAGGAGGGCATACAGAAATAAGATCTGCACACATGTCAGCGACACCCAATAAATGTAATAAGGTAACATTTTGATCTTGCACAGATCTTTGTCAGACAACAGTTACATCACAAATACACAGTGTCATACCCACGCAATATTACTCACAGGTGATTGCAATGCGGATGATAAAATCACAGTGGCCTTTATGCTGAATCAGACAGGACACTGCTTAATAAGATTGATACACGCGTAGTCGTTCACAGCAGGAAGTATAAGCTATGCATATACGTGGGCGAGGACAAAAGTAAGCCGCTATCAGTGGGATACATCAAAACAAATGCAATGCCTTCTCTGCTGTGCTTGTCCTGGTGTAGCTGGGTCAACTGATCGTCGGTGATATACGGTACGGTTCAACAATGTGCTGTGTGAAATTCATTATTAAATCCACAAAATTATAAAATTCATATGAGCAGAGCTGGCCATCACTGAGCTGTGGGTTTCCATTAGCTGACTGGTCGCCCTAAATGCTAAATGGGCCAGTACTCATATGCTGCTGTGTAACATCATTGCATTATGAATTCAAAATAATAATAATAATAATTACTTCTTCCTTTCACAAGGCAGACTCTTCAGCAGCGTCATCATGCATAAAGTTATCTCAAAACAGATTCCAGATTGGATCTTTAATTGCTTTTTCAGCTGACTTTTTAACATGTGTCTGTAAGCAATATGATTAAATAATGGTGAAATTACATTAATAAGAAATGAGATGGAAATCGACTGCTCACAATTTGGAAAACAGCACACAATAAACAAGCTTCAAGAAAGGGAGTCGCAAAATTTATGTACATAATTAGGAGGAACACTCAGTTCAACACATAGAAATTGGGCTCGTCCTCACTGCTATAGGCCTCACAATCTGGAAGCATCTGCAGCCGGAACGTGGCTTTAGAAAACGCACTGAACGGACAATTTAAGGATTAGCATTCATGCTTTGTGTGATTGCAGAGCACATGCAGATGGCTCATTCAAGTGAGCCAGATGTTTTAATGAATGTTAATGAAAAATAAAAGGTAAGGGGAAAACAACCATTAGAATGTGTTTGACACTTACAACACCACATTGGAAATGAAAAGCATTCAATAAATAAATAAACATCATGCCCCAATTCATCACTTGGTTAATGGTCGGTGAAAAAAAAAGTTGAAGCAAATATCTATGGAAATGAGTGTTTGTCTATCCTCCCTTTTCAGTGATTAGGAATTAATTTGAATAATTAACGATGATCAACAGAGATGAGAGTGTTGCTTCTAGCAGGATGACTGAAGTATGTTTATGAGTGTGCGTGTGTGGAAGAGGCAGGACGAGTGACTTGTTTGTGTCACTCTTTTGGATTCATTTGTTTGTGTAACCAACGGAGAGGTAGGTCTACCTTATTGATGTCATTCAGAGCTTTCACTGAAATCAGATTCATTATCCATTTTTACAGCTTAGACCAGTGACATAACACAGTTGGTAGCATGTCAAGGTTGCTTATGCACCCCAAGCACACACCCTTATAAGTTGGATTAGTTCTATGAGCAGAGCTGACATCAGCATAAGGTGAAACATTATTTTACAATCCAATTTGTTTAACTGGGCATGCTGATGTTGTCTGTTGATTTATATTCACTCACTCTGTCCTTCAGACGTCTTTTTGTGGGTTCCATGTGTCCCAAGAACAAGTGAGATGATAAACTACACACTGTATGTGGTGTCATAGTTAATAATTCCTTAAAGTCCTTAACCTGAGAACAACTTCTAATATATCTGACTAAATAAAGGCTTTCATTGTTTCTCCCTCTCCTTGCGTAAGAGTGCTTAAAACACATATCTTCTTGACCATATCTGTCTGACCAGTTTCACTTTTCTCTTTAAGAGAGCCTTAAGGCTGTCTGGATTTACTGCATGAGCACTTTTCATTATTATTATTATTATTATTATTATTATTATTATTATTATTATTATTATTATTATTATTAGTAGTAGTAGTAGTAGTAGTAGTAGTAGTAGTAGTAGTAGAATAGTTCAAATATACTGAATTCTCCTTGTGGTAGTACTCTATAGCCTTGAAACTATTTTTTAAATGAGGACATTCATTTTTTGGAATATAATGGGTCAGTGTGTTGTGTGATCACTTATCTATTACTACATTCGCAATGTTATGCCACTGGTCCCAGCATTCATTCAAGAAAACATCCAAAAAAGTCAAACCCTAATGCTCTTTTTGAGCAGGTAGACAATTACGGCCTCTTAAGATTATGATATTTTCTTAAAGCATGAGTATCACAAACCTGATTTTGAACAGATGACATGTGCCAGAAGTCCAAGTAGAAAATGGCGTGTTAGTGCTGTTAGGCTGTGAGAGACTGCTGCTGTAAAATATGGTGAAATAGAATACAATACAGTTATTCTATGTTATTTTTAGACATACAGTATAGCAGTGACCCCAAACAATGAAGTCAATGTCAACAAAACGGTCAAACATGGACATCACACTTATAAGGTTGAGACGTAATAAGTAAAATCTTGGTCTTTGGCACTAATGTGGCCATTCGATTTGCTGTGCTGATCCCATGGTCACCAGATGTGTACCTTTTCTTTTTTTTCTTGACAAGAAAGTGGCCTCTTCTGTCATTACTGTGAAGATGTTAATTGATAGAGCTTAGGGAACAGTGATAATAGTAAGGTGTAATGCTTGAGGGGGAAGAAAAACCCTAACCCCAGTGACATAATATTAAAAAAGCTTTTTGATAAGATACCTATTTAATAAATTATCAGAACAAGGCTACTGCTCGCTGCTCCACTGCTGGCTTGCTGATGAGATGAGGTAGCTATTTTGTTTAAAATATCCAATTCTTCTTCATATCCTCAAGTTGTTTAGATCATCAGTGCTGTGTATGACCTCCAAAAGCAAAACTGACCCTGAAATTGTGCTGCATCTCTGAGGAAAATCTGTCTCAAGAATAGGAAATGCAGGCATAGACAACAACCCCTCCCACATTTTTCATCATAGCCAAGCATATTCTCATTGTCTGAGGCAGCTCAGGACCAAGGCAGGGTGTCATGCCAAAGCCTGGCTTTTATGAGGGGTTTTATATTCATTTGATGATCCTGCGGGCCTCTGTTTCCTGAGTGGATTATCCGTATATGCCTGTGCTGAGCCCTTTTTATATTCAGCGCCGTGGCAGAGTCAATAAGGTCCATTCTGCATACAATATTCAAGATTATACAAGACAGACAGCATAATTCACACTCAATCAGAATACAAATGACTGCAGACGGTGGAACAACACATTCAAAAACAAACACAGCTGATTTTCAGTGCTGGGGCTGGCTCAGTCATGACCACCTTGCCATGCTCACATAGACCGTGCTTTTTCAGAGAATAAACCTGCATAGAATTCTTTACCTGTGCTTGGTATGGAGACCTTGTTTTGTAAAGTTGTGGTATAAGATAATAGGAGTAAGCTGCGCGTGAAGGTTACAGTATACCTCACTTGTGCTTGCCTGTGCATACTCGCATGAGGATCATTAAAAAGATGTGCAGAGTATCAGTCATGTTTATAATTGCATTAATGTGTTATGAACTGTTTCCACCTCCAGCGACCATAAAAGTTGCTCTCCATGGGATGGATCGGGAGATGAGAGAGGAGTACCTGGTAGTCATTCAAGCTAAGGACATGGGAGGTCACATGGGGGGCTTGTCTGGAACTACCACTGTCACTGTCACGCTAACGGACATCAATGACAACCCACCCAAGTTCTCTAAAAGTGAGTAACTTCACAACCTTAAATATCCCAAATTGAATTGGGAGATGAAACAAATTACTGCTGCTCTAAATGAGTATTCCTCTGATTGGTCATAATTGGAGAAAACAAATGTTATTTTGCAAATTTAATCAAACAGGCTTTTCAGAAACTACTTCTGCTAACTGCTGTAATGTCTGATGATGTCGTGCTGGAATATACTTCTGTAATTCTGTTTTATTTGATCAACGTGTCTAGAAACCGAAGGACTATGTCTGTTCCTCCCCAGGCTTGTACGAGTTTGTGATTCCTGAAGACCTACCGACAGGAAAAATGGGTGGCAAAGTGAAAGCAAATGATAGAGACATTGGTGAGAATTCCAAGTCAACATACAGCATTGTCGAGGGAGATGACCAAGGCATGTTTGAGGTTATTACGGACACACAGACACAAGAAGGGATTCTTCGTCTGAAGAAGGTAAGCCCTAGAAACTCGCTGAAAATGGCTCAACTCTTCATGTTCTCTCTGTCCCTGGAAGTCACTGACTGACAAAACACAACAGTGCATTTTATCTGCATGCACATAGTGTGTCTATATGCACATGCAGACTGACTGTAATAGCCAAGCAGAAAGTCCAGAAAGGTGAACAAAGTAGAAGACACTGCCTTGTACCCGGTAATGATGATAATGATGATCCTGAAGCTTTGAAGTCACTGAAGGCTGCAGATATTCTGCCCCGTCTGAGTCCAACCTGCAGACCATTTGATCTGTGCCCCCAAGTGCTGTGAGATGACAAAGCCCTGCTTTTTCACATTTAACAGTGTGTTTGAAATAATACTATTATTATTATTATTATTATTATTATTATTATTATTATTATTATTATTCTAATACACTCATGTATATTGCAGTAGTTATTAATCCAAACATGACACAAGATTCAGGGCTCAGAAGTGGTTCTCCATTTACCCTAGAACTGTCCCTGCATCAAGCTGCTAATTTTTTGTAAGCATAAAATTTCTGTGCCTGTCGATAGAAGGTTTCACAAGTTAAATATTGGCCCCTGCTCCCTAAGTGTCTGGGATGTTAAAGGAGCATTTGCTTTTTGGTATACACCAGCCTGGTCTCATTCCTAGGTCGTGCTTTTTCATGGCCCTCAGCATCTCAAACAGAAACACAAGGCACCTGTGGTGTCTGTATGACACGCACTCTATCCTCAAAGGGGTGGAGGTCAGGATAGAGCGGTGGTTCACACACAGTAACTTCATCCAGGACAGCAGGGTTTAAAGGAGAGAGTCAGGTGATGCAAGAAAGTCTGCATTTGGAGGAAGGTGGGGTGGGTGGATGGATTAAACAATCTCAGGACTTTTACCCAAGAAGAAGCTGTTTGTGTCCCATGTGAAATTGAAGTCAATGCTGACCCATTTCAAGGTACAAAACAGTTACATACTGATTTTAACCCAAACTACAATATTTTCCAAACCTAAGCCAGTAGTTTTGGTGCCTCATCTCAATGCAAACTATTTCATAACATTAACGACGTGAGGATGAAGGTCTGCCTTCTTTGCGCTAGTTTGTCACTGGCATTGTCCAATGGTGATATATGTCTTTACAGAGAAAAGTCATTGACAATCAACTTATTCAGTCCTTTAGGCATGAGGGTGTCTTGCAATGAACAAAAAATTGACATTTTCATTGACAGTCAACTTATTCAGTCCTTTAGGTATGAGGGTGTCTTGCAATGAACAAAAAATTGACATTTTCTGAGAAATAACCAAGTCATTTTTGGACAAGATAATCTTATTTTCATTACAGTCTTGCACGTTTAGCTGTGGTTGTCTTAGCTCAAGGCAAGTTGTTACATATTGTAAATTGGTTCAGTCCCCAATCTTGCACTGGTTAAATCCAGTGTCACTGATACTGACATTACCATCACCATAAGAACAGATGGACCAAACCTAAAGTTGCCCTCTGTCCCCTCTGTGCAATGGTAATACATCCATGTATGAGAGCTGAAATCTTCTACCGTTGAGCCCAAAGCAACTTCAGTGAAGTAGTTGCTGGTTAGTTGCCTTGCTCAAGGGAACATTAGCAATAGTCATTCAGAGAGGAAAAGAAAGTGCTTATTAAACCTGTTCATCAAGATATTCCCAGGTGCATGGTCTTGAGGCAAGCTAGCTAGCAGCATATCCGTCACAAAACCTGAATCTCTAACTTTGAGGCAAACATATTAGTGTATAATGGTACAATGTGATGTTGGTGAAGCAAGCATTCTCATCAATGCTATTGTATCATTGACTAATTTGAAAGTATAGCAGAGGCTAAGGCACTTCTTTTGCTGCTGATGGTATCCCAGGATCACAATGATTTTCACACTGTGTACTAAGTTTATAGATATGGAGTAAAGCTGCAGTACGAATATTTCCTCCAGGACAAAGGCTGTAGAGGTTTGAGCCTGGAAATCATTGCCTACCTGAAGACATTTAGAGCACCTGACCCCGTATTTTGCTCAGTATGAAAGTGTGTGAAATGTTCACTTCAAAACCACAACGCATAGTCATAACACTATGACCTGCAAGCAAGTTTAGCTGCAGTTGAATCTCAAGGACATCTGTGGAAAATGAAGCTGAGATCTGAACACATGGTGTCAAAGATACCAAAGCATGTGCTATTTATATATGTATGTATTCTATATTCCAAGTCTGTAAGTCCCCTGCTTGGCCAGGAATGTTTGCATATATTGAATCATACACATGACTGATGGATGGGCGTTCTTAAGTCTTGAGTCATGGTTGGTTCAGTGTCTACTGAAAAAGGCTATACATCACTCAAATGTGGAGTGCCATTGTGTTGTAAGTAAAATGACATTACCCCAAGGACATGTGGTGTGACTTTGTCAAAGTGTGAACAATGAACTGCGTGGGAGGTGGAATGTATAAGAGCTAAGGCAATCTGCCGGGACCACAATTCACTGCCACTAAAGAAAACATCAGTGCTGGAGAACAAACTCGACACAAAGTCAAAAAATCTCTAACTGTTGACAAAGCAAATGTCAAATGTGTTAGTCTTTTAGGCACCCTCCACTTCCATGTCCCGCGGAGAGCCTCGCTCTTCCCCCGTCTGCTCAGCTTTCTCTCTGTGGCCCTGTGTTGGTTGCCTACATGACTAAAGCAAGATAGATGATAATGTTTTGGAAATGTAGCAAGGCATTTGCTCACTTACTGTTTCTGCATCCCTCCAGACGGCATCGTCTCAAGTTGAAATGAGTTAAAAGTTATGCTTGTTGTTATGCTTTAGGTCTTTGTTCCGTATCCTCACCAGTGTTCTCCTCCAGCCACTGTGACAGGAGAGAAAAGATTCAGTGTAGCTTTTTCCCCAACACACCCTCTCCCAGTCAACAGCTGTACAGGTCTATAAACTGCCATCTAACGTAGAATTCAAATTATTACAGATCCTTTGCGGCAAGGTTAAAACACATTGATCTAACTGAGGCTGGAGAGGCACAAACCAGGGGAGAGATTCTTTGCTGTTTGGGTTTTAAGCTTTTTATCTGCCAGCCCCCAGGCCTGTCGAGGGATGTTAGTGGGATGCTGAGCTTTCACCCCTGAAGCCAACGCTGAACTTTTAAGTCTCTAAATGGCCTGTGTGTACATACTGATTTGATGCTAACGCTTGAGAGACCGAAAAATGACACAGCAGGGTTGTGGGGTGGGACAACGGTGAGGGGGTGTTAACACAAGAAAAGCGAGAATGTCTCTTTGTTGCTGAGTGTAAGTCTCTGGTCCACATTTAGAAATTTAGCCTTATTCTGTTAAGGCATGTTGTTTAGTGGTAACATGTAAGAATGCAAACTGGCTATGCAACCTCGACTCCATTATGTCTGGCAAAAAGCTCTGCTGTTTTCCTTTTGCAGTCACGAATCTCTTAATAATCAACTGTAGCTGTACAACAGTGCCACCATGCATACTAATAAAAATCAAAGTTGCTCTCCCTGGATTACTCCATCAAAGCACCATGTGCGTTTATTGAGTGAATAATTTGAACAGATTAAAATATGGCTTGTATTCTGATTCCTTGGGTATTATACAGTCACTAGCTTGCATAGATGCTTTTTTGATTTTATAATTAATATCAGCTCTTGACAATTGGACTCAGACTCAGAGAAGCTGTTTACCACTATGTTTTACCTCAACCATGTGGTGGATTTGGTATAATTCAATATGCGAGCAACAGTGAGACTCTCCCTCGCCCTGTTCCCCCTATAGTCGGACACTGGAAACAAATTGAATGAGTTGTTTCTACATGCTGAGATAATACTGAAATACTTTATGAAGAATATCAATTTCCTCCATATCAATTTCAGAAATTGATATGAAGCACTATGTGCTATATTATTTATGTAAAGGTAAAATTTAGCTCACAAAAAATGCTCTTCAAGCAGCATTAATTGACATTTTCATGCAACTCTTACAATATATTGTCAGAGAAAAATATATTTAATGTTTTACCTCGCTTCATCAATTTTACACAGGTTGTATTAACAATTATCAAATTATTATTTGTTTCTTATTGCCACAAACCCCAAAGGGGTGTAGCTCTTTCTCTGACTTTCCCTGCTTTAATTTTGAAAATGGGTCTCAACATACTGAAATTTTGGAAAATTCCCAGTCTGCCATGTGTTGTTCATGTCATTGGCCAATGGTATGAGTAGAATTATAATATTCTGCTGTAACTGTAGTCACCAGTGTAAAAATACAGTTATGTGAAAACAAAATTTGAAATTACATGCTTAACCCCAAACAATTAAACCAATGTATGTACCACGAAATGACTGTAAAATAATGCTTAAATTAAACCCTAAGCCTTTCTCCTCTCAGTATTTCCATATTAGTGTTATTTTTGTAAATGAAAACTATGACTGAATCTGTTCATCAATGACCTTTTTTCCACGACTAAAATAAGACAAGATAACACCGCATCATTACACACTAACTGTGACTATGTCAACATGTAATATTGTTAAAGAAAACAGAAGAAACTAAAAAACTTTACCAAAATCTCTTTATTTTCATTGGTAGAAAGAGGAGACAAAATATTGTACAAGTGATATTCAGTTCAATTTTCAATGCAGTACTTCCGTTTCTTATGCCATATTAGGACCACCGGCAACATATAGTGAGCACAGTCAAACCTCGGTGTGTTTGAGAGAGAGAGCATGTGTCGGCTGGGGCGTTAACGTCAAACAGTAGCAGAGCAAACTGAATGTGAAACACTGAAGTTTCAGCTAGATTGCAAGTTTATTTAAAGCAGCAGTTGGAGCATCAGGCTAAAACTAGTGGGTTGACTGGCTAACAGCCACACACCGTGCAATCATAAACAGCAGCCTGGTATGCACCAAAACCAGAGCAGCTAAATTACTAACTGATATATTCGAGGACATAAAATTGCTGTATTTATTTGTCCTTCACATTACAATCAAAGTGAATCTGATTTGATTTGGCATCAAAATAGATTTGGATGTGTTGTTTAAATTGATATTATCAGACCACTAGACCAGACACTTTATGCAAAGCTGCGTTGTAAATTAGTCAAGCTGTGTTTTTCATCATACAATGATGATGAATAAAATCTTATGGGAAATAATTTTGAATAAAATGACAAGAAAAAACAAAGGGTTTGCCAAGACAAGATTGACTGTACACTTCAGAATAATCTGATGACTAAAAATCACCTAAAACTTGACTAAAAACAGAGTGAGGTTGACTTACTAATACAAGGACTAAAGCTAAATAATAAAAAAACAAACTGACAAAAACAAAATGAACACTATTCCACATAATCTTTTTGACGATCCAGCTTCGAGCTTGTGCTCTTACTCTTCCGTGCCATCTGAATTCAAGTGTAATCCATGGGCTTGAGGTCCAGCCTCACTAGTGCTTTTGTCAGCACAGACGGCAGGATCAGAGAGAGAGAGGAAGGAATGGGGGCAGGGGTTGGGTGTCAGGAGTGAGGAGGAGGGGGAGGAGGAGCAGAAGATGGGGAGGTTAATAATGAAAGTGTTCCAAATAGCTTCTCCATGGAGGAGTGGGGCTTGGAGAGGCTTCAGGGGCTTCGGTCTGTCTACTAGTTCCCTGATGCCAGGAACATAGGAGCGTGGAAGTCAAAGCCCTGGGTCGCCTCCCACGTCCCCCCAGCTCTGCTGCCGTCTCACTGCTGGACCCCCAGACACCCCTCCACCCACCTGCTCCCCCTGCCCCAAGAGCTCTCAGCGCTGGCCCTGTCTGAACTCAGGGAGAAGTCCTCTCACTCTCTCCCTCTTTATCCAACTGAATACATTTCTCGTTCCGTTCATATCCCTCTTCTTAGTCCTGCTCTCTCCCCAAGCCAGCTCCTATCCCCTCAAGCAGCAAGGCCCAGTTTTGATTTCCCTATAAATCCTGGTTATGGACCGTGGAAGTGACTTGATCCCATTATTCTAGTAGTATGAGAGCAACCAGAGGTGATTCAGAATGAAATTGTGACAGTCTGGGATGTCCTCTGAGATGCCAAGGGAGTAAAACTGTGACTCTCCTATCTTTTAAATATTAATGACAAGCCATCTGTAAAAGAAATACTGTATAGCAATTGAAAATAGTGATTAAACAGATATGTTAGTCACACTGTGACATGTCCCGCTCAACATGTTTTCATTTCTCTTTGGAAAATGACAGCTTTTGTTGATAGCCTTGAATAAGCACCTGTTCTCATTTATTCTATGTGATCTGGTTATGATAGCAATGTGAAAGTTCTAATAATCTACTGTAAATGAGAGCATTAGCAGGGAGATTTGTGTTATTTCATGCCTATAATGGTTGGAAAATATTTTCAAGTTCAGCAGTACTGGAAATGACAATTTCATTGATTTAAATCTTAATGATGATCAAATAAATTGTGTTTACTGCCATACATGGTCACCATATACATTATCACAGTCACTCACAAACTCTGTCTCTTCAGATTAAAGCCTTCTCTCTGTGTGTATTTTTGTGACTGCATCATTTTTAAACAATTATGATGACATGATTACTTTGAGTAGAAAGAAAAAAGAAAATAGTATGGATTCTGACACAGCTACAGCTCAGCTCAGCTCGGTCTCCCTGGTTAGATCCATGGAAGGATGAGTTAGCAGTATGCATTGCTCTCTGCCATTGTCTTTTTGGATACCACTACTG
This sequence comes from Chaetodon trifasciatus, assembly GCA_037975065.1. Classification (NCBI taxonomy): domain Eukaryota; kingdom Metazoa; phylum Chordata; class Actinopteri; order Chaetodontiformes; family Chaetodontidae; genus Chaetodon; species Chaetodon trifasciatus. The sequence continues at coordinate 26,389,955 of JBBMOE010000001.1, read as the reverse complement.
GGGGTGCCAAAGTTGGACATTATCAAATCTTACACATAGGTTCTTTGAATTGAAATTCTAGCTAATCTCACAATTAATTCATATTACCAAGAATGCTAAATGTAGCGTTTATGTTATAAACATCCCCTCAAAAGTTCTCAAAAATTCCAAATAAAAGAACAGAAACCTTTCCAGCAACATGTACCTGAAGTATTAAAAGTAAATGTATTGTTGGACTGGATTGTTGTGTTCAACTCTCCGACTTTGTAGTCTCTAAGCCAAATCAAAGAAAACCCTGTGACACCATCAGGGTTCTTTTCAGACTCCATCCAAGGCCTACGAGTACATTATACTACTGGCTGAGTGATACTTCTTGTGACAGGTAAAGTGGATGTGATGTGAGTGCCCCTTTTATCCACAACAATGTATCATGTTATTAGAAACTGATCCTATTTTTCATATTTAAAATTGTGTTTTGAAAGGTAATCCTATTGTCTTCTGATAAATATTGTTGACCATAAGTCCATTCCTCTGAAATGCAGCATCATAGAGTATGAAGAGTATGAAATGGCGACTTATCAAAATACTCAAGTAAGAACCTCGACACTGCACTGTGCATGTGTGTACTCAAGTGCAATACTTGAGTAAATGTACTGTCCAGCAGTGGATTGTGATTTGGACAGATAATGAAGCAGGTTAACATCTCTGTTGGACAATGAAGCAGTTGTTGACCTCTTCTCCCTCTGTCCCCCTTACAGATTTTAGACTTTGAGAGCAAGAGAGCCTACACCCTGAAGGTTGAAGCCACCAACATCCGCTCTGAGCCCAGCGGTGGTGGGCCTTTCAAGGATACAGCGACAGTGAAGATTGTGGTTGAAGACTCCGATGAACCCCCTGTTTTCTCCAAACCGATGTACTCACTGGAAGTGAATGAGAACGCCCCCATCAACACGGTCATAGGTACAGTCACCGCCAGGGATCCGGATTCGACTGGGAGCCTTGTCAGGTAAGAGAGTGGATGCAGTTACAGTAACAAAGACTTACTTACAAAAAGAAAAAAAAGAAAAAAGAAAGAAAAAAAGAAGCTGATTTGTTATTGACTGACCAGAGCAACTTGAAAAAGAAAAGGCTCTTTAGTGTTATTTCAAGAAGTGATGGAGAGAAGAAGTTAACAAATGAGCCTTTTCAGGCCTTAATGAGTTGTTTTAATAAAAAGGTTGACACTGAGGCATGCAATTAAATCTCTTCATGCCTGACCTTTGGAGGCTCTGGTAGTGTTGTTGGCAGAGAGGAAGTGATTCAGTGATTGTTCTCATTTCCACAGATGTAAAAAAAAAAAAAAAAAAAAAAGTAGATTATGAGTTGAAGGCAGCACAACTTTCTCCTTCAATGTGTGACCAGCCCGGCTATATTCTCCTCTTGTGTGACTTATTCTTGGAAATACCACAAGGGCACCTTGAGGATAGGTTATACAGGCAATTTCTCTCCTCCATCTTGGCATTTCATTAATTCTCCAGTGACTTGCTGACCGCATTCCCGGGACAACACTCAACAGGTTGTGTGTAATTGCATGGCGAGCAGAGAGCAGGCTGGGTTTCATAGATTGGCTGAGGCTATAGAGCAGGGCCAGTTCATTTTACTTTTGCTTTTTTCCCGTCTTTTTGGTGGCATCCTCATGTTTAGTGATGAGATTGCCAGGAGGAATTGAGCCCTGAGGTTGCATGATGTCCCTCCCCTGGTAAAAAGAGATGTACATTTTGTGTATAACGGTATCTTTTGCCGCTCTCTCTCCTTATTTTGTGTCATGGTGGTCCTATGTTTGTTGAGCCAGTCTGTTTTATATGTGTGTTAGGTAGAGAAAAAGAGACAAGGTTAGAGAGATCAGTTTAGTAATTTTGTGTTTAGTTTTTTTTTTTTTTTTTTTTTTACATCTCAAGTTTATAATAGTCCAGTGTACTCTTAAATTAAGCATTTTCTTCAGAATTATGTGCAGTATTAACAGGGAGTTATGTTGTCTGCTTCCTTGTCATTTGCTTCCTTCGGTGAATGATTGTTGAAAGAAAAAATGACTAAATAATGGATGAGTTTGCATGCAAATGGCAGAGCCCTGCTGACATGATGTCTCTTATTTGAATCTATGAAAGTGTCCAGATATCAACACGCTGTCTTGGCACTTGTTAAATGTTTTGAGCATGATGCAGTGCCACTGAGTCACAGGCTGCCATTTTTATGCACCAGGTCATTTGTCTTTTTGCAGACTATTTCCCTCTTTCTTTCTCTCTCTTTTTTTAAATTTGTCCTCAGGTCATTCACTTACACTCACAGTGTTCATTATGCTTTTAATCACCAATTTTGCAATTTTGTTAAGTTGTTATTTTCAGAATGGATTGTTGCTCAAGGGCTTTGTGTGACTGTCAGGCCAAAGGGAAAAAAAATCCACTGCAGTCAGAAAAGCAGAATAGAGCCTTTAGAAAAAATATCTTGAGCTGTTAGATTTTTTTTAATACAGCTCATTCTCAAACTTTCGATTTTACTCTGTGAGAGAAAGAAGAAGAAGTCATAAGTGGCTAATAGAATGTTGCATTAATCATCTGCCAACTCCTGTAAAGCCACTGATCATCAGGATCAGAAATAAGTGCTCAAAGATTGCACACACACAGCCAGACATTTTCTTGCTGTTTGCGCTTTATCGCAACCAATTGCTGTACCTCAACATGTGATTTTCTTTGAAGTCCAAACATACGTTATTATCCCCCCTGCAAACCTTCAAGATGAGTGTGATCTACCACAGATGTCAAGTGTTTTCTTTGTGGGAGTTGAGATGAAACAAGTTATTGTTGTGGAGGGCTTAATATGATGCATTACTATCACCAGCGACCATTTGATTTTACTTCCAGTCAGGGTTTGTATTAGCTTGTAACTCTGAGCTTTGGGCTGAAAAATGATTACAGTGTGCAAGATTTTAATCCATCCAGATATGCTGTCTGACAGAAGGCTGTAGACTCAGTAATGCCTCTGACAAGATCAGAAGTATTTTCTAAATAATGGAAAATCTGGACAAAAGCCTCACAAGACAATAAGCCAAGTGATTAGACTTTAAAGTTTGTTTGTTTGTTTGTTTGCATACAGGGGTGCAGTTAATAATTGTTTTCATTATTGATTAATCTGACAATCAATTTTAGATTGAGCGATCAATCATTTGGTCAATATCACATCACATGTTTCCTAGTCCAAGGTAGCATCCTAAATCTTCTGTCCAAAGTCAGAGAACACTCCGTTCAGAATGGATGTCTTCACTGACTAATTTGTTTCTTTAAGCGTCCGACACCATATACTGCCCAGCCCATACAGGTTTACAAGACACATATAAAACAGAGAAAAGCTGTAAATCCTCACACTTGAGAAGATGTAGCCGGAAATTGTTCACTCATTTTTATTGAAAAATTACTTAAATGATTAATCAATTATCAAAATAACTGCTGCTTATTTTCCTGCTTATTGACTTACCCATTAACCAACTAATCAATGCTGCTATAAATGTGTAATGATTTTTTTTTTTTTTTTGCTCTTTATGAACAACAAATGAAGGAAACAGACATGCGTTGGGGTATTATTGTAGAAAGTGAAAGGGCAGAAAGTGACAACAATACCTCTGAGCAACAGTTAAATAAGAACAGTAGAAATAACTAGTTATTGGTAAAAGAAACTGGAAGCCTAGCTTAAATATCTGTGCAAATTTAAACAGCAGCAGGTTCCTGTTTCAAGTGCGCATTAGTGGCTATAACAAGCTGGAATTAACAGACAAGCTGCTTCAGCAAAGCTATCCTTAAAACTACAAAATAGAAACAGAAGGTTAGTGTAGGGTTAGCACTGTTGGATATCAGCTGAACATACTATGGACTGACAAATCTCAGTTTAAATCTGCTCAGTCTAACCACTGAGTGGACTGCAGAGGGATAAAAGAAAAATATTTAGAGCCCAGATTTCAATAATTCAGTCATGATCTTGGGTCACTTATGCTTTTTTGAACTGGAAAACAAATTCAAAATCAAAGGTTTACAACAGTATTCTGTCCTGTCATGTGACACTTATAAATAAAATGAAATAAACTATATACTAAAACTAAATAAAAGTTTTAATTATTTAATTATTCTTTATTATTCTCCTGTCTTTATTTATTTTAAATCTATTTCAAATATACAAAATATATTTGGTGTTTGCATTATACTATTTATATATGTATCTAATTAAAAATAGCCATTATTGAAGGAAAGAAGGAAAAGGTTAATATAACAGATGGCTTTTGCACAGTTGTGTATATATAAGTATTCTTTGTCCACAAACCAGGTGAGAAACAAAGCATTCTTGTGAAAACAAAACTGGAATTACCTTAAATTATTAGCCCACAGTTCTCTTCTTTTCTCCCCCTACATCTCTTATTCTTTAACCTTCTGTTTCAAAAAATGGTCAGAAACAGAGCGCCCCATAAGAAAGCTGCAGTTAGTGAAAGCGGATCTATATTGGAGGAGTGGCAGCAGTAATAGCAGCATTAGTGTGGACTTTCTCCTGGCCGCCATCAGAACGAGCTCTCGAGTCGACCCCTTTGATTAGAATCGCTCTCCGTCTCAATCCCCCCTCCAGCCACACCAGAATAAACCAGTCTGAGACTAAACCACTCGGGGCGAGTGCTCTGGTGGGCTGCCATGTCCTCTGCACTCAGGAGACAAACAACCCCTTAGCTGTACTTAATGCATCCAACCAACAACATTTCAGGTGCACTCCATGAAATACTCCCTCAGTATTGCTTCTGGAGCCTGTGCTCTGTCGTTTTCTACCTGACTGATCACAAATAAAAAGCATTGTGACATCTGGCAGTCACTGTGGCTGTATGACACACAATTCTTGATTTCATAGAATAGCTGTGACTGCGTTTGGATTTCAAACATGTTTGGTTAACACCTTCTTATTCCTTGTCTTTTTTTTCCTTTTATAGTTGAGGGAAATTGCAGGAACATAATGGAATTCTGTAAGCTTGTTTCTTTCTCCAGGCTTCCATATGTTGTTTTAGCACACAGCTGACATGCTGCCTATGGTAATACAAGCAGCCTAGAAAAGAAAAGGTTTTGAAATGAAAGGAAGTTCAAAGTCAGAAGGCCCTATTTCACAGGACTGATTAGTTTGAATATATTTTAATATAGTAGCATAGTATATTAAAAAATATGCCGGGTTTCAATCCTCAGTATACATTTATAGTCATTTATGCTTTACTTTAGACTCTTCAGGAAAATCACCCTCTGGGTACAGGGGCCTGGGATCCAACCTGAATAAAATGTATTGTTAAATTATAACTGGTCAGCAGTCAGGGGATGGCAAAAATTAGTTCTACATCTGTTATCCTCCCAGAGGAATTACAGTGCTGACCTAATAACAAACAGGAATGTCACACAGGTTTTTTGTTCTCTGTGGAGAAAAAAAAGCAAAAAATGCATTTGTTCTTGATCTTTTCACCTCTTCTCTCTCCGACTCGCACAGGCACTAGCAGGCACACGTTCACTCACATTCACAGTCCAACTGCTCACATAGACGTGAAAAAGCACAAGCAGGAAGCTTTCCTTTGCTGCTTAACCTTCAGGCTTCTGTTGTTTACTGGCGACATGAAGCTGATAAGTTAGTTAATAATTAAATGAAGAAACTGAAGAAGAGAAATGTCAGAAATACTTTTGAATTCAGAAGTCACAGTGTTACATAGTTTATTTTTCAACTGTAATGTGTTTTAGTCACAATTCTTTAATAATCAAATTTAAAGTGGAAGGAAAAATTCTTTTCTAATTACAAATGAAATTCACAAACCAGGTGCTTATGGTGGATAATGTTCTCTCTAGTTTTCTACCTGAGTTACTCTTACACGATGTGAAGCATTTACTAATATATAGTACTTTTTTCACTTCAAATGTGTGCTGCTGTGATTTAGTGTTGCACTTGTTGGATCCACAGTGGATCGACTACAATGATGCTGAATATGCCAGCAAGTGCACAAACCGTAGCCTCTCTTATTATACCATACAACAAGAGGTCACACCAGATTTCTTGGTTACTTCAGTGTTTTTCTGTGAGATTTAATAGCTGTCAGTTTGCACTGTGTCATTCTCATACAGAAGCCATACTACAGTGGCATGATCAATGCTCATGGTTAGATGGTAGCAGATGTTGTGGACCGTTACATTTATTGTTGTGTTCCCAGTTTGGTTCATTGTGTGCCCCCACTGAGGTTTCAAGATGTTATTTCACATTTTTGCTCTTAATTTTAAAATTAAATTTACCATTAAAGACTATTTCCTCATAATACCAGTCGGTGTTGGTGGCGCATGTTCCTGACTGATGTCACAAAAACTGCCGTTCCTATAACAAGCTATTGTTGTACATTTAGTTGACGAAGATTTTACACTTGCTGCACAGTGTCTGGTAAGTCTTTCCTGGAGACAATTGTTTGGCACATATTATCTGATGGAAAAGAAAGATCACAGGGTAGTTAGCATGAGCAATGATAGCCAGCATGGCAACGGAGACAAAGGTTTGCCACCCACAGAAAGTCTAACAGAGAAGATGTCCTGGCCATACTGTTTGATTGACAGGTGATCTGTGGGAAATGCAGTGCAGAGGTGTCACATCAATGCACCAAAGGACCATGAATGAGTGGAGAAGAAAGAATGATTCCACAGATTACAGCTCTTAGTTCTCTTTTTTTATGCACAGAACATCTTCTGCCATTCTGATTAGAGTATTATATTTTTTGATATTGGCTTGAGTTTATCTGGATGTCCGCTGCCTCAGTTGTAAAAATGCTTCACTGCTTTGGAACATTTGGCACAAACAACCTGTACGTGATGTTTCACTGATCAACTGAGGTCAGCCTGATGCCGTTTAAGGCCTGTAAAGAGTAAAGCTGAAACGAGACGATACGATACGCACACACCAATGGACGTGCACGCATTTGAACACAATCTCACATCGCACTCAGGGAAACCGCGCACGTATAATGCTGGATATCATTTTTTATTTGCTTTTAATTCTTTTCACATCGCGTTGTCAGTTTGAGTGACAGGTGGCAGAACATTTCAGGGTCTGTCTCCTCGCTTCCACGTGAGGCTGTCAGAGTTTGACTGGGATCCACTCAGTCTGCAGGAGAGAGGCTGCTCCCAGGTGGCTTGCTGCTGTCTGCCTGTCTTGAAAGTGCTCTGCGTCTGCAGGGCAAGAGAGAAAAAGAGAGGGGGGTGGCGGGGGGTTGGGGGTCCTCATGGACCTCTCCCAGCTCGGCGTCTAGAGGATTTTACACCATTTCATCTCAAAAATGGAAATGTCACGGCTCGGTACATCTCTCCAACAATTGGAATCTGGGCCAGTGGTTTATTTATTTCATTTCCTATCATTCTTGTATAAGCAGCATACTCCTTCATATAAATTGTTGTTGTTGTGACTTTGTCTTTGGCTTTTCCTGGTGCTCTTTCTCTATTTCTCTTTCCATCCCTCTCTATCCCTTCTTTCCTCCCTCTCTCTTCTCTCTCTCATATAAACACTGTAGGGTTCCTGCCAACAGGTCTGAACTGATAGGGATGAGCGGTTCCACTGCGGGATGGTACAAGACCCAGGGTTAGGAAGGAAGGGAGACAGGGTGAGCAGGGCATCTGGTGGTCGAGGGATGTCTGTGTGGGGAAGGGGTCTGCAAGGAATTGGATAGGGGGATTGGATTAGGAAAAGCTTGAGACACAGCTGGATAGATGGAAAATAAAAAAAAAATACTTTGTGATTGTTCGTAAGAGGGGGAAGAGAGAAGAGATTGTGAGGGAAGATGCAAGAGTGAGACAGAGAGGGAAAGGAACAGGGACAGTTTGTCCTGAAACACTTGTGCGGTACACAGTGTAATTAGCTCACGTGAATCACTGCGGCCTTGTGTTTTGGTTTGAGTAGGATGTTTATGACAGTCACACATAATGGCAAATGAAACGTGTGAAACCAAAGATGACCCATAATGACAGATTCTTTTTTAGTCCGTTTTGTGTGGGCTTGTCCCGAGAATTGGCGCTCAGCGCGTTGCAACATGAAAGAGCAATTTCACAGCTTCAAGTGGAATCGGAAAATTCTCTTTTATGTGCATTCCAATTTCATACCCGCCGCTGGAGTTTTTTTCTGGGGAGTTTTATGTCTTGCCACTGTATTTTTAAAACTGTACAAGTCTCAAAAAGTCAGTGTGTCACAGGCAGGTTCACAGAGAAGAAGTCTTAGGAAAAGGAAAGTTTTACAAGCGTGCCCTTTGAAACGGTGTCTGAGTAATTTTGAAAATGTGCTGCTTTATTGACAAGGACCTAAAAGTGGCTAGTTGTTTAAAAAGAAACCAAATTCATTTTGCATAAGATCAGACAAGGTCACACATAACCAGCTGATGGCTGGTTCTTCTCCATTACATCCATTATCCCCTCACACCAAGCCCCCCTCCACCCTCCGCCCCAAACACCCTCCACCCACCCCCCTGTGTTGTTAGAGCTCATGTTTGACACAATGCTGTCCTAACTCATTAATGCAAAGCCTTTGGGAGCCATTGAGTGTTGACAGATACCAAACAGGGTTAACAACATCCCATCTCTTACCCTGACATAACATGTACTAATGGTCTTTTTTGCTGTGATTTGGGGAGGGGACGGGAGGGGATCTCAGACCTTATTAGGCTTTAATGCCCCCTGCTGCTCATGTGAAGGCAGTAATTATTCCACAGATAATTATTGATTTCCTACTGTTTTTAATGTGCATTAATCTACAGGTTTCTCTTGATGGATAAGGCCCTGTTGGCCACAACACCCAAAGGACTGCAGAGAGTTTTGGTTCGAATTTCTGATGATTGATTGTCTTTGCAGGTACTTCATCGATCGGCACACAGACATGGAGAGGCAGTTCAACATCAATGTGGACGATGGGAAGATCACACTGGCCAAACCATTGGACCGCGAGACAGACATGTGGCACAACATCACAGTAACGGCCACAGAAGTCAGTAAGTAACCTCTCCTGACTCTGTTTACCCCTGCTGTGAACATTGTTCCTCATCGGTTGTAATGTCCTGTTTTCAAAATCTGCGTACGATTAGACATTCACTGGCAGGGACACTGAGAGCAGCAGGAGGACACATACGATATCTTCTTCTGAGCGACCTCATGGGTTGCCTCAGTCAAAGGAATCACTGACCTGCTCCACACAATCCTCTGCTTAACAGTGTGGCGGTTTGTAAACCAGCGCTTTTAATCGCTCTGAGAATGTGGCACAAACAATTAGCATTTGAATCCACAGAGGCATTAAATACGTTGATTTGCTGAGTTTTGATTGAATTAAACAGCTCAGTAGTCAATTTGTGCAAGTGCAAGAACATTAAGACGTATCAAATAAACAGTTTTAAAGACATGCTCCAGAGTGGATTGCTCCAACGCCAGCATCCATTACAGATTAAAGAACATCTGCGAACCGCAAAACTCACTGACTACGTAGAAAATCTTGCCGGCAGAGCTACAAACAGCTCAAACCATATGTAAGGCTTTATTTGCATACAGATTGTTTCAGGGGGGCTGTATGTTGTGATAAAGCTTAATGTACCCCTTAAAGCTATTGGAATAGAAATTGACACAGCTTGTAACTTTTCTCCTGTCCTCTCCTCCTCTCCTCCTCTCTCTCTCTCTCTCTCCACTTCTCTCTCTGTCTCATCCCCTATCTGTCCCTTTCTTTCCTTAATCAAAGGAAACACACATTAATTGTCACAATAAATGAAAACCCAAGCGCTGTCATAATGTTTTGGCCATGCAGCACAGACAAATCCCGCCATCGTAGCAGCCCTTTGGAGTAATTGAACGTGTCTCATTTGATAAGCGGGTTGCCTTGTCATTTCTTGCACCCATACATTTAAAGCGTGTTTTCATGCCTCTTGGCAAAGTAACTGTGGCTCGAGATAGTGGCATCTCTGAGAACACCTAATAGGAATTTGCCAAAATAAATATGGCAGTTTTGCTATTCTTCACGGATGGGGAGGGAAAGCTGGTGTCTTCTCTGGCGTGAAGAGGAATAGATGTGTTCCCAGTTCTATCCTGATGCCATTTGCCACCCAAACGGAGGCGCGTTCTGCCGCCTCGCACCAGTTGACATCTGACTAATCAGATTCTATTCCCTGTCTGCTGCTGGGGGAAAGTCACTTTTGTAGTTGGTGGTGGTGGTGGTGGGGGGGTGGGGGGGTGTCTCCCTTTACCCTAATCCATCTATCACTGTCTATCAGACTGTCAATTTCCACACTCCTCACTGCTTACCTCTTTTTCAGCTCATCCCCTGGCCCGTCTGCTGGCCTGCCCAATGCTCCATATTTGTTTGTCAGTAAAAGTAATCCAAAGACATTTTCATTCAAACACATTTTTATTGAGTTACTCTTTTCAATCTTCCGTTATCTTGCAATTACACAAGCCAAAAGTGAAGTGAAGACAGGGGTAAAATGAAATAAATAACTGAATCAATAAGATGTAAAAAAATAAAACCACACCAGTATCACTGGCCACAGTGACACAGCCACCTTGCTCTCACATTAATGGATAATTGCTTTAAAAGTGGGCATTGCATAGCTGATTAATAAACACAACCGTTTACGGGGACTCTCGAAAGGGACTGTCAATTACCAGTGATGAATAATTCCAATCAAAATCTAATCTAATTAAACTGCCTTTTATTGTCTTTTTAGACTTCAGTTACCAATGACTCATTAATATGCATGTTTTAACCCTCATGTTTTAAACATTACAGTGTACAGGGGATTTTCAAAAGCACTTTGAATGTTTTTTTTTTTTTTTTTTTTTTTTTTTTCCTTTTCTGTTGCCTAGAATCCTGTTTTGCATCGCTGATACCAGCTGAAATGTAGATTGATGTGGCTTATCATCTGTCCTCCCATCAGCTCCGGAAATGAAGGGAGAAATAAAGATGGAAAATAAAGGAAATTAAAAATAGGTCACAGAATTTACCTGGGATTTCATGTGTAACCTTGTTTTTTTTCCACAGTTTTGAATGCTGTCTTTTTTTATTTATCTCCTTTTGTCTCTCCTCTATCTATCCTTATTTCACACTGTCTATTAGGAAACCACAGTCAGATATCGAGGGCAATTGTGGCCATCAGAGTAATGGACATTAATGACAATGCCCCTGAGTTTGCCACCGAATACGAGGCCTTTCTATGTGAAAATGGAAAAACTGGACAGGTAAGGAAAGAAGTGGCTCATTCATCAAAGCAGTGATCTATCTTTCTCTCTCTCTCCCTCCCTTTCTCTTTCTCTCTCCTCCCCTGTAATGATTGGCCACAGTGAATTATAGCCTATTTATTTCACTGGGAAACTACAGAGGTGGGAGTACGGTCCTTTTTCCCTGCAACAGTCCTCCCTTGACACAGTGTGTGCGGAGCAAAGGGGAAATGAGAGCAGTCAGGATTGATCAGAGTGGCTCATAATTCAAGACTGTCTTTCATGTCTCCCTCCAGATGGCATAATGCTTCCCCCAGCCAAAAATTCTGGACAAGTACTTAGCATTCTCCTTCTCATCAATCGACCTCATTCAGGGGACCTGCATACATACAATAGGGAGCTTTATTGAAAGGAGAGGAAAAACGGCGGGAACTGAAAAAGGAAAACTGTCCTGCAGGGCCTGAATTCTAATTTCCAATCAATCATAAAGACATACAGCACGATAAGACCTATGATGACAGATTAACAGATAGAGCCAGGAGCCTGAAAGTGTGCCAGACGAGACAGGCCCTCATTGATAATAATCTCAAAATCCAGGAATGAATAGGGCATATATTTCATCAGGTGTGATCCAGCCAGTATTAGACTGAGGCAATCTGCGATGGCAAAAAGAAGAGTAATAAATAGGCTGCGTCCTCTAAAGGCTTTGAGTCCTCCTCTGTATCTTCTTGTCTCTCTGTTTTCAACACAGGTGATCCAGACTGTCAGCGCAGTGGACAAAGACGACCCAATCCAGGGCCACTACTTCGACTACCGTCTAGTGCCGGAGATGCTCAACAACCCCAATTTTACCATCAAGAACAACCAGGGTGAGTAACAAAAGAAATCACGGAGAAGTAACTCTTTTGTGGCAGAATGACTGAAGTTTCTGTAAATTTCTCCAATGGCTTTCCAGCCTAATCTCTAACCCGCGGCATGTTAGCCACACTCAAGATGAAATCTGGTGGATCAGTGTAGCTCACAATTAGCAGATGTGAAACTGTCTGGACACCAGCTTCTTTTTACTCCCCAGTGCGTTTTGAGGGAAACTAAATGAATGAGATCCAAATGGCTTTTCTTGGTAGTCTTGCAGCTCAATGTAGGGTGACTTCTTAGGAGCTGTTACCACGTGGCAGATGGTACTAAATTTATTTGCTAAATACTGTGATTGGTTTATTCGCTGGATTTCTCTGTCTTTATTCCATTCCTCTTCTCTTGCCCCCCCTCTATAAGAGGCTACGAACAAGCTGTGTTCATGATGACATTGTGTAATGTTTTCAGCTTGGGGCAAAAAAATCTTCATATGGTACTAGCCTTCTGTTGCAACGCAGAAGCTGCAGGCTAACTTGCTGCAACCTCTCTCTAACAGAGGAAAGAGTCCATAAAAATCAGGTCATCAAATGGACGAGCCATCTTTTCACAAAAATAAAAATGTTTTACTGTTGAAACAGGTTCATTAGCAGGCAGGAAGATGAGATGCCCGTGCAATAATCACATGCAATGCAAACATAGCCTTGGCTAAGTTAGTTCATATTTCTTTTTAACGCAAGTGAATAACTGAAGGAAGAAAAATCCTATTCTATCACATATGTGCAAAAATCTTGTCATAAAATTGAAATTCAAATATCATGGGCTGTCTAACAGACAAACAGGAGACATAATGGTTTCTAAAGGTGATATAACGGATAAAGCCCCTCTTGAAATGTTTCGCAACTATAAGTACTGCTCTGCATAGTCCAAACAAAAAAGTCTGTATTTTTCTCACTTGCCTGAAACCAAAGTAAATATGTGTTGTGGTTCAGCTCCATACATTACACACCGCACCAACCACTTGTCTATGGTATTGCTAATTCCAAACAGAGAAAAGAAGCCCATTGCACCATATCCCCCAGCACTTCAGTGACTATTTCTATCTGAATCGTCAGCTGTGGGAGACACTTCAGTGAAGAGCGTCAGGCTCCTGTGAGCCTCTGTGTGCTGCTTTTGTTTGTGATGATGAGCCTAATTGTAGGGATTGAACAGTGAAGAGGTTAGGGGTTGTCCACACTGTGGAAAATGGCTAAGGCTCTGACCAGCTGTATACAAGATATCAAGCACTCTGACAACTCTCTGTCCAGGAGGCGGGGTTGCAACAGAGCATCCCATCCTCACTAAGTGAGACAACATGCATTCAGCATAGTGCCAAACATGAAATTCTGCTGATAGAAACTCTTTATACACTCCATGTTTAACATTTCAGCTTATTTATTATTCAGATTGCCTCTTACAAATGAAAAGTGAAAGCGCTGCTAAATTCAACACAGCTACAGCTTAACTTGGTCTGGCATGACTTGAACCTTGTGCTGGTTAATATTAACACAATTGTGATAACAATTTTTTGTGACATGAATGAGTCAGCTCAGTGACTGTATGACTCCACTCTTCTGATGCTAATGTTGGCTACACCATGTTTTAGCCTTTAGTATTGTCCTATAATTGTCACTTGTCTGCACAGTAGCAACTGTTTAGCAAAAGTTACATTGACTTGTTGTAAATGAGAGTGTGGGTGTGGTAATGTTGGTCTGTGATTTGTATCCAAAAGGGAAAAATTCATATATTACATTTTTGGTTTCATGACGGTGCCACTGTACTATGCAGTTTTACATATTCTACTATCATAATGTCATCACTATGCCTAAATGACTGATTAGGTCAATTGCCAGTGACTCCCAGAACAACATATATGACCTTTGGAAAGTACCAGCAACATATCCTCACATCATTAACTTTGTAAAAAGGTCACAGTTTGACACCAAAACTACTTGTTTAGGCTTAAGGTTAAGCAAAGACTACGTATTTAACTTAATACATGAGGATTAGGCAAAATTTTGTCATTGTTCAACTACTGGTTGGCAGTGACACTAATGACAGTGTTACACAAATTCCATTGTTTTCAATGGTAATCACAAATGTAATTAATTACTTTTTCAAATGAAATAGCACTGTTACAATTAATGCAGCCTATTCCCAGAATTTTCCATTTTATGATCTAATGTCACTGGATCTTAACACAACACAGTTCAGGCAATGTCAGCATGCTTTTCATTGTAGTGATTGTAATGTTTCTGGTATAAACTGAGGAAACTTGCGTTCGCAGAATAGAATTATTTAGCAACTACTGCAGCAAAGCTCAGTTAACGTGTACATCCATCACCATACGGGTCATCTTCTACCAAATCAATTATTTTTATATTCAGTAATTGGTAGAGTTACTTTTATTTAACTGTTTTTTTGTTTTTGAGAAAAGTAACTAGTAGCTGTAACTGACTACTTTTGTTCAGTAACTTCAACAGCACTGCTAACTAATAGCGACACTACACAACGGAGCCACAGAGAGAACTAGAACCAGTTGTAGCTTTGTAGCGAATGTTCCTCGGCTTGCTGAATGAGCTACCAGACAAACATCCACAGGTACTTGCTGTGCCTGCTGATTTTGCAGGCTAATTAACTAGTCAGCTATAGCACACTGAACAGCCTATAAACCCATCTGTAAAATGTCAGCGTCATTCAGTTATACATTACACACATCATAGTCCTTTTCCTTAAAAAACACTGGCAACCCAACAGTATTCATAGTTTGCAAGCTACAGTTTCTAGAGTTTGTAAACTACAGTTTCTAGAAGAGATTTACTTTTATTGGCTCATCCACTCAGAGGCTTGGAGGATAAAGGGGCATTTTGGTGTATCTCTAAAACCTTTTTGTCCCTTTAAGCAATATAGTTTAAAAAAAAGAAAGAAAGAAAGAAAGAAAGAAAGAAAGAAAGAAAGAAAGAAAGAAAGAAATACAATCTAAAAATCTTTTTGACAATATTTTTTGACTGTCGGAAAAGGATGACTTTGCATGACACATGCAATACAGCTCCATTTACATATTTAATTTGCATAATAACACAGCACATACTAACCAACAATCCATGCAATCAGTATGCAGGGTCAAGAAATCAAACACACTTAAGGTGGTAATGGTGGGAAAGTTCCTCCAGTCACCAATAGTAAATATCCTTTGGTATTATGTTCCTGTAAGGTATTTATCCTGCTGATTTGGCATTCCTGAATGTGCTGTGTGTAGTTGCTCACACAATCTTAAGAGACTTTAGAACTTCAGAAAGTTTTCAGACTGTCAGCGTCACTTCTGCTGTCACTGCTGTCATTTGGAACCACCCACATATTAAGTTATTTATATTCAAGAGTTTATTCAAATGGGTGATTGCTTTTGTTATGGTGATGATTAATATTTCAATGTACACATTTCTTCATCTACATTTGTCATTAGCTAGATGAAACACTTTCCTTATGGCCTTATACATAAAATATAATAAAAAGAGCATTTTTCTAACTCCAGTGAATTCAGTCTTTTTGAAGGTTATCTCCACAGCTGTCTTTTTCTTTGAGACTTTGTTTCTGTGGATGGGCTGACAGACAAGAAATGTTTAATTCTATTTTTACCATCAATAGTTGCCTTGAAAATGACCTATATACAAGGACAAGCCCTAATACTTTACTACTGTATAGTGGATACTTGCATACTCACTGCTGAATGATCCAAATGAAACAGGACATGTTGTTGCTCACAAAGCACAGCCTATCACTTTGTGGCAGCACTCATAAGAAAATAAATTTGAGCATATGTTCACATCAATTACAGATCGTGCAAAGCAAATAATTCTATCATGAAGCATTCCATCTTTTGATTAAGTTTGCACTGTCAATGCAAATGTGTCAACATGGCCCTCTCTCTATAGTGTATATCACCAGCTCTGTTTTCCCTCTCTCTTCAGTGCACCATCATGCAGAGAGGCAAAGGTTAGACTATCACAAATCTCCTACGTTTTCCATAAGATCAGCAGGAGTAGATTCTTATGGGAATGTGAGTGTTTGATAATGTGAGCAGGGTAAGGAGAGCCAGCTAATGAGCAGACAGCTTCACAGAAGTGTCATCAAAGAGCAGCTGGCACCTTTCTGGGTCGACATGTGTCATCTTCTAAGTCAGTGTAGCCTGCCGTGGTCCCTTCATTTCTTCAACTTTCAAAGGGGGGACAGCAAACTCAGGCTCGCCTACCTTCAGAGTTCCCAAAATTGGACTGTTGAGAAAAAGGAAAATGGCTGAAATCCATCTACAGCACTGGAATGTGAGAGTCCTAGAAAGTCTAGTGACGATTGATGTGAAATTAGTTTACCCTCATGCTGCACTGATCTTCACACAGTTTAATAATAGAACTTCAGTCTGTTGCCACTATGAATAATAATGAGTTTCTCACACATTCTCACAAAAATTCATCTTTGGCTTTACCTCTCTCTGACAGACAATTCAATCAGCGTTGTAGCCAAGCATGATACCTTCCGACGACAGAAACAGGAGATGTACTTTCTGCCAATCATTGTGACGGACAATGGGAATCCACCGATGAGCAGCACTAACACCTTGACCATCCGAGTCTGTGGTTGCAGTAAGGACGGCATTGTCCAGTCCTGCAATGTAGAGGCCTACGTCTTACCTATTGGCCTCAGTATGGGAGCTCTCATTGCCATCCTGGCCTGCATTATACTGCTGTTAGGTGAGGTGTTTCTTTTTTTGCATTCTAACAGTTTAACCATGCAGTGGTCCGACTGATGATGATAAAAACATTCCAACACATTCTCATTCCCAGAGCATCAAATACTGACGCTTTATGACACCCTTTGACATCTCATTCAGGTCTACAAGCTACACTTTATCATCTGGACTTTCAACAAACTCCACACAAACCCATTTGTGGCAATATTAAATGCTCAGAGCAACTGCTCTGGATGTCAAACATATTCTCATCCCAGTGACGCAAAAACCCTATCTGCTAGAAAGCCTTTCTCATATGGTTCATGTTGTGAAACGCAGTTTGTTTAGGTATATGTGCTAAAACTATTTGGTTAGGTTTAGGCAACAAAACTACTTTATTAGGTTTTGGCATCAAAACTGCTTCATTAGATATGGGAAAAGATTGTTTACTTGTGATTTATCACAGGATATAAACCCTGGTCTCCTGGGTGAAAGCCGTGTGTTTGTTTGACCCAGCCATCCACCCTACCTTCCTCCATTTGTAGACAGTCTTGCTCTTTATACTATGTCACCTTGCTCTGAGCATCTAATATTGCCTTAGATGGATTTACACTGGAGTTAGATGAAAGCCCAGTGTGTCTCATACAAACGATAAAGGGTACCTTTTACGTCTGTATGAGACACTGAGGAGTGCGACAAAGCTTCGGTATTTAACGCTCTGGGAATGAGACCAGGCTCAGCATTCATAATCTGACCTTGGATCTGATCATGATCTGCTTGTACTAACCAAAAATGCACTTGTCAAAGCTTGACCTGGACTTCCTCTTTTTTTCCTTCCTTTCTTTCCGCCTTTCTTTCTGACAGTAATAGTAGTACTATTTGTGACCCTGAGGAGACACAAGAATGAGCCCCTAATTATAAAGGATGATGAAGATGTGAGGGAGAATATTATTCGCTATGATGATGAAGGAGGTGGCGAGGAGGACACGGAAGCTTTTGACATTGCAACGCTGCAGAACCCGGATGGTATCAATGGATACCTGCCACGCAAGGACATCAAGCCTGACCTGCAGTTTATGCCTCGGGCTGGCCAGCACTCGGGACCAAACGGCGTGGACGTGGACGAATTCATCAACGTACGGCTCCATGAGGCAGACAATGATCCCACAGCCCCGCCTTACGACTCCATCCAGATCTATGGATACGAGGGCCGGGGATCCATTGCTGGCTCCCTCAGCTCACTGGAGACGGCGGCGTCAGACTCGGACCAGAACTATGACTATCTCAGAGAGTGGGGTCCACGCTTCAGAAGACTTGGGGAGCTCTACTCTGTGGGCGAGAGCGACCGTGAGACCTGACCTTTGGTTTGCTAGAAAAAAGACCTTTCAGATTTTTTTTTGTCCACATACTTGTGTATTAAACGCTAGGGGGTTTGCTGGCTTTTAGAAACAGATGTTTAAAAGAAAAAAACAGTTAATAACAAGGGAGGCCACCTTTTTGTATTCTTCTTAGAGTGAGGTATAGCAGTTGTCATCCACTATGTCAAGCGCATTGTAATTGTTGAGCCAAACAATGTCTTTATTAGGAGATCTATGATTCTTGTGGAGTGTAACTTAGATTCCGTTGTGAGGTGTCTAGCAGTATTTGGGTGTTAGTCATTTGCTGTGACTGCCAGTTGCAGAAAAACCCTGGGATTGCTGGTAGTTGCTTGATGAAAGGACACAATGAATATTGGTTCTCTGAAGCTTGAGTGGACACCATACCCCATGCTCCATGGACAGCAAGCTGGACCTCAGAAGCTGCAGAGGGACTCTTGTTTCATGTCTCCCTAAGCCACCCAGCTGATCGGCGATCTGAAACAAAATGACAATGAAAAAGCAATATATGGTCTACATTACAATGATGAATGTATGTATGATTTGAAAAAAAGCAAAAAGACAAACCAGTATTGGCTTTAAGGTGAATTTGTTATCATTTGATATCTTCTCTGGTGGCCACATTTATAAACTATCTACAGCCAAGAAAGGCTTGCTTTATACAACTCTTTGTATTTACACGCTACAGGTGTGGGTCGCAAGTGTTCCTAGCCTATAAAAGACTGAAGTGAAGACAAAAAAGAGAAATGTAGAAACTCTGAGGCCTTCTTTTTACAGAAGCAACATTAAATACAATTGTAATCTACTGTTTTTTGACAAGAAACGTGTTGATTCTTCATTATTGTTCTATGAGTTTTTGTATTTCTGTTCTTAAATAATTTTTTTCTGTGCTGACAATTTGAAGTGAGTGTGTTTAGATTATTTCACATTCAACTGTTTTTCAACCACTTGAACACTATGTCATAACAGCCAAACCATATCATGAATTTATTGCAATTGATAATATAGACTAGATGTAAGCAGGCAAACAGGAGCTTGAAGTTAGTCTAACATTACAGACGATCTGATTAATTGGGATTGGGATAATTGGGAAGGAATGGGACCTTTCTGACACCTGCTACTTCTGTGTAAAATATCTCATAATATATTCTGAGACACAACCAGTGAGCATCTGAGCACAACAGTCCAATTGATACCTGAGTATGTGACTCCCTCCAAACATCAAATCTCATTTAGGAAACACAGATTGCATTAGTCCAAGAAATATGAAGACACAAATCATGTGCATATTCTGCTTACCACTGTATGATATCAATAAAAAAGACTTGTACTGTACATAGAGTTACTGCTAACGTCATTAGCTTTCAATGAGGTGGTAGGTTTTGTCTCTGCACGTTAGCTCTTGCACATAATGAGAATTTCAATGGCACTACAGCTGCGTGCATACTCAGTTTGTACTGATACAGTATTATGGCAGTCAGTAGACTAAACAATGTATATGGAATAGTCCTACATGCAGATCATATTTTCTACTGTGCTTTAATGCTTATAAATGTGTATGTTCAATTATTTACTCCCTGTACTGTAATCTAAGATACCCTGTATTGTTTCCTACTTTGTGAAATATATTTTTATAAATATTGCTGAATGGGTGTGGTTTTCTTATGTAGATGAGAGGTCACAGACAAAAGTCAAAAGTCATAGATGGTACATCAGTTAAAGAGGCGTTTCACCAATTTTACACACAAGAGTCAGTTTACCTGTCACGAAGAGTCAAAGTGAAAATCGTTGTATAATGTCTTCTGTGGCTCTGGAGTGAGCTGTCTAAAGTTTGAGAAAATAGCCCAAATGATGTCACACTGATCTCATCAGGATTATCTGAGTTTGGGCTTGGAGACTACTAATTCACAACAGAAAGACATGGAGGTTGAAAAACACAGGACTCAACCAGGCATGGAGGGACTAACAAAAGATGTCTTTGGTTGCGTTACAGGCAATGCAGGAACTAGTATCTTTGGAATTGCCTTGCAATTCCATAAACTTTATGGATGTGCAATACTGCTAGAAATTTATAAAAGCTGTTAGCAGTGTGCCCTGCAATGAATTCCATGGTATATTTTGGTGTTTTGTGGTGTGAAAAGGGAAAGCAGTTTGACTGAAAATGGTTATAGCAAATAAGTATATTGCAACATGTCATCACAAAATATCTTCTTGAAAGGCTTGAACATCACAAAATAAGGATCGAGCAACAGAAGAGAGAGAGAGAGAGAAGGAAAGAGAAGGAAACACAACTGGATGCTTCCTCAAAACAATAGGGTGGCTGTCCTGAGTACCTAAAAATGCTTCTGGCAGGCTTATGTTTCATCAAACAGTGTGAAAAAGACAAAAAGCAGCCCTGTAACATTGCATTTCCTCCCTGATTGTTCCTCACTTAGTCACCTAGCATATTCTGCCTCTCCACTCCTTGAATGCTAGAAATATCTGTTGGCCTGTCTTTCCTGATGCTGTGCAAAAAAAAAAAAAGGACTTCAAACCCACTTGATTCAACATTCCATTATTATTACAGCTTTAGATTGAACCTGCACCCCAAAAACAGCAACAAGATAGGAAAACACATCAACAGGAGAAAAAAAATGTCAAATGCTTATCATTTTCGCCTTCCAGCAGCTTTTCTGTGGCTTGAAAATATCTCTGATGTTGAAGGCAACCTTTCATCCATAAAAGTTGCAGTTGTCCAGAAAATATACTGTCTTAAGGATGTGCTTTATCAGTTTGACATTATGAAGTTTGGACAATTTAACGTTTAGAAGGATATAGCCGACAGTGCTGTTCAAATAACTTGTAGGATTGACTGGTGCATGGCTCTGTCACACTGATTGCAACAGAACAGTCCTTTCAAATATGGCCGCAATGAAGGAATCAAGGAAATAATCAACAAGCAGTGGAAATGTGGCTTGTACTCTTGTCACTTAGTTTGTCTATCCAAGACGGTATATATGATTCTAAACATTCTTTTAACACACAGTATAATTACATTAATAAAACATCACTATCTTTGTCTTATCCAAGGGAAGAAATAAGGCTTGGGGACCATTGTGTATTAATCCTGATTTGTTATCCCCATCTCACAGAGTATGTGCCCAGGGAGATAAAAGCTTTGCACAAGAAAGACCTTCATTATATTAATTAGTCTGGGATGTAAATTGTAGTGTTGTGTTACAGTAATACTCATCTACCCCTGTTATTTATTACATTTTTTTTATGTGCAAAGAAGATTAGATATAATGCAATTTTTAGTTTCTTGCCTTTTCTATTTTTATTTCTTTTAGTCTCCTCTTTGTTAATCTTGTTGAAAGATTAGGCTTTTGTTCAGCTTTATCTGATATTGAGGTTTCTCCTAAATAACAAAAGCTCTTGATTGTATCAATTAACAGCTTTGCCTCGCTGAACTCAAACATATAAAATCACACAAATCGACTTGCACATATGCCTATATATAGAGCGTGGTATCACACACACACACACACACACACACACACACACACACACACACCCACACACACACACACACACACACACACACACACACACACACACACACACTCAGTGAAGACAGGAAAGTGCTGCACTTAATGTTCAATGTAAACAATATTGAGTCTAGTCACAAAAATGAGACGATGTCAGAAATCAGAAATATCAGAGGTGTTATCATCTGATTCCACATTGCAATGTCTTTTCAAAACTTGCCAAAGTGGTGTTGGTATTTCAGATGCCTTTGCCCTCTGGAATTGGAAGTGATGTTAGACCCAGAGGCTGCTATCTTTATACACCTGATCCATTAGTCAAAAATCAGCCATGGAACACATTTTCCCAACTGATATCTTCTGCTTAATGATAGCACAAATTGTTTTCCGGAATGTGCAACTCCGGCAGGTCAGCAGACTCATTTGTAGTCAATCTTCATGCACCCCCACTGCTGTGTATGGCTGCAGGTCTGACAGAGGTTGCCTAACTAAAGAGTAAATCAAATTATCTTCTCACTTTTGTCACGTAATGGAAGTGTCCCTCGGGTGACAACCTTGCACTTGTTGTTCCCTGCTGATATGTGCCAGATTCTATAAGACAGGCCTGTGGCTCCGGCTCGCGTGGTGCAGAAACTGTAATTACTGTTGCCTTGCAGAGATGCCCTCAATTACAAACAAACTTTGGTGCATACAAATTAAAGAAGCCGCTTTCTGTTCTGGATTTTGAGATATGGATACCATGTTTTTTTTTTTTTTATTCCTCTTCTTTTTTCATATTTACCATTGTACTGTTTTCATGACTGGATTAACAGTTCTTTGGAGGCTCTAGGGCAGAAATGAGCAGTGAACCCCTCCTGACCCCCTACTCCTACTGGTCTGTGCATTGAATACGAAGCCTGACCCTTTCAAGTGCCCATCAAGAACACAACAGACGACAAATGAGCAATTAAATACAACTATATTTTGTCAAAAGCTCCACAAACCAACCAGCCTTCCGGTATTAGAAACCCCAAGTTTGCCATGTGGCGGTTACTTTGAGGGAATTTGATTAAATATGGATTTATTTGGAAACATGCACAATATCAACAAAGTAGTAAGGTTGCAAAACGAGATGGGCCCTCCATGAGAGCCCCAAGTTTAGTTAATAATGCAGTATTTGTATATTTCCCCACTTCCATCCAGTGGTATCCAGCAGTTCCAGTTTTTACATTCATTTTTGGCCATAATGAATTTTATTTTTACTAAATGCATAAAAAATGACATTTGCAAAATTAATCAAACAATATGGCAGTTAGGATAATTCACCAACCTCCCTCTTATTTTATTTAGTGGTGTATCAAATGCAGTATAGTTTAAGAGTGTCAACATTTTTTTTGTCAACAGTAGCTCACGGGACCTTTTTCAATTTTATTTTTTTCAAGAAGTTTGTGCATGCAGTTGGAGTAGGTCCAGATGAAAATGAAGTTTGTCTTGAATGTCCTTGAAAAGAAGCAAAAGCTATAAACAATAATCTGACTGCACCATTAGTGTGCATTTTTTGAGTTTGAACATTTTTGCTGGCCTTAGTCCATTGGTGACATTTTTGGTGCACCTGTATCATTTTTACTGTACAAGGTGCATTTTTTTTTTTTTTTTTATGATTTCTTAACCTCTATCCTTGATGGACATTGGCTGTCCTGACACCACTGTAAAAAGAGTCAGTTCAGTTTCTCTATGGTGAAAGTCTCAAACCCTTATCAAATGAATTTTAAAATAAATATCTCCATGACTACAATTATAGATACCACTGGAGGTGAGGAAGATAAAATACATTTTATGATTTGCTTTAACTGTCCTTTTAAGGCATCATTTTAGGTGTAATTATGAATACACATTACCAAACAAATTTACATGAACACTGACCAAGTGAAGCATTGTCCGGGTTCTTATTTTGCCAATTGAAAAATGTATTACAGCATGTTCTAGAATTCTGAAATGACTATAATTAATTATATATCTCTAATCTAATTCACAGCACTATTCCAAAAGGCTTTGTATTTGCTAGAACTAGTTCATTAGCCTCTACAAACTCATATAACTGTAATAAAAGCCCTGTGCAATTTCCCTTCGACAAATAGTTTTCTTACCTTTCCTCTCAATTACAGAGTCCCAACAGAATTCACAAATAAACCCATTTCTTTATTATATGAATTTATTCCCTCATTATGATTGAACTTATTCAGGCAGAATAACCTTAACTGTAACTTTTTAATTAAGTTCCATCAAACAGTGTTTACATGTCTAATTTAGTCTACTTTCATCTTCTGAGGTTGTTGTGTGAAATGTTCCACAACATCACTACAAAAGAAAATCAAAGTAAACAGTGCAATCAGGTGCAGCTATATGTAGTGGACTTGTCTAAACAAAGGATAATGAAAATCAGCAAAGATTAAAGGCGGGCTGTTTCAAACTTTCTTTCTGAAGTGGACGAAGAATTTTGGGGCCCATTAAATGTTCTGTACTGGAAAAGAATCACACTAATGGTCTAAACAATCTTGTGTTCTCAACACTGGTCACTGAACCGCCAAACCATGTAAACACCATATGGTCACAGCTGCTGGTCTAATTCATTGTGCTAGCAGTTCTCAAAGTTTTGTTGACATGAAGGATAATGTGGCCAAAGCTAATTTAGCAAACTTTGACATCCAGTTACATTCATTTATTCATTATTCACTATATAAATAAAGTTAAATGAATGAATCCAGTGAATCCAGTTACGCAGAAGTTAGATCTTTCTGTCTGTCATATCCCTTTCTTAACTATGGAAACATGGAAATAAGACAACATAAAGTCATGTTTTTGTAATGTATGTGCCCAAAAGAAATATCCAGTAAAAGGACAGTGTCTCTGCATGCTGGATGTTTGTCTGAATGTCGTCAGCTGCCAAGGAGGTAGAATACAGGTTTTAATATTGAGTGGGGCCAGGAGGAACATCATTGTCATTGTGCTGAAACACAGTAGTAGTAAGTTTTGAAAGCAAGAAATGTGTGCACAAATCCAAGTAATTGTTAAATGATTGGTTTGGAATTAGAACTATATCCTTCTCCTGGACAAATATCCTGGTCATTTTGTACAGAGGGGAAGAGAAAATCCCTCTTATTGCACTTTTAATTTAACACCAGTATGCTTTTTTGTGTTCTGGTTTCAGCAGAGGCGAGAATGGCTCTTGTTTTGATTCATTGGTCGCTAACACGGTGGTCCTAATCATGCACCATGGAGTGTATAATTGACCCCCCTCTCACAATTAGCATTAATTAGCACCTCTGTTGGTGGATAGCACAGCCAGCAGAATTACGCCATAACTGTCCTGCCGTTTCAATGGTGCACCGCTGTCTCAGCTTCAGCCAAATAACTGCTGGGACCTAAATCAGTTCCTGAGCCAGAGGGCCTCCTCACAGCTGCTCGTGGCATGAAGGAAGCTTGGCCCTGCAGGACTACAGAGCAAGTCTCATGTGTTTGGATTATCTTTGTTTGACACTACTCTGTTGGAAGTTATTACAGCTTGTTATTTTACACCATAGCTTTCGTTTGATCATTTTATTTTCAGAGATAACACCCCGAAAATATGAGGCTTTGTACAGTACTGTGATTTTATATTATTTTTATTTGTATGAAATTGCTCAGTATGTTACAAAATAATGTCCATGGTGTGACTAGGCACTGCTGTCTAATGGTACACACATAAATGCTGGTGCTAAATATATATTGATTAGAAAAAACACTCACATCCTTAAAGCTGCTACTAATATCCTCATATTAACAATATTAAAAAATATACAAATGACTATGTAGTATATTGTGAAAGTGGTCACTCAGTATTGAACCCACAAAAAATGATCACCCAATTCTGTAGCTCCCCCTTGGCTCCTTCTATGGCTGTTGGTAGTAACAGAGACAGAGCTAAAAGCAGAATGAATATTGGACTGAGATTTATCAGATGCCATATGCATGAATCCAAATGAATGCTAATGTTGCTCTGTATCTGCAGGCTGTGTAAACAGGCAAGGTAAGATAACAATCACATCAACATTAAAGGTGGTGTCGTTGTGTTCACAGCTTGTTTCCACTGTCCCCAAGTGTCAAAAAAAATGTAATCCAGAAACATTATATTATGAATAAAATAGTAGCTAGTACAACCTAATTTTGTGGTCTCACCTTTCTTTAATTTAGATTGCTGTAGCTTAGGTGGCAGAGTAGGGTTGGCAGATATCCCTGGGTCCTCCACATGATTCTTGACCCACAACATTAAGTACTCTTAAACAGATTAATAATTGTTCTGGCTGCAAATGCTGGTGCCCATTTAGTACAGACAAAAAAAGTGTTTGAATCTGCCTTTTCCTCTACAATTCTGTATGAATGTGAGGCTTAGCTTAGGGTGTCTTTAAAAATCTTTTATGATGCTCTATATGACATGGCTTTGCTTGGAGTGAGTAGTTCACACCGAGTAGGTTTCATGTCCTGAACGTGTGCCATGTCCTAAGTGATGGAGATGACCATTACAATGCCTGAACATGATGGCATCATTTGGGAATTCATCAAAGTGTTGACAGAAGTATATCATATGTGGAATTGTGTTATTGAAGGGAATTAATTAACAAATGATAACAACTGTAACAACTGTAGGAGAAATATATCAGTTGCTTTGGATTTAAAAAAAAAAAAAATGCCTTATGGAATCCATGCAAAGTTTTCAGCCCATTTGAATCTCTTCAGGCAGCGTGTTGATCAAAAGATCAGCGACGAAGGTGGAACTCCTCTGGAGGTCCAGGATGCTGTCGAAGTGGCTGGAGATCAGGTCCAACGAACAGCAGCAAGAGATCTGAGTTGGAGACTGATAAAAGGGCAGCAGAAGTAGGGACTGGCAAGAGGGCAACAGGTCATCAAGACTGATGGCAGGGAAACAGGAAGCTAATGAAACACCACCACACAAGACTGCTGCAACTCAGCTGGAACAGGAGGCTGGGAGGCCAAGCAGCGGGACTTCCATGACGCTGGGCAGCAGTGAGGACAAGGAGCTGGGCAGCGATGAGGTCGAGGAGCTTTGCAGCTGACAGGCATGACATCAGCAGGAGTCACGCTTTCTTCTGGAGGGCCTCCCAATGGCCCCAGAGTGGGATCAGCAAGGTAACTGGCTGGGTTCATGCTAGCTGGCTGGTCAATAGGCTCAGGGCTAGCATTCTGGAGGCTTTCTAACTCTAGAGCAAGGTCCAGCAGAAAAAAGGAGCTGGATGACAGTGAGCTTTGACTCTCTTTCGTGTGGGCTTTCTCTTGAAAGCAACCCAGGTACCCCAGAAAGGAGCCTTCTGGGAATCATCTGAGGATGAGTCAGGCAGGAAGCTAGCCAACTCAAGAATGGGACATGGCTGGAGGCTGGTGGCTATCTGACTCAGGAACAGGAGTTGGCAGGAGGCTAGCAGGCCAGTAGCTTGCTGAGTCAGGACCTGGGGATTGAAGGAGCTAAGCAGATTTGTGGCTGGCCAATTCATTAGCAGCTGGCTGGAGGCTAGCAGTCTGGTGGCTATCAGGCCAATGTGCAGACTGGAAGCTAGCAGTCTGCAGGTTAGATGGCTGGGAACCTTGAGCTGGGGATTGGGCTGATAGATAGGAACTTGGGGCTGACAGGGAGCTAATAGGCTCCATGCTAAAGCTAGCATGGTAGCCACTGGAGGTATCCAGATTAGCCATCATAGTCTTTTTTAAGATTATCAATCCCAGTGAACAAGTCAGTTGTGTATGGAGCTTCGAAATGTATTCCATAATGGATCTCATTTGATTGTTATGAAATTTAGTATGCATATCCATAGTACCCAGATGATGAGTCAGAATGACTTCTGGTCAAATTTTTGTATGCCAAACATCAGTATGTTACCACTGTCACCACATGCATGAACATGCTGAAATTAGCATTAAGGTCAAAGTACCATTGTAAATGACACTATAGAAAGATTATTCTTTAGTATCTTAACTCTTGCCTAAACTTTCTGTATACACATACATTTTTAAGAAAGGACTATAAACTATGAGTCAAGGTAAATCATTCTTTCGATTTGAGGTCTTCGATTTGAACATATACCAAACTGAAGAGACTATTTTCACAGGCTTTATGCATTTACTGATGTTCCTTGGCGTGTAATCCTGTTGGTTTAAACCTAATATTCTTTCCACCCAAATGTATTATTCATTCTATGAGATGTTTTGATGTGGGAAATGAAAGAGTTGGCAGACTTCTCTGCCCAAAGCCTCAGGTAAAAAAGATGACTAGAACTAATCTCCAGCTGGGCTCTGTTATAAACGATCAATACCATTAAATTCATATCAAAATCAAAGTATCCAAATCAAAGTGTTATGTGTATGAGAAATAGATAAATTCATTGTCTCTCTGTCATTCTCCTTTGCACACACATGAGCCCTCACACATCAATCCACTCGAACTATGTTTTATTTAAGTAATTTATTTGTAACATTGCAGCCTTGCACAATGTGATCCACTGCCGCTTATGGTTTCAACGAGGTTGTGAGCTCTTGTAAAGATGCCGTCTCTCCTGCCATCACCTTTGATCGTGATATGCATATTTCATGACCAATGTAATGTCAATGAGTCCTAGACTAATCCACCTCGGAGCCAGGGGGAGCTCACCCAATGATAGGGGTGAGTGAACTCAAACAGACTGAGATAAATATTGTATTTTCCAAGGAGGAGAGAGAAAGATGGGACAGGGTCGAGGGACATGGAGTGACTGCAGGGGCATCAGGCTGAGGGAAAAAGGGGACTGAGTATACAGGACCCTCACGTTGTGAGGGCCACAAAGATAGTAGAATAAGTAGCCGATTTGGGGAGAGGCCCATAGAGAATGCCTTGAGAAGTGTTTGAAAAGGGAGAGAATTAGGTAGATATTGAGAGATAGAGACAGAAAAAAGAAACAGGGCTAAGGTTACTGTAGGCCAAATGTTGTCCAGAGACACTGCATGCTGGTCAAGCTGAATTTCTGTCAAGTTTACACTTTCGCTGTTATATTGACCCTGAGAGCATACATACAGCACCATATTCAGGTCAACGGCAGCTTGTTTCATTATTGACTCATCTCAGACCCATGCATCATTAAAATCAATTCATTTCCTCAAACAACCTTGAATTGATGAAACAGATTGAAAGTTCAAAATTTGATTTGAATCTTTTATACCTGCTGCATGTTTTAATCATTACAAATATGTTCTCACCCGAGATCATTTATTTTCAATATGGGCATTGGGAGACAGATCTAAAGACACCCCAGTGAGCTGGCAAATGGCTGATACCTACCACGCAACTGAACAGCAGGAGAGCTCAGGAACCGAACAGCAGCCAGATATAAAACTCATTCATAGGAAGACAGAACATATGAGGCTTACTAATTTGCCAGACGTATGGGTTTCCTTTTTTTTCTTTCCTTTCTTTCTCACACTTTCTCCATCTTTCTCTCCAGCCCTCTCATTCCCCTTCCTCTAATAGCTGGAACTCGGAAAGAAAGAAAGAGCACTTCAGTTACGCATTCCCATGGAAATGCTTTTGATTCTTGGAAGCTTTTGATGCAGATGATTTTTGCCTCAAAGCGCCTTGTCCCAGCCCTCCGCTCAGGCTCTTTGGAAGTGATGTGACACCAGATAAATGATTATGGGGGCTCCCATAATCCCCCCTTCACCGCCTTCCCCCCGGCAGTGAGGAGAAGAGGTTATGTGTTAATATAGGAGGAGAGGTTGTATTTTATGTCCAATGATTAGCCTTCTTAGACCTAATTATGTCCCATGGGGACAACAGCACTCCTCTCCTTCTCTTGGCTCAAATCCTTTTTCCCTTTTCTCCTCTTCCCTCTCATTTTTCTCCTCCTCTGTTCTTCCTCCTTTCCTTCTCAAACACCCACCCCCACCCCACCCCACCCCCAGGCCCTTTCCTTCACTCTCTCAGGTAATAGACACTCTAGTTTTTCTTTTCTTTCAACATGAGCAGCATCCATTCACAGACCATTTTCCCCAAGTAACCCAAGTCAGCCTGAATCGTCCACAGTGGGTTGTGTATGCGTATGCGCCTGTACGGGTGTGTATGACCATGTGTGTAAGAGGGAAAGAGAGGTAAGGATAGGCCGACAAGCAGCAGAAAACTGCATGAACCTTGCTGATTTTTGGGAGCAACAAAGATGATAAAAAGAAAGAGAGAAATGATTTCCACTACATTGAAAGCCTCCTCCCTTGATTGTGCATCAATCCCTGGCTATCTCTCAGCCGCAGATGGAAGCGAAGGCAACCCGATTCCACCTCAGTTTGAAATCTGAATAAAACATGCTCACTGCTTTACAGTTCAAGGCTGTCATAAAGGCATACAGGCCCCTCTGAACTTCTAGAGGTGGGGCTCCCACTCAACAGATGCCAATTTGGCAAGCTGTTCTGAGTAAAAGGAGTGTGATGGTGATCATCAAGTACAAACACGACACTTTGGGGTGATAAAGTGTGTTCTTCTGTAACACATTCTCTACTTGGTTCTTGCTTTCTGAAAGTTGAAGTCAGGTTGAAGGAGTTTAATAGAAGCAGCTTATTTATTTGGGAAAATAATGAAGCTCACCTTTTATACAACATAAAGAAAATACTGGACTGATGTTGGTGCCACTTCCATTATTTACTGTGGATATTAGTTCTTTATGCACTAAATACAAGGGGGAAAAAGGGTCGTTGTGGAAATAATGTGAAAACAAATGTAATATTGAATGGAACGGTTAACATGCTGCTACAGTAACATTCAGCTATTGATGGCTGCTTCTGTAGCCTCAGCCAGAAAACCCTTCATCTTCTAAAAGTCACTTTCACATCTCTTCTGCATCAGCGATTATGTTTTGGGCAAACAGCCAGCCAGAACATTCAGTGCCAATGCAGAAATTAGTGTGACCATCATAGGTGAATACAGCAGGTAGAGGTGCTTTCTGTTGGCTGTAACCATTCAGCCCCATTGTGTTTTACCATTGCTATATTATTATTTTACTAGTGTTTGAGAACATTTTTTCATATTTAATCATGGCCATTTCATACCTTGTATGCTTAAACTTCACTCTTCAACCTTCAACCCCATTTCAAAAAAAGTTGGGATGCTGTGTCAAAAATAAATAAAACATAATGTCATAATTACAGTAGATAATCCTGTTTGGCATATAGTTAGTTTAAAAGAGCACTGTAAACCCGAATGAGTAAGCAGAACTCAAAAAAAGTGAGGCAATCAGTTGCCACATATTTTTTGAGTTCATAAACTCATATATTTGAGTATATCAGAGCTTAAATATTTGGAGTTTATGTTAAATGTACTTTTAATTTATAATTAAATTAAACTTACTGATTAAGTCAACTCAAAGATTTTCAGTACATGTTACTCAGAATATTCATTCATCTTTCTAATTTTAATAACTCAGGAAAACTTATCATTTCAAAGTATGAAAATTCAGGATTTAATGTTAAGTGAACTTAACATTTATTAGTTTTTTCTTTCAATCTTCCAATTAGTATAACTCAAAAACAAAGACTAGCTGAAACTCAAAACCATTTACCTCCAACTTAAAATGTTTGTGGCAACTGATTGCCTTAAACATATTGAGTACTCTTGACTTAAAAGACAAACCCAAAACAAAACAAAACAAAACAAAACAGAACAAAACAAAACAAAACAAAACAAAACAAAACAAAACAAAACAAAACAAAACAAAACAAAAAAACGCATCAAGTCTATATTTGATCTATTCAAATGTTTATTAGAAACTTTCCCAGCCCTAGTGGAAAATATTCAAACTCAGGAAATTTCCTTATTTCCTTTCCTTCCTAATTTTAGCTTAAGCTAAAATTAACATTAACATAAGATCTTTATGTCACAAATAGCTTAGAAACTGTTAGTACAACATTACCCGAAAGGCGTTTAGAAAGATTATTTGCCTACACCTTTGCCTTTTAGCACAAAATGAAACATAAACAATATTTGAAAGACAATAGTAGTAAAAAAATTAAAAATAATAATAATAATTAAGAGTTAAATAGAGAATTAAAGAAACAATTACAAAGGCACGCTTTGGACCATCTGGTTGGAAGCTTGCAGTGCAGAAACATATAAACAAATTGTTTATAAATTCTTCACAACTAAAACTGCTAAAATTTCAAAACTGTACAACAACATGTACAAAGGCAGTGTGTAGCCTTTCTTTGGCTATCTGGTTTAAAGCAACTTCAGGGTGCACATCAGTTTAACATCAATAAAATATAAATTACACTAACCACTAACAAGTATAAAGACAGTACTTTGCGCCATTTGGCTTGAAACCAGTTGAGAAGAGCAGCGACTTTAACATCAACAGTTGAACAGTAGTCAAATGAGTCAATGACATTCTCGTGGACTATACTCTAACACAGTGAGCCATCTGAATCCACCACTCCTTTTCGGATCTTGAGTTACACATTTAACATCAGGTCATTTTTGAGACTCTGCAGCTTGGGTGACAGTTTAGAGTCATCAAGAAAAGGTAAGATTTTCTGTGTGAACTCGAATGTGTTGGTTAGTCCCCTGGAATAATTGAGATGTAAGGCATAGATGAGGCCGAACATTACCAGGAAGGTATCATGAAGCCTGGGGAGATCAACAACCACATCACCCTCTAGGACGACAGAGATTCTCACTGGGTCATAGTTAACTGGACTCGCGGCATCGTCGCTGACGGTTGTCAGGAGGACCACTTCTGCATCCCCCAGGTCTGGTTCATCCATATCATCCTTAAAAAAATGAAAGGGAGATCATATACTAATATAATTTACTGAAACTATGGCTGTGGCAGTTGATTGTCATGTAAATAACAATAAATGCACAAGTTAATGTGTGTTGTCCTAACACATAAATAAATAAAATGAAAATATGAATTGGTCAATTACAGTACAATAGGTCTGATATCTCTCTACTGGGACTTACCACACATGTCCTGAAAAATCCAGGGACTTCCTCATGTAAAGAGACGGGAAGGGCATGGAGAACAGTGGTACGCCTTGTGTGGACATCATGTAATTCCTAAGAAGATTAACGTAGTGTAAATACTGTGACAAGTTTACTAATCAAACTAAATGCCAAACAAGAAGACAGCGCTGCTCATTTCATTTAATAAATGGACAGCTCCAGTTAGACTTTAACAGCGCTAACGGAGCTAACAAAGCTAACGACGCTAAGTGAGCTAACTGGTTAACACACGTGGTGGGGTGGGGGGGGGGGGGCTAAGCGCACACTGACAGAGCATCATGTTTTTTTTTCTTCAGAGCGTTATGTTTTAAAAATGAATCTTAAAAAAGGGGGGAAAAGAGTCTCTAAATAAAAAAACCGTCTCTAAAGTAATGCTAAATTTTAACACGAAGACAGCACTGCTCATTTCATTTAATAAATGCACTGCTCCAGTTAGACTTTAGCTGTGCTAAAAGAGCTAACTGAGCAAACAGTCACGTTTGGCATCACCAGTTTTTACAACATTAACATTAGCCATGTAACGCAGCTAACTGGCGGGATGACTTTGCATGGTAGCTTGCTACAGGGCTAACGTTACTCACCATGTCCATCTTAAAAACATGTTGAACTTTCAGAAATAAACATTCAAGGAAGTTTTATGTCGACTACTTACATTTACCCCCAATGGCGCAGAGCTGATGGTTAACGTACAACGGTCCCGACTCCCACTCTTCTCCTCGGGTCTGCTGTCTGTCGGAAGTGCACGCAAATGCTACAAAATAAAAACACTTCCTGTGTGTGTGTGTGTGTGTGTGTGTGTGTGTGTGTGTGTGTGTGTGTGTGTGTGCGTGCGTGCGCGCGCGCGCGCGCATGGGCGTGTGTGATAATTCATATATACATACACACACAGTGTATAATAACAATACAAATCCATAATGCAATTGATTAATTCTTAATTTATTCGTGATTTGAGTTCTTTCAAAATAAGACATAAATAACTGTTTAATCCACTGAGTTTTAAGTACCTGTGAGTTAATTATTTTAAGTAGCAGTTACATAATCTTCAAACAAGTTACTATTAATTAAAATAAGTTTAAAAAACTTAAAAAGAAGGAAAATGTTACCCTCACTCAACAATTTTAAGTAAGTACAACTTTTAAGAACTTTTTAAGTTTACGCTATTATTTTGAGCATTCGGGTTTACAATGAGTATAAACACAATACATTTAATGTTTTACCTCATCAACTGCATTCATTTTTGTAAATATCTGCTTATTCTGAATTTGATGCAGCAACATGTTTCAAACAAGTTGGGACACATTTCTGGTTTCATCAGAGGCACAGAACAACTCCCTTTCATGACTTTACAGTTAAACAGTTCAAAATAAAGTGAATTTGTGATTGAACTTTTACCATTCAATCATTAGTTTGCTACAATGTGGATATTGCAGAAATAACCAAATGACCAATAAGCAGCCCAGTAGGTGTCACTGATAGGAAACAGTTAGATTCCTTCACTCCACCAGAAAGACATAAAACAATATGAAACATAAAGAATAAGAAGGTGTCCAGCAAATACACCACATGGTGTGTTTTGATAGAGGAAATAGAGAATTGCCACCTAAGATAAAAGAAAAAGTTACAGTAAATACAATGTGCCAAGGAAACAAAGGTACAGTGTGTTTTTTTTTATCGTCTCATTATATCATATGAAGAACGTTTATACAAAACTAGTTGATGGAAGGGTTCACTCGGCTTTTTGGCTATGCTTCAACATTTAGAAGGTAAACACAGACACGTTTGTATCTATGTGGATTTCCTGTTTCAGCAGAAGCTGTGTTGACTCCCTTTGACACTACATTTATTCCATTCAAAATGAAGTCAATCTGTGCCTGGGTGGGGAAAACATCTTAGTTTGTACATTTTGAAAGAAATGCTCATCTCTAATGCACTGCATAGAAAGTGAATGGGAAATGTGTGACACTCCCTTGACACCAATAACATGATATGAAGCTGTGATAATTGTAGTTTGATTGCTTTTCAGAAGAAATCTGATGAATACCATGATTTGTCCAAAGCTGGGGCAAAAAAAAAAGAGAAACTGAATGAATTACAACATTCATAACTGTGATCATTGCACAAGGGTAAGTGACATATAAAAAAGCACAAAGAGTTTAGCTTCACATTTAAATTTTAATTGTGTTCTAGGTCTAAATGGCACATTCTCTAAATGCAGCTCTGGGAGTGTGTGGAGGGTGGAAGTACGAACTGATTACTTAGATGACTGCAGAATGTGCCATGAATTGGTACGCCAGGCAGCAGAGCAGAACTGAAGTGAGCGTCCACTGATTGGCTAAGTGTGCAAAGTGCTTCAGTCTCTGCAGTGTGCTGCTCTCCATACACACTACTTTTCAGAGCAGAATCACTTTTCACGTCGTGTAGAATGTATCTGTGTCCGCGTCTGCATTTTAAAGTTCTAGTATGATTTTATATTGAGTACCATTCAAATTACCCTTGAGTGATCATTTGGAGCAATGTTTCTGATGAGCTTGCATCTGCAGTGGCCATTACCACTGATGACCAAAGAAAAATGCAGCTTTCTCAATTTCTTCTCTTGTAGGGAGTTATTTTGACTTAGGAACTGTGAGAATTCAAGTGAACGGTATGCTTGACTTTTCTAAAACTCCAACTCTACCCTTTTATCTCAACCCTGACTGCAAGAGTACTATGTTAATGGCACAATAATGTTTACATAGCAAAATCAAACATTAGGAAAGCAAGAAGAAAGTGCAAAATTATGGTAAACATAACAAATGGTGCGTGCTGTTCACCAAGCATTCCAGCCACTCTGATTTTGGTATCAAATGCTACTAAATGATAGTCATTAGTACTGTCACTGAATAAGCAAATGGGGCACAGGCGGCATCTCTGTCATTACTGAGGGGCTTCAGCACCGTAATATGTTCACTTTACCCATTAGCAGAACAGGTAAGGTTGTAACAAACATGCAATACATTTTATGCTGGCTCTATATGGTGCATTTAACTTTACCATAGTTCTGATCTGATGCTGGAAAAGAGTGGGCTAGCATAAATGGCACTCTCTCTAGAGAGATCTCAGTATCATCATCAGTCCTTACTAAGATAACTTTTGACTTTTTGTACAACTAGCTATATATACTCCCCAAACAGTCCCTTCAGCAAAGAAAGAAAGAGAGAAGAAAAAGCTAACTTTCTCTTTTTTCTAAGCCCCATCAACAATTAACTGGAAAAGCTCCTTCACAGCAACTAAAATGTCATAAAATGTATACACAGAGAATGCTGGAGGAAAACAGACACACATTAACCCAGAATAATCCTTGCATGATCAATATGTCAAAGCTTCGGCCTTGGCTTTAATGATTAGACTGTGCGAGTATATTAGCTTGATGCATTATAAATCCAATAGCTTTGTCCACCAGTGTGTGTGTGTGCACAAACATAAATGATAGCGACATAATGGAGATCAAGCAGAGTATTTAGTCTTAATTTTCCGCAGCATTGTTAAAAAACAGCAGTTAATAATATTCCTCTGCAAGCGCACTCTGAACGTCTCTATGCTTTCTCTCTCTGTCTGTCCTCCCTGCTCTCTCTAATTAAGTGGGGGGAAACAGCCTTGTGTTTCACTTTTATGTGTTTCAATTTTGTCAGCAAGTTTCCCCACAATGCACCCATCTGAATTTCAAATGATAAATGAAAATCCTGCTCTTAGTGAAGTAATTCCATTATAGGTCCACATTAAGGAAATAAAGACAAAAACCCACAGTATGTAATTTAATTTTCTGCATTTGCTTTCTCATAGGGACCACACTGGATGAGACTATCTATCGAATTTACTAATATTTAAGTGCCTTGTCTTCCCTGAAAACCACATTACTCTGTCCCTAAATGAAACATTTACATTGAGACATTCCTGTGCACTTTCTTTTTTACTTTACTTAGTCTGCATGAATTAAATATTTGGACTTTATTTCCACAATAACCAAATCACTGTTTCTGCTCGACCGTGTTCTTTCAGTCAGGTTTGATGAAGTCAAGTTTTGGGTGTTTCAAACTAACAAACTACCTTTCCACCACTCAGATGATTGATGAAGCCCACAGTGCATGTTTGAATAATGCGTAAGACATGACAGAGGCCACTGCCAGGGGTTATTTTCCTGCTCCTGGCATGTGTTTGGCTGCAGTGGTGGCAGCCTTAACAGGGATATGGATCCCGGCCTGGGGA
Organism: Chaetodon trifasciatus; assembly: GCA_037975065.1. Lineage (NCBI taxonomy): Eukaryota > Metazoa > Chordata > Actinopteri > Chaetodontiformes > Chaetodontidae > Chaetodon > Chaetodon trifasciatus. The sequence goes on along the minus strand of JBBMOE010000001.1, from coordinate 26,352,930 downwards.
GGTGTCTCAGCCTTGCTGTGGGATCATTATTCCGATGGACAAAGCCTCAGTTATAAATAGGTTCATGGAGTTCTTGGGCGGCACACTCTTTGTTTTCAGACCGTCCCTATTTGTCTTATTGATCTAAATATGTGTGGCCACAGAGCTGCTGTTAGGAGGAACGGCTGAAAAGTTGGTTTGGTGCTGTTTTGTTTCCAGTCTGATTTGAAAACAGCTCGGCTCTGTTTGTCAAATTCATTTTGTCTTTTATGTTACCAATGGAGATTGTTCTTTGGTTGTTCTTAAAGTTGCAGCAGCAATCAATATTTTGTACCATCAGTGATGACTATTTGTAATGTGAAAGATGTTCATAATGACAAGTCCACAAAGCATCACCACCCAACTTAGGGGCTCTACACAACTCTATTAAGTGTTTTAGCCCCTTTTAGCACATAGTTTAAGGGGGCGAGGTTTGACAAACTCAGCTCTCATTGATCCAGTTTCAAGTCACAGCAAGCAGCTTTTTTTTTTTCTTTTAGCAAAAAAGCACTGATAAATCAATGTGCACTCCCTGCCCAGCACCAAACGGCACACAGACAAAGTAGTTAGCGACTAGCTCAAAATGGCAGTGAGAGTTAAGTGAGGCTTTCAAACATAATTACACTTTCTCTGCCGAGATACCATGAAAATACCAATCTGTCCCCTCCAATATACAGTAGAAACTATTGAATATGTCCTCCTTTTATGAATCCTGTCACCACGTGTCAGTCAACCTCCATATCTCTCGCTCCTGTCCTGAGGTGTCTCTCTCTCTCTCTCTCTATCTGGGTGACTTGCTTCACTAAAACTAACACTGGTGATCCTGGATAACCAGTATCGTGATGCTGGTATCAACCGTCTCTGTGGTTGCAGTGACAATTAAAAGTGGTATTCAACAAAGTGAAATGTTAATAATATAATCATATAACTATAATAGCTATGATATAATTAGAAGTTTTAGAAAAACTAGAAATCATTTCCAAATCTTAAAAGTAAGGCTTAAGCTCAAAATAACTGTCTTTAAATGAGAATGAGGAGCCGACTCAGCCCGCCCATTGGTCCACCCAATGTCTGACTGAACATTTCATTCTTGCTTTAAAGCTGCTATAATCACTATTCTTGAGTCAGTGTATCAAATGAAAATGTGAAAAGGTTAGTCATGCTGATACTAAATATGATTACATATAATTACCACCTGAATTTGCAGCTCCCTGTGGTTTTTTAGAGAGCTTGATAGTCAGCTTCAGCTCATTGTTTATCTGTCCGGCCAGCAACTTTACAATTTTGGTTCACTCTCATCTTCCTCATACTGTCATTTTTAACATCTGTTTTCAGCTCGGATAAACCGAACGCACACTACCTGCTCAGCAGCAATCATCAGACAGACACAGTTAGCAATTAGCTGGTGAACATAGTGGAGCATTTAGCAGCTGAAGATAGATTTCCCTCAGGAGTTGGTACACACCAACAACAAAGCTATAAGAGAGTGAATATTGGACTTCTATTTATCAGCAGGACACAAATGCAACTTAAAATGAATGATAATGTTGCTTCGTACCTGCTGAATGTGGAAGTAAGCAACTATTTGCTGAAAGCCAACATATCAACTTAAAAGTCAACTTTGGAGCTTGTTTCCACTGGTCCCAAGTTGACAAAAAAAGAAGGCAAAAATCAGCTATTTCAGGTTTAAAGGAAACTATTTAGTTCTATCTATTTAGTTGTTATTTCCATCACCTGTGATAAGATTTTTCTCACCAGTTTCCCTGCTGGTGTGTGAGGATGCTGTGACTATACTGGACACAGTTTTACTAGACAGGCTTTAAAGAAGTATCAGTGGCAGAACAACCTCTAAACATTGACATGGTAATAGCCTGTTGATCTATTTGATGGCAAACAAGTTAAGTTGCTTGTCTACCTATATGAGTCCAATATTCACCTTCCTTTAAGCTCTTGTCTGGTCACGTTGTTGAGTTCATCAGGGAAATACGTACTAAAGGCTCCTTTTTGATCACCAGCTGGTGGCAAAAACTACATTTGTGGGACATAAAACCAAACAATGATCTGAAAGACATTAAGCTGCTCTATAAGTTATATTATTATTACTATTATTTCAAACACACTGCTAGCTGTTAGCAAACAGCTCTTGCCTCATGTAACACACCTATATAATTGACTGTAGTCCAATACAACATATCTGTATTTAAGAAGACCGTCATGTTCTGCTTTTGTTGACACTGTCAGAGAGGTATTTATTCAACTGTATGGTTATTACTGAGGTCATGGTGGTGTTGTGCTGGACAGAATTGTAGTGAAAAGTGTTTCTAATAAACCTCTACCCTCATGTTTGTAAAATGGGTGTGCAAAACATTAGATATTAACAAATCTCAGTGTAATGCAGTTCAGTTCACACCACTGCAAACTCCAATATCTAATTAAAGATGTTTAATTAACTGAATACCTCTGTGACAGCTTCAATGGAAACTGAACATTATTATCTTTATAAAGATAGAGTTTATGACTGAGCTGTTGTATTGTATATCACAGATCAACCTAATAAAGTGGCCATTGCTTGTATAACTAACAGCCTCAACACATGGGGCACTGGCTCTACCAGGTGACCCACCTGGGCACCCTGACTGTATTACTAACTAAGACAAAACTATATTTTAAACATTACATTAGAAACTCATTTTAGCCTCTAATCTGACTAAATTGCCATTTTATGTAATTTCAGTGAACTTCAGTTGGTGTGCCTTATGGAACAATAACTTCAATAAGAAAAATCAACAAAATTATAAAAGCCTCCAAGGCACATATTGTAGAATAAGTAAAATTAGCATCTGCCGACTTTCTATGGCAAACATAACAAAATGCTTCATCCAGATTTGAACAAATATTGCAGCCACTCTGAAAGAAAAGCAAATAAATAGTCATTTATTAGTTATCAGCTGCCTCTGAATGAGCAAAAACTGGCTTCACTTTGAAAATTCCATTTAAAACACCTTGGTTCCAAAACAGCTATGATCTGGGTTCAGTACAAATATACCAAGCGTGATGAAGAGCAAAGATGTGGGGCTTTGTTGAAAACATTGGTAGCTTAAGCCCTGTAAGCCGGCCCCTGGTGCCACCCATGCTATAGATCTCAGGGGAATTGTAAAGTCAGGTGGTAAATCTTAGTGGGTTTATCATCTTCTTTACTTCTAATATTTAATTCATGGGTTCTTTAAGGTGAAATGACATCAGAGATTCATTGTGCGAAATAAACCAAATGAAGTGTTAATAGGGAGGGAGTGTCTTTCAATTTCCTAGGTTTAAATGGGTGCAGATTTTCATAAGTGCAGCTTTAACAATCAATAATAAAGGGAAAAATTGACCTCTTATTCTAGCTTTCCACCAGTGCGTACAAGAGTAGGTTAATTTCTGCTGTGCTGCATGGTCTCAGTGAGGGCTGAAATCACAGATGTGCTCTACAGGGCTCCACATTGTTACACTGGCGTCAGCAACTTTCCCTACCACCTAGCATATGTGGAAACTCAGCCTGGAATGCATCCATGAGGAAGAGAGCAAAGGAAGCTTTGCTGACCCCAGACAAAATCAAATGGAGGGAGGTGAGGGATGAAGAGAGGGATGGAGAATGGAGGCACTGTGTGCATGTGTGTGTGTGTGTGTGTGTGTGTGTGTGTGTGTGTGTGTGTGTGTGTGTGTGTATTACTCATATTGTGGGGACATAAATGTGTTTACACAGTCACATTGTGGGGCCTCACCCTCCTTATGAGGACAAAAACCCAGTCCCTGTAACATAAATCATTCACTGGGTAAGTTAAGGTAAGGGTAAGGGTAAGAGTAAGGGCTAGTAGTGGCTATGGTTATGGTTAGGGTAAGTCTCCAGGAAATTAATGTAACTCAGTGTCCTCTGAAGTGACTGTGTCTCTTTGTGTGGTTTTGTGTGTGTGTGTGTGTGTGTGTGTGTGTGTGTGTGTGTGTGTGTGTGTGTGTGTGTGGAGGGAGGCTTCCATTTTCAGAGGATTATAATGTGGCTGTTAAACTATAATGATTCCCTGTCTATTGACAAAATGACCATGTTACCTTCAACTACTTACCCACTTTCCACATATCACACACTCTCAGAGTTGCATATTGTGCAGGAACACAGTTAAAAAGAAAATTACATAAACCATTCGTGATTCATGGCAAGTTTTCTGTTTTGTTTGCACATCCAACATGATCTGTATAGATGGAAGGAATAAACAGTGGGCGCTGAATACTTAATGGAACATGGTACAATGGTACATTAATGATGTTTTACACTTGTCAAGGCCCTCTCATCATGAATGGATACAGTCAAACATTACTGTAGTAATTCTCAAATAATCCAAAAAAAAATAATTCAAGAAGTGCTCGGCTGCAATAAAGTATTGAGCAGGAGTGACAATTTGTGTAACTACTCTGAACCCCCTGCAGACCTCAGCTGTGTCCATGTCCTCCAGGTCTTGCAAGCTGTCTCTGAAATGACTGCATGTACTGATAGCAGCTTACCCAGGACAGAAGTGTCCCTCAGCACTCCACTCTCACTGTCAAATCAAAACTTATATCTCCAAGTTTTGGCAAGTTTCACTTTTTCAGATAACTCAAGATTTAAGTGTTTCTTTATGGATTGAAGAAATTCTCTTGAAATGCATTGGATCATCTGAAAAAGACACTGACACAAAGCACACAACAGAGCTGTTTTTCTTGCTCATGAAAAGTTCACTTTATGGAGATATACGTTTTTACAGACTAATACGCTCCTCTGGTTGCACTTTATGTTACAGTATACAAATACGACATAACAAGCTGTACTTTGTATCAAATTACACTAAATCAAGAAAAAAGTTCTTTTTTAGACAGCAAACAAACACAGTTATACCCTAATTAGACACAAAACACCCTAATTATGCTGGCATTAGAAACCACATATAATGCCGAATTAGAAATAAATATAAATATTTTATACTTAGAGACTATCATACCAAATTACAGATCTCAATACACTATTAGACAGCATTTTACGAGAAATGATATACAATGAAATCAAATACGATCCCATATCAGATCCAAAATATGCAACCGTTAGACGGTATTCTTCACTACCAAATTGTGCTGTAATTAGAGACCACATTTAATGCTACCAACATGGGCCTATGATAGCTTAATTAGACAGCGCAGGCTGTAATTAGACAAATGTAATGCCATATTATATCAGGCATAGCTTTCATAATAGACAAAACACTGAGAGCTCAGAGGACAATACATATATTTTGCCTTTATTTAACTTAATTTTACTCTCTTACAGGGTCATTTGTCGCTGAGTTTGAAGGCGTTAATACACAGTATACATAATACATGCTTCTGTGACACTCTACTCCCATACCAGTTAAGACATCAGACCATTTCATGCCATGTCACCATCTGACGCCTGTAAGGGCCATTTGACACCACATTTGAACAACTTCTGTTCAATAGTCCTTGTTTTCTGAGAACCTCCAGAGGCAGGTCGTCTGTCACAACCACAAATGCTGCTTAAGTTGGCACTGTAGCATCAGCTAGCACTGGTTAGCTGTTCCAGTGAACATCACTGAGCAGTTCCAACTTATTTCATTGACATCTGTTCATTAATTTCAGAGATAGCACTATTCTAGAAGCTTCAATTGCTCAGCAGAGGTCCCAATGTGTAGAGCAGGCCACAGTGATGTTTGAGCTGCACAGCAGTTTAGCTCTGTGGTGGAAAGGCTGTGGAGCTTTGGAGGTTATGCACAATGGTCAGAAAAGCAACCAGAAAGCCAAAACTACCCAACTGATTTCATGAAAATAACTGCACCTATTCAAAACCTGGCAATTAATTTTTGACCAAAACATTTTAGCTAAGGCCACTCCTCACTAGTGATGCAATGATTTACTTTACAATACAATACATAAGTATGTGTAGTAATGCATTACTGATTACACTAATTTAGTGTTACTTTCATCAAAATGGCACCATTAGTACCACTAGCGTTACATTTGGCTGCATATTATGGTTTGTGATAACAACGCTACTGGTCTCTTTGGCAATGTTAGCTCACCTTATGATTACTTTTGACGGGGATTTTGGTGACAAGCTTAGATAAGCTTTACTTACTTTTATGGTGGTAACTGCCACTTTTGTGCTGGTTTATATTTTTAACCATTAGAGAGGTGGCTGTTATGTTTCTTGACTCCAGCTGTATTTAACAACAGTGTGTTAGAGTCCTTGTTCTTTGTGGTGAATGTCATTAAGGGGATTGACATTGCTAATGGTATGGTGTCACCTGATACAGTAATTGTGATATATATTAACAATATTACCAACATCGAATTAGTAAAGCAATATATTACTTTGTTAGTGCCAAGTAATATATTACTGTGATGTGTTACTTTTTTACCCTCAGCACTGTTTACTGGTAATTTTATGACCATGGTGCCAGTGTACGACAGACATGCAGTACCTGCAGCAACAATAGACCTTTTGAGCGAAAGCCATTCTGACTTGTCATAACAGGAAAAGCACAGTTGTAACTAATGAGTTAGATGTCCCAGTATGACAGTGAGCCAGCATGGGCAAAACCTGGAATTCACACATAGAAATGGAGCGAAGGCCTTATGAATGTTAACTTCGGTGTTTTGGTGATCAGTCTACTGTGTCTTGTTGCTCCAACATTAAGAACCCGTCATCATTTCCACCTGTCAGAATTAATGTACCCGTAAGATCAAGCAGCTCCAGCAATTAGAGGTAATGTAACGGTACAGAAACACCTACTACCAAGTCATTTGAGTCTACTGTATGTTTACATTAACTTATGGCTGCTCTGCCTAAAATTTTCCACTGAAATCTTCACTGTGATGAAATGTGGGTTTTTAGATTACTTTCTGACCCCCACTTCCTGCACTAAAGTAGAATGATGTCTTACCAGTCACAACCTCAGATATTGCCCCGAAGCTTACATCTTTTACAGCAGGCAATCAGTGTCATTTTCATTTCATGTCCATGCCTGGACTCTGGGCAGGAAATTGTCTTTTGCTCTAATGATGCAGCAAAATGAAGCAGTGCGCACGAGTTTAACACAGACTGTAATAGAAATGAAAAGGAGAAAACTAATAAAAGTATACAAGGACACAAAAGCATAGGTTCATGCGTGTGTACGCTGACACTGTAGTGTCTGAGTTCAGTTCCTTTGTGATGCATCTGCATGTCGTGAATGAGTGTGTCTCTATAGCAGTGTATGCATGCAACGCAGTGTGTGCTGCTTTTTGTGTATGAATATAAGGGAACAGTGGGGAGACTGGCTGACCTTTCAGGGGACCTCCCTCACTGAAGCTGTCCTGTAGTGGTATTTACATTACCATTTCAATACACTGCCAGGCCTGGCTGGCAATAAAATATTCAGCTGACCTTTAAAGCAAAAAAGACTTAGTTAGAGACTGTCATATCATTTAACCTTAAGACTGTACAGTGTAAGTGTGAGCTGTGTCGCTGTGTGCCCCTCATTATCGGCCACACTCTGACAGAGTGCTCTCTTTAACTGAAAGCAAGCCTGTGGCAAAGGAACTAACCTACTGTTCCCTGATCCATTTCTTCCATGCCTTCCTCTTAACATATGACCACCAAATTGAAGACCCAACCTCACCAACCTCTTATTGTCATTCATGTGAACACTTTTCGTTCAAATATGTATGAGATTTATATACATATAGAGCACATGCAGCACTTTCATATTCTGTATAGACCTTTTCATAGTTAAGTGTTTTGCTGCCTTTAGGTTGCAGTTATTTTACTGCAATATTTGTCCTTAACCATGTGTGAACTCATTTGATATGAAAGTGATTCAATCAAACACAACACTTTTAGAAATTAAAACAGGCTACATTTATTTGGATGTATTTGCAATGGTGTGTGAACATGAGCACTGATAGGCAACTCGAATGAACACACAGAAACTCAACAGAGAACCTGAGGAGTAAGACATGACATTCAACTTGATTGACAGGTGATCTTTGTGAGGTGCAGTGCAAGAAAGTCACCATGATGACTGAATTAGCATTATCAAGAGAGAAACAGAGGCAAAAGCTCTAATGATGAAATAAATGCAAAATAATAATAAAGAGAAGTCAATCATCAGTTTGTATATGGCAATCAGAGTGAAACCCCCAAGAGAGTTCTGTCATCCAGTCCTCTCGAGAACTTACGCAACAGAAGCAAGCCAATGACATGCAAAGCAAGCACGGAATAGTAAAGGTTTTAAATTAAATCTTTTAACACCACAGTTGTTCATTCAGTACTATTCAGTTAATAGCTCAAATCTGTACACAAATGAAACAACTCCAGGGGCCAGATGCATGCAGGCTTAGACTACAACTCTGGATAAAAGCAGACAAATATACTGTTCAATTCAATTCAATATTCCTTTATTAGTCCAAGGCAAGAGGAAATTCCAGAAAAGGGAAATTCCAGAATGTATACGTAAACACACCTTTGATCAAAAAGCATGGTTCTGTTTTTATGAACCTCTATCACTGTGAAACAAGAATCTAGTGAGTGGACTGGGTTAAGAATTTCACTCCCACAGTTAGCCATAAATGAATACCCTTATCAGCTGTTTGCATATCAATACTTCCTCCTGCTCCATCGGTCTTAAGACCTGCTGATGAACAGCAAAGGAGAAGTGCAATCCCTCCAGCTGTATTCCATCTGCAAAGCTTTCCAACAGTTCCAGAGCAGCCATCATTATGTTCAAGCATTTTACATGATTGTGGGTGTTAACAGCTCCCACAGTGTCCTTAATCCATCACATGTACATAGTGGCTGACCATCATCAAATGTCAGAAGGGGAATTGAGTTTGGAGTTCATGTAGCAACAAGACTTCACAAAGTAGAACAGAACAACACACACACACACACACGCACACGCACACACACACACACACACACACATATATATATATTTATA